>JALGBA010004199.1:1200000-1796830 GCA_023970755.1 Azemiops feae | reverse complement strand
TATCAGGAATGTTTGCTGGAATTGGGTATGTCTAGTTTAATGAAAAGAAGGACTAGGGGTGACATGATAGCAGTATTCCAATATCTCAGGGGTTGCCACAAAAAAGAGGGAGTCAAGCTATTCTCCAAGGCGCCTGAGGGCAGGACAAGAAGTAATGGATGGAAACTGATCAAGGAGAGAAGCAACCTAGAACTGAGGAGAAACTTCCTGACAGTTAGAACAATTAACCAGTGGAACAACTTGCCTCCAGAAGCGGTGAATGCTCCAACACTGGAAGTTTTTAAGAAAAGACTGGACAGCCATTTGTCCGAAATGGTATAGGGTTTCCTGCCTGAGCAGGGAGTTGGACTCGATGACCTCCAAGGTCCCTTCCAACTTTGTTGCTGTTGTTGTTGTTGTTGTTGTTGTTGTTGTTGTTGTTATTATTATTATTATTATTATTATTATTATTATTATTATTATTATTATTATTATTATTATTATTATTATTATTATTGGAGTGCAGCTGAAAGGTGAGTAAAAAAATGCTTGGAGGAGGTGAGGGCATCTGGGTGGGGGTGGGGGCGGGGGTGGGGGTGGGTAGGCAATGCGTCGCGCAGCTCCAGCAGAATCTCCCCTGAAGACTGTGTGAGGCTGCCTGCCACCCCCAAGGCCGCCGCCAATCAGCTGGAGCTGCGTGCTTTGATCCTGGGCTCTCAGTAGGACCCAGGCAACGTGCAGTTCCAGCTGACTTTGCCACAAAGTCGCTGCTGCCGCTTCACCTCATCCACTTTTACACTTTTTTTTTTACATTTTGTTTTCAAAAAGATTTTTTAATTTTTTTTAACATTTTTTTTAACATTTTTTTTCAACCCGTCCTACGCGTACCACCAGCCATGTGCTCGCGTACCACTGGTGGTATGCGTACCACGGGTTGAAAAGCCCTGGGTTACATCATAATACCCAAGCAAAACATCTGGTTGAAATCCAGCCAATCCATAGGTGCTATGTTGTTTTGAGAACCTGGTGATTTAGCACCCATCTCAAGGTCTCTCTTGGTTTCGTTTCTCAATGATCCCAGGCTCCGTTGTCTGGAGATAAGGTCTTTCTCACAGAGGGAGGCATCTTCCCAGAGGACAGAGCAGGGCAAGACAAATACATTCCTCAGCAATCAGCCCCCCTTCCCGCAGAATGGCAGACCCCAAAAATGAGTACACAAGCAAAGCAGTAATAAAAAACAGACAGGTAAAATAGAGGGGTCTGACACTTGGTCTGTGTGGGAAGCCTTATGTAAGGACCTGCCCAAGCTAGTCCCTCAGGAAAGCAAAATTCTTGACTCCATTGAGGTTAATCAAAAGAATTTTTACTGAGAGATAGTGGATGCAGAAAGGCAGAATCTGAAAATCCGCACAAAACGCAAAGCAATTCTTTATTTCCCCCCAAACCCAATCCCCCTGACCAGTCCACCAGCAGCCAATATGATGCCACAGAGATGTTATGAGAACACTGAGGTACTGGATAGATAACGGGTCACTCTCAGGGCACGACAACCTTGGAACCAGGCTGGAACTGGCTGAGAAGGAGTCTGCTTCTTCCCCGTAGACAGTCCCCCTCCCTAATTCCCAAGCAGCTACAGAAAAAGTGAAAGTATACGAAGAATGCTAGAAGCTTTCTTCCCCCCTCCCTCCAACAGAATGGCAGGACGCCTTATCACCTTTTTAAATTCCTTATCTCAATTTACTTAGCCTTTCCAGCTGTGGCAATTCCACAAAAGGTACCATGGGCCCAAATTTTTGACACCTCAGCATGTGTGCATATGTGTATGTATAACAACAGGCGGAAGCTAGGACAACAGGTCTTATGCTGCTACTGTTGTGAGTGCTAAGCAATACTATCCTTTATAGTATTAAAGTTGTTAGGCTCAAAAGAATAACTGCCTTGTCCCCCAGATCACTATAAAAACATATAAGAAACTATATCACTATAAAAACATGTAAGCCTTCTCTCACTGTACTTTTCTTGCACATTTTACTGTCATATTTGCAATACATATAGTCCTTGACAAACAACCACAATTGAGGCCAACATTTCTGTTGCTAAGTGAGACAGTTGTTAATTGGATTTTGCCTCATTTTACGACTTTTGCCACAGTTTCTAAGTGAATCACTGTAGTTAAGTTAGGAACACGGTTGTTAAGTGAATCTGGCTTCTCCATTTACTTTGCTTCTCAGAAGGTTGCAAAAGGGGATCACATGACCCCAGGACACTGCAACCATCATAAATATGAACCAGTTGCCAAATGTCTGAATTTGGATCACATGACCATGGGGATGCTGCAGTGGTCATGTGAAAAATGATCATGTCACTTTTTAAAGTGCCGTTGTAATCTTGAACAGTCACTAAATCGACTGTTATAGGTTGAGAACTATCTGTACTGTGTTACTTTAAGACCTATTGTCAAACTTGTGTTCATTGATGATATTGTGCAAAGTCTGACCTGTTTGCCCAAGATGGTTTGAACTGTGAGTTATGGGTGATAACCAACAGCGCTCTTGTATTTTGTTTCTGTGGTCTTTTTAAAATAAGTTATTCCTGGGAAATTATCTGACTGTGTTGATTTGTTTATTATTTCATTAGCCGGATAGTTCAATGTCCAGAATTAATTGATTTAATTCCATCGGTTCAGCATCTCTGTCAAGTGGGTCAGAACTAATATGTAGAACCTGGTTATATATAATAAATTTGATGGTACAATATGTTCTTGTTAAAAATTACAAGCATGTAAGTATGTATGCCAATGTATAGATCTCCTATATAATGTGGTATTTATTGTGCAATTTTGTGGTAACATCAAGGAAATGGACCTGTTTTGTAGAAAGGAGAAAGATGAGATCGATGATGGGGTGGGAGTTGTTGAAGTTATTTTTGAATTTGATAATGGTGTTTCAAGGGTTCTGGTGATGAAAATTGCATCAATAAATCTCAAGTAAAGGAGGAGTTTCAGAGTTTAGAAAGCGTTATTTTAGAGTAGATTTGAAGATGTTGGAATATTGTGGAACCACGTGTGCTCATGGTATGCCACTGATTAGCAGATATATTTGAAATAATTGTTGGTACACAAAGTCACATATTCTACTGACAAGGCATGCTGTGACGATGTTCATGATGGCTTGAAGTCCATGTTGGCGATGTTGGTGTGCCGGGCCTCAATATCCATGATAGCTAAAATGGTGGTGGTAGGGAGGTTTCAATGGATTTCAATTTTCTTAGAAAGATGCTCCCAACTGTATCTATCCATCCAATAAGAGTTTCCTTTGGGCCCTTATTCTTATTACCTTTTTTTAATGCTGCTTCCCTTTGGAATTAACTCAGCACCAACTATGCTGGTGTTTAGAAAAGTCGTCTAGACCTGTAGATTCCAGGAAGCCTTTGGCATTTGATATAAAATTTAAGATTTCGCCTTGTAGTAATTATAGAAGGAGAGTATAGCATAGTAGCAAAAAAGCAGGAGTCTGTGACATCTTTTTCGACTAACCAACTTTATTCAAATGCATTAGTTTTTGTAAACTGCAGCTCGCTGAATCAGATGGATGCAGACTAACTAGTGAGACCTCTATGTCTTTGAAGAAGTGAGCTGCAGTTTATGAAAGTTTACATCTTTTAATCAAATTAGTTGGAAAAGATCCTACAATCTCCCCCATATCTCCTGAATAAGCAATTGTTCATGTGACTTTGATAATTATTCTTTGGCATAGTACGGTTTGAATTACACTGTTGGTATCTTTTGTTACTCTATTATTTTAAACTATTTATTGTACTGGAGTACATGCCATTTAGAATCAGTTATGGTTGAAGCAGCTGATATTAACAAAAGGCAAAATCATATGACTTCATAGGAGGCGGATTCCCACAATTTGCAACAAGTAATTTGAAAATGTAACAGTTACCCTTTTAGTCAGTAGATGACTTTCTGCAACCATGGAAAGAAGAAACAGAATAGGGGAAGTGTGGCAGTGGCATTTGTGTATTAGCCCTGAACAACACATGCACAGCACTATGAGGTGAAGGAATAGAGCCTAGCAAGGTGGACCGTGAGCAGTTCTACACAGAGAAAAGCAAAACACCATGAGTTATTGCAAGCAAACACACAGAGAACACATAATCAAGAGGGAGAAAGAAACATCAAGCCCAAACATTGCTTTTCTTGTTTTCTGTCATCAGAAAACTCATCAGGAGGACCCGTTGCATTACTGTTTCTATAAGGCTTCTGTATGCATAGCTTCCTTGAAGATTGATAATTGCAGTTGGCATAAAGTACAACACCTAAATAAAAAAGGAAAGGAAGTTCTTCTGAGAGAACCACACCAGCTGAATTCCAGATTGAATCAAACATTCTGGTTTAAAGCTCTCAATGACTTAGGTACATACATTTGCCTGGTTTTTAAGATTTAAAGCCTTTTTTCAGTTACCAGGAGTTTATTAAGCCAGGGATGGTTCATTGGAGGTTTTGAATCATCCCACTGCAAATCCCTCTCATCTACTCACCCCAATTTCAGAGACAAACTCTAGTCATAGAAAGAAATAAGTAAAAGGGAAATATGCTGCTCTTTTGTTTTGACAATGCAAATGTACCAGAGCTCTAGATGATGCAATTCTTATACTGCAGATTCTTCCATCCCCATCTCTTTTGCTCAGGTCTGACAATTAAACTTGTTTACTGTGCTAGAATTCCTAAATATAGAGTATATATTCAATGAAGAGCTTAATATTGTAAGCCGCCCAGTTACCCTGTGGTAAGATGGGAGGCCAATAAATGTATTGAATAAAAAAATAAGACTTTTTGTCCCTTTTGGAGCACATAAATTAACATTTGTTTCATTTATTGAGCCTAAACTGATTAACATAAAAATATAGAAGAAAAAAAGTATAGATTTGATTCTACTTTCTGTAATTCCAAGCACAGAACCGTTTAACTTCTCAATCCTGCCAGCTGACTTTATGCTTAAAAGTTTGGCGTTCTTTTTGCTTTCTCAGATGTGTGACATTAAGTAATTAAAATTTCATTGATTTCTGTGGTGCTGTGTACTTGTCAACAGTTGAAAAAATATAACTCACCTACAAGACAGACATATAAACAGACAGACATGCAGGCATCTATAAAAAAAAGGAAAAATGCAACTTTTTGCTATATTGGTAGAACAGCCTGTAAGGGAATTCTGAGATTAGAAGATCTTCCTCCCTTCCTTTCTTCCTTCCTCCCTCCCTCCCTCCGTCCCTTTTTTCATTGATTCCAATTGGAGAATAATGAATGAACTTTATTTCAAAACTAGTTGTGTAGTTATGTCATTTGGAAGCTTCTAATATAAGATTATAGATTTTCTTCTGGAATGCTCAGAAGGAAAATAAAATAACTTCTCCCCCGGTATTTATTTTATTTAGGAACATTTATACGATTACCCACCTTAATCAAGTAACTCTGGGCAACTAACAAGGTATAAAAAGAAAATTACAATTTTTTAAAAAAACATAGTAAATGGGAATTTGGGGAGTTGTACTCCAAGCATATGGGGAAGGCATCAGGTAGTGTGAAGCTGCCATAAGCAATGATGGTTTCTCAGGGTTGATATCATGTGATTGTGATTCGTACTCTTGTGATTTCAGAAATATGAAAGGAAATAACTATAATTCATTCTATCTGGCCTTGGTCATCTTAAATTGGCTTGGTTTATTTTCCATAAACTGAATAAGGCCAAGTCTGTAAAAAATTGTGTTTTTTAAATTCATAAGAATCAGTCATATGTAAAAGCATTACATATCTGTGCTTCTCGTTCCATTACCAGTAATAAAGACAAATATTCCCAAAAGATTAATCTGCTATTGTGACTGCTAGGCAATACTGTCCTTTATAGTATTAAAGCTATTAGGCTCAAAAGAAGAACTGCCTTGTCCCCCAGACCACTATAAAAACATGTAAAAATCCCAGCCTTCTCTCACTATAACTATTTTTCTTGCATCATATTTGCAATACAAATGTAGTCCTCAACATACAATCACAATTGAGCCCAAAATTTCTGTTGCTAAGCGAGACAGTTGTTAATTGAGCTTTGCCCCATTTTACAATCTTTTTTTTTACCACAGCTGTTAAGTGAATCACTGCAGTTGTTAAGTTAGTAACACAGTTTTAAATGAACCTGGCTTCCGCATTGACTTTGCTTGTCAGAAGGTCGCAAAAGGGGATCGCGTGACCAGCTGTCCAGCCTCTGAATTTTGATCACGTGACCATGGGGATGCTGCCTTGTGTATGTGTGAAAAACAAACATCAGTCACTTTTTTCAGTGCCGTTGTAACTTCAAACGGTCACTAAACAAACTGTTGTAAATCGAGGACTACCTGTATTGTGCTTCTGTAGTTTGGATGGCATTGATCAGTATGAATTTTCTGTGTTGTTGCTCTTACATCAAGGGTGGGATTAATGGTATTATTATTATACCCTTTCAACTTCCCCAGTGATGAAACTTCCAATGGGAAGGTGGCCAAGAACTTTGCATCCTTCTGGTGAAGACTCTTTGAAGACATGTTGTCTTAATCTTTGCTGTATTTACAATTTACAGACAAGAGTCCCAGTTGAGGGAGTCTGCTTATAATGCAGAGGTTCCAATAAGATGCCAAGAGAGAAAAACATTTCAAGCCATGTTCAGCCTTTTCAGATAGACGGCATGTGGCCTTTAATCTAGGATATGTAATATAGGGAGAGATTCATACTCGAAAACGAGTGGGTGGTATACTATTCTAATTGCCAAATAATGCCAATTACATAATGAATCTGTTGCTGTTTTTTGCAGTTGGAGTCCACATTGGGCAAAGTGGTGAGGAGACTTAGTTCCTGATGCATTGGTGTCAGTAGAGTAGGTAAAACTATTTGGCCCCAATGGAGGGAGGAGGGGATATAGTTCAATGTAAAAAAGATGTTTTCACTCTTTGTTAGGCTTTATTGTCTTTCTTTTAACACGCCAGATTTCTTACATCAAGGCTCAGACCTATGCAAGAGACCAAACTTGCTTTGGCCCCTCTGGTGGGTGACTTACATGAGATTTGGACAAAGAGAGTGAACAGAACAGAATATAGAGGTGGAAGAGACCTTGGAGATCTTCTAGTCCAACCCCTTGCTCAAGCAGGAGACCCTATACGGTACCTTTCCAGATAAGAGTCTCTTCTTAAAAGCCTCCAGTGATGGAGAGTGCATCCTTTCTAGTTCTGTTAGATCTCTCGGTGGCATTCAATATCATTTGACTATGGCATCCTTATGTGGGGCGGGGTGGGGGCATGTGAAGCTTCAGGATCAGGAGCAGCACTGACGTCTGCTTTTCCTGAATAGGCAGTTTCAGTTGTTAACTGTGGAGAAGAAATGTTCAAGCCAGTGAATAGTCTATTGTGAAGCACCATAGCTATCTGCTCCCTATACCAACTTAAGAAACTGGTGGAGGAGGTAATCCATTGATTTGAGGCGAGGCATCTTCAGTAAACTGAGATAATGGTTAATTCCCAGATTGATGAAGATTGAGGAAATGGTTTTGTAAACAGTCTATTACAAACTTACCTGATACCAGTGAAAAGATCAATCTCCCTGCCAAATCTCAGGAAGACTCTTAGTTTAGAATGGAGATTTTTTTTTAGTTTCTTTCTATTAGGAAAAAATGGCTGTAGATGGGGCATAGCTGAGCTGTTGAAATTATTGTAGCACTATCCATTGTATCTCAAAAATCTGCTAAAAAAACCTGTGAGAACCTTGCTTAGAAAGAATGGCTTTCTTGTTGAAGCAACTGCCAAAGTCTGACAGCTGATAATACTAAGTTATACATCACCATCCCAGTCCAGTCCAGTGATGTAATGGAGCTCCTTATGGAGTCCAGACGCTGTGGAAAACGAGATGGAATAAAATAAGCTTAAACTGAATTCCAATAACATGCAGCCGCTCTGATTCTGAGGTTATATCATTTTTCAACTATCATCAATATGGATGATAAAGATGATATGACAGCTCAACATCCCTTGTCATAAATTATACTGTATGTCTCAATTACTGCTGATGGTTGAATCTCATGAAATGGTCATATTACTTGAATTTGCACTATTCAAAATTGTATTTCTATAGAAAATATGGTAATTGGTTCCAGCTCAATGGAAATGGCATTGAAATTTTTTAAACATAATTAATGAAATATTATATATATATTTAATTATATATATATATATATATATATATATATATATATAAATGAAATATTACAGTAAAAGACTAAAAATATACTTTTAATTTAAATTTATGATTAACAAAGTTACAGAATAGTTATACAAAGCAAAATAAAAACAAAAAAATTCTACTGTAGATTCAGGCATTCCAATGTTTTATTTTAGTGTTGCTATGATCACATTTATTCATTTCATTACATTTTTGCTCTAATGTAATACAAGCCTCTTCTTTTCTAAACTGCTATTGTTTTCTATGATGAAGCCTTCCTTTTCTCCATTTTGCACACACGTGAAGATGAGCATTATCTACAATCCTAATTGCAACTGTGCATGCAGAAGCCTCAATCGTGCACAAGCTAGCCCTGTATTAACTGAATTTGGGGTTGCATTAAATGCAACCTAGTATCAATTTACAATTTGCACTAAATTGAGTATCACATTAATCAAACTTGCATTAATTGCAACCTGTGTGTAGGACGTATTTAGATTTTAAAGGAAGCAAAGTTTATTTTTTAAAAAATTATAGATAGTCCTCAGTTAGCAACAGTAACAGGGAACAGTATTTCCATTGCTAATTGCTGCAGTTGTAAAGTACAACATCAGGCGATCATATTACTAACGATAGCAATCCTAGCATGTCTGCTGCCATCATTAAGCAAGGATTGTGAGTCATTAAGCAAGTCCCAGCTGGCTTGCAAACAGGCAGGTGGGTAAGTGGTTACTGCCAGGCAGGGGAGAGTGCATGGGTTGCTGGCATGGCAAACTTGGGGGTGGCTGCTGCCAAGCAAAGGAAGATATGCAGATGGCCCACAAGATATGGCATGGTGCAGGTGCAGAGGGCCCAGAGGTGGCTGCTGTTGTGTTGGGGAAGGTGCATGGGTGGCCTGTAAGGCATGGTGGGGACAGGGGTGGCTGCTGTTGGGTGGGAGAGGGCACATGGGTGGCTGGTGTGGCATGAGTGTAGAGGGGCCGAGGGGGACTGTTGCCAGGAGGGGGAAAGTGTGAGCATCTTACCAGAGCAACTTGCAATTTTCTCTGCCAGTGTTGATTGTTGAAAGCTAGCAGGAAAGATTGCAAATGGTGATCACCTGACCACAAGCTACTGCAACCATCATAAGTGCAAGCTGCTTTCCAAGTGATCACATAACTGAGGGAGTGCTGGGACAACCGGAACTTCTAGCTTGCACTGGTTGTAAGTACCACTCGTTCAGCAGCAACATAACTTTGAATGGTTGTTAAACAGTCATTAAATGAGAGCTATCTGTATATCCTCCTTTCTCTGTTATTTGGAATACATGAAAGTGAAAAACACCGTATTATGTGCCATTCTATAATTTGGGGGAAAAAATCACCATTTCACAGCCTTTCGTTCAATCAATAGGAGTCTTTATGGATAAAAACATTTATTGACTTGTGATTTGAGGGATGGGAATGTTATGAAAATTTAACTGAAGTTTTTGATATGTATGCAGAAGATAAAACATGCTGAACTTGAAAAAAATATTGTGCTTATTTGAAGACATGCATAATGTGTTCTGCATGACTTTTTGGACATAAACCAATTTGCTTATTTGCGCCATTTCCAGAGCCAGTGCATTTGAAAGATAAAGTGAAATCTGGCACACAAAGCTGACTTACATGAGTGTAGGCTGCCACAACATGTGACCTGTCAAATAAAAGCAAATCTATTAGCTAGGGAATTGTGGCTTATCTTATCAAATGTTTGAGAACCTCTCTTTTGTCTTCTCAATGGGAAAAAAACCCTTCATAATTGGCAGCAGAGAGTGTGCTTGCACGGGGCAGAGAAAAATGCTTCTCTGTAAAGTTGCCAAATATTTACCTCTTCCGAAATGTTGCTATTACCTCCTACATCAGGGGTCTTCAAACTTGGCCCTTTTATGACTTGTGGACTTCAACTCCCAGAATTCCTCAGCCAGGCAGGAGGTTGAAGTCCACAAGTCATAAAAGGGCCAAGTTTGAAGACCCCTGTCCTACATGAAAAGATCTTTTATCTGTGAGACTTTTCCCTGTGTAAGTTCATGTCTTTACAGCCTTTTTGATAAAGTAGAAAAGCATATAGCCCCAGTGGGTATCAGTCATTGCCACAGGTGGCAGTCCATGATGATTGAGGACAGATGCATAAGCCCTATGAAGAGCAATGTGGGGGATTGATGCAGGGTTTTCTGAAAATATAAGTTACTAATTTTACACACATGTATCATATGCTGAAAGGCAGATTCAATATAAAACAATTTCAGACCACATCAATTTATGGAAATATGAACCTAATCTTTTGATCAGTGTGCTACCTGCATTATCTAATCTTGTAGATACTGTAGCTTGCAGCCCATATTTGTGTGTTCAAAAGGGACACAAATCAGAACACATCCATTTTGAATGAGAAATACATCAAGTTGGGACTTCCGGTTCCGGATCACGGCGCTGGCGGTGGAGCGAAGAGAATCGTCTCTTCACCGGCCGGTTTCCCTTCGCCAGCAGACCCTGGACAGGGTTGAAAGTCGCCCTGTAGGGGCGACCACTGTTGGGGAGGACCCTCGTCTGACCGCGGAAGGGCGGCAGCGCCTTCTGCAGTCTGAGGCAGTTCCTTAGGGCCGACGAGGAAAAGATCGGCCATGTTAATGGCCGATCACTTAGCCGCACCAGCCGAAAGTCACAAGAACAGCTAAGCAAAAAGAACCACCGTGGAAGATCCGGGTGAGACCCTTCCTTTCCTTTCTCTACCCTAACTATTCTCCTGTAAAAAGCCCCTGGAATTATTTCCCTGTTTTTACTAGAGTGGCGTTTGCCTACTTGGGAAGAAAGCTTTGGAAATAAAAGGAATGAATAACTAATTTTAATGACTATTTTTGGATACTCTGGGGTCCTGAAAAAAAACTCTTATTTTGGGAATTTTACTATTTTATTTAATTGGAGAATATTGTTTCTTTTATTCTTTTAACTGGAAAAAATTCTATTGGTGTCTGGAAAAAAGATTTGATAATCAACTGGGGACATCTTGTGGCGAAGTTTGACACTGCAACTGTTTTTTTCTTTGATTTTGAGGCTGGGTTTGACCTTCAAATTATCATGAAAGGGAAAAGATAAAGAAGATGAAACAGCTGGGCGGTGAAATTAACTGTTACAAAATGTGGAGGTGGATTCTGGCTGACTGTCATTAAATATAGCCTCCACTAAAAGACTAAAGGATTATTTTCAAGCATTATTGAAATGGAGGAACTTTATTCACAACTTAACTATAATCTCATATTGGAAAAAATTCATGAAGCCACTGAGCAGATGGACTCCAGAATGGAAGCTATTACTTCAGAACTACAAACTAAATTTCAATCTTTAACTGATCAATTTTCAGGCCAGAGAATTGCAGAGGAGGAACAAATTAACATTCAAGAGGCCTGTATGCAACACCACGTACAATTTAATGAGATGGAGGATCCTTATCCACATCTTAACTATGGACTTATATTGGAAAAAATTCTTGAAGTTAATGCCACAATGGAATGGAATAGAATGGAAACCAAAGATGTTGCTCCAAAATTGCAAACTGATTTCCAGACTCCAACTGACTATTCTACAACTCAAAAAATAACAGAAGAGGAACAAACCAACACCAAAGAGGACTCTATACTATGCTATATACAATCCACTGAGATTTTTGAGGATCAAAGAGTGACTTTAATTAAACCACACGCAACTTTAAAAGCAACAGGAATTGACGTTCAAATACGACTTATTGAGAACGGTGACAACGTTGATAACCAACTACTAATTACAACATTGGACATAATTGATTATGCTATTCAGTTTAATCAAATATTGAGACTTGAATTTTTAGGGCAACAACGGAACAACTACAAAGAGCCAATTCCTTAAAATTGATAATTGGATGCTCTCCCTTGATTCAAATGATATGTCGAGGAATGAAGGGAGACCTATCTGATGAGATAGAGGCTCTGTTATGGAAACCTGCCTGGCACAAAAAGAAAGCCAGAGTAAGATTTAAAAATGGGATTTAAAATTTTACTAAATGGATTAAAAAGGCTTTTTAGAGCTATGGACTGATTTAATGTTTAGGATTTTGACATAACTGAGAAGGATAAGAAATAGAATATATATGTGAAATAGAGTAAGAATGTATTTTTTGGAATAATATATCTATCTTAGGTTTGATAATCACTTTGTAAGGGAATGAGATTAAGGTAATGGATTGTGATAATAGAAGACATGGTATTAGTAAATGAGGAGTTATTAGAATAAGAAAGAGAATATATTTGGGAGATATAAGAATGTAATTTTTGGAATAATGTGTGTATTTTAGACATTATATGTTATGAAATGAGGGAAATTAGGGATTCCCGAAGTGTAAACAATATGTTTATTCAAGGCTAAATCGGAATATGATAATTGGAATTTAGTAAAGCTTAAAACAGGATTTGGACTTGTACAGGTAAAATGTTATTGATAATTTTATTGATTGATTGAACTTTATTTAGAAATGTATTAATTTGAATATGTTATATTAATTGAGGGAAATAGAGAGGGAATGTTTAAGGAGCTAATTTGAGCTATACATACATGATTTTGTGTTTGGATAATTGACTACCCCATCTCCACATTGTTTCCAAAGCACTTTGTTGTAAAAATTAAAAAATCAATAAAACTTGTTTCAAAAAAAAAAAAAAATACATCAAGTTGGGCCTCCTTTAATCTCTCCATTTTAAAATCATATGGTCATAGTCTGGGGCCCATTATTTAAATGACAAAAGTACTTTAGGAGGTGGCAAATTTGAGCCCAGCAGTTCCTTTGCTTAGTCCAACTCCTACAATTCTCCATCCTACAATAAGGATAGTAATTGGTGATAAAGCTAAATAATTTAAAACCCTGTAGCACCAATGCCCTTAAGAGAACTTCGGGTTGGAAAAGTTGTTTTAAAACACAAATTGAGTTCCCAGAATTACTTTTGTAGTAACAGATTTTCTAGACAACAGCTCTCTTAAAATGGTTATACAAAGTTTAGGAAATGTATTTTAACCAGGATAATGTCAAGAGATTTTACGCTTTACATGCTGTAGTGGCACATGCTTCGGAATGAATGTGAAAACTGATAAAAGGGATGGTCAGTTGGAGAGCACCAGTGATGAAAGCAAGAATGTTTATACATAAAAAGACATTGTGATTAACCATCAGTAAGTACTGTTCGAAGGGGGTTCAATGGCTCAGCAGTTAAAGACGCTGAGTTTGTAAGTTCGAAAGCTGACAGCCTGTTTTGAGACCTGAGCGCTGTGTAACAGGTGAGTTCCCATTACTTGCTCCAGCTCCCGACAACTTAGCAGTTTGAAATCATGCAAATGTGAGTAGATGAATAGGTACCACTTTGGTGGGTAGATAACAGCATTCCCTGCCCCTTGCCGTATAATCATGCTGGCCACATGACCACCAAAGTGTCTTCAGACAACACTGGCTCCCTTGGCTAAAAAACGGAGATGTGAATACTGCCCTCTAGAGTCCCACATGACTGCATAGGTCACGGGTCGCGATGTATTGTGACTTTTTTGCATTGCCGGAGCTGGGGTAGGCGTGGCCTCCGTATGATACAACCGGCCCGTGGGCCAGCAGTTTGACACCCCTGGCATAGATGAAACCTTTACCTTTACCTAAATACTATTCATAAAATGATTAGCTTGGAAAAACCTTGATGGTATCTCATCCATATTCCCTACTCTGTAGAATCCAAGTTACATTTCTGATAGCATCTAAGCTTATGGCAAATGACTTTTTCTCCCCAACCAAGGTACCAAAACAGCTCTTCACTTTAGAAATATCTCCTAAATTCTACCCACTTTCCTACAAGTTCTACCAGTTAGCTCTAGTCCTTTCCTGTGAAACAATAAACAGGCATATCTTCTACCTAATGGTCCTTCAGATATTTGACTAAGTGGACAAGAAAGAGGGGTTTAATACAGCAAAAGGCTGCCTATTCCCAATTTCAGCGGCGACAGAACCGAAAAACTACTTACAAAAAAATCTAGTTATCAGTATTTAATTATGCCCATTGAAGATTTTAATTAACATTTTAAAAGTTTGCTTTAGCCCATCCATTTTCAGAATGCAGGCCTGAACCGCAGCTCAAGGGCCAAGGCAGCCCACCAGCTACAAGACTGGAGGTAAAACGCAGTGGCCCGACACATTACAGTAACTAACGCCTGCGGTTCTTTTACAGTCGACGGTGCCCGAAGCCCAAAGTGGCGCCTGAAATTACACTCACGAGCCAATTCCATCCATTCAGCTCGAAATGCATACATCCGACGCGGGCTTCATTCCAGCTTCAAGCACCTTCGATGCAAGTGTACAACGTGAATTGTTGCTCTGCAGCCGACGCCATTGCAGGCCGAGCAGTCAGCACGTTGGGGCTAAGAAATGGGAATAAAATCTCGAGAGGGAAGAGCTATTGTGAAGACGAGGGGGGCGGGGGGTGGAGAGACTGCTGGCAGTCTCACTGGTCGGTAAAGGCGAAAGGTTGCGTGTGTTATCCGCGTGTACGGCGTGACTAATATTCGTGACCTATGCTTGTTTCCTCCGATTAGAGCAAGCAGGAATAGGGGGGGCGCCAGGTGACAAAGGGCGCTTCAGTGGATCTCGCCCAGCTGACAGTCCCAAGATGACCTCCTCTGACGGAGAAGAGCTGATCAACAAGACCGAGGGGCGCAATAAATACCAGAAGCCTCAGGCTCAGTCACCCCAGCCTGAGAGAAGAGCAGAAAGAGAGACGCAGCCTTCCCTTCTCAAAGCTCACGCCAAACCCCCATTGCAACCCTTCTGAATCTGCTCCCCCTGCCGCCAAAGCGCTGAGCAACCGCTTCACCTGTCCTAGACGCGCGCTCGCCACCTCCGACCGGCGCCTGCTGTGGCAAACCCCGAACAGCCCCAAACGGCTGCTCGCTGTCTCAGCTGTTTTTCGCGCCTCGCTCCCTGCCACGCGTCCCCCGCGAGCGCCGGGCCATGGAACCGCTCCAGCTGAACCAGCAGGGCTACCAAAACGGGGACTTGCATCCCAGTTGCCTCTTCGATGTGCAGATGCGGAGAAGGTCTCTGAAGTGCCAGCATCCAGCGCTGGACGAGAAGGGCCACTGCGCTCGAGAAGCGGAAGAAATAGAGCGACTCACGGTTCTGGAGGCCGCCTACGCCACCATCCTACAGGGTTTGGGCGAAAACCCGGGTAGGCAAGGGCTGTTGCTGACGCCTCGGAGGGCGGCTAAAGCCATGCAGTTTCTCACCAAGGGCTACTATGAATCCGTCGAAGGTGAGTCTCCTTCAGGCCACGAGTTCCCTTTCCTGTTTTAGTGAAGCAGGCCAGTATTAATCCATTATCCGAAAATGGGTTTCGGTTCCTTCCAAAGGACGTCTAAATAGTCCTAATCTCCATTCCATCTCTACTCAAAACAGGAGTTTTAAAGTGCCTTTTTCGGGCAAAATGAAGGCAAAGTGCTTTTAGCAGGATGGCTTCTAGAAGCACTCTTGAAAGTGTTCAGGTAAAAATTGAGGCTGGCAGTTCTAGATCCTAGTCCTCCAACTCTTTCAACACAAATGTGAATTAGATGAAATACAAAATGTAAAACCCACTATCCCATGGTTTGAAATTGCATTTAAATAAACAACAGCATGGTTAAGATTGATGCTTTCCTAATCCCACCCATCAAAAATAAATATATATATAGTATAAATGGTGCATCTCATATAAAAGTGTCTGCATAAGGTGCCAGCCAAGTAACAGCTAACTCTTCATAAGTAAGACAAAGAGATTAGAAAACAAGATAGCTAATGATTTTTTAGAATGACATTAGATCAAAGTATTCATTTCATAAGACACAAGACAACTATATACTGTGCCCAAATAAGATAGAACAAGTAGGATTTATGTAATGAAACACAGCAATCACTTCACATGCATTGCTGGGTAGGTCTCTTCTTATTCATAAGCCATACAATCATCAAAAAGTTTTAGTTCCTAGAAAAGTGGCTAGGTTTGCACATCCTTCTAAATTATAATTTGCTTAAGCATGGTTTGCTGAACTGATCCTATTTGGCTGGATTCATTCAAGTTACAGGCAAACAAGCTGCATTATAACTTTGTGCAATTTATGAATCCAATCAACGTATTTAAGCATGCAATCTCAGTCTTTCTTGGTAAATGACTGTTTCACCTAATAATGCTGTGTAAGTGGTTGGAGACTTGAGTAATTTTAGTTGTATCTGAAATTTATCTGGGCATTTATATGGGGTGTTTTTCATTTCCTGCTTATTGTACAAAAACTGGCCATCAATCATTTTGAGAAGGCAGAACGGACAATATCCTCAGCCAAACCCTAGGTTGCTGGAGAGATTATCTCTCCTGAGTTTTCTTGCTTTCCATCAAAAATAGTGTTTTCCGCCTCCTGCTGTTGTTGGAAAGAAGAGAATCGGATAGGGAGAAAGACATAGGAAAAACAAAACAGTAAAGATCATCTTTAATGACCACAAAGCAGCAGTTGGGTATAGCACAGATATTCTTTCATGAAGCAGCTAGTTAGCATTTATGAGACAATAATCTTTGTTCAGTCCTTGAGAAGTAGTGTTACATCTTCTAATCTAACTGTGCTGTTTGATGCTGAAATTATTATTCCTTTTCTCATTAATTTTTACCTTGAGGTTAGCAGCAGAGTATCCTGGAAAATGGGAGTGTAACGTTGATTTTTGATGATTGCCATTCCTGATGACATATTTGTATCCATTCATTCTTTTATGTAGAGATTAGTTTGTCCAATCAATAGCAGTAAGTTATTACTTACAGATGATTGCATATAGCATGCAGAAGGATGAACAGGTCAATGTGCCTCTGATGCTAGGGATATAGTTAATAATTGTAGTAATGGAACCAATATGCTGACTCTGTAAACCGCTTAGAGAGGGCTGTGTAAAGCACTATGAAGTGGTATATAAGTCTAAGTGCTATTGCTATTGCTAATATTATCAGAGTAGGTCGGAGGCAGAGTTGGGATGTGGAATCACCACATCATTTGTTTCCTGCATCTTTATCAGTGTAAAATGGTATTGTTGGTGGTTAACAGCTGTTTTAGATCAGGCAGGTGCCTGTAAGCAAATACATGGACATAACAGGAATGGCTGAAGATCATTTATGATGTACTTGAATGATTTTAGTTCGGACTTACTGATGATAGCAAGCTGTGTTCTGTAGTTTTCTGTTCTGTGTTTAGTACATTACTCCTTCAGTTTGGGCCTGATGATTTGGCATTTAAACTTTATAAGGTAGATATTGTAGTTTAAGAAATTATTAATTTTGTTAGATATAACTAAATAGAAATCTCCTGATGATGCATAATTTTCCTATAGGTCTTTTTGGCAATAATTCAAAATCCCAGGCTCAGATTGATGATGGGTAAAAGTCATCAAACATTGCCAGTGTTCCTTTTCCTTTATTGTGGAACTTTCTTATTAATTCATTTGACTCACTTCTAAACAGTTTACATTCAAAATACTGGCATACAATATATAATAAAGTAATAAGCATAAACAATAACAATAAGTAATTCTAGTATGCCGATTCAATATTAAGATGCTGCCTGTTTCTTATAACAAAATTTGTATCAGGCTAATGTCCAAAGGTCTTCTGAATTAATCATGTCTTAACAAGTTTTTGGAAGGCTGTAAGAGAAAGGCCATTTGCTTTCAGATGCAAGCTATTCCATAGGAGGGGGTAACCCAAAGAGAATGCCCACTTGCATTCTCCCTCCTGCCAAACATGTTAATAAGTGGGTTACCCTCACTTATCTTTTTATGCATATTGGGTTCTACCTAGAATAGCCAGTCTCTGTCTTGAATTGCATTTGGAGATTAACCGATAGCCAGTACATTTTCCATAGTAATGGAATTATATGACAGTAATGGGTCTGACTTGTAAACACATAGGCCATTGCATTTTGCACCATTTGAAGTTTGCAGGAGGCTTTCAAGGACAGCTCATGTAGAATAGATCACAGTACACCAGTTGAGAAATAGCATTAGCATCCATGTCTGTCTTTACCGCATTCTTTTCTATGAATGGCTGCATGGTGCACCAGGCAGAGCTAGGCATGTTCCTCCTAGCTCTTGGCTTCCATCTGCTCTGACGGACTCCTAGATTTCCACCTACTATAGTTCATATACCCACTCTGGTTCATAGGCTGCTTTATAGCCATTCTTCCCAGCGCTCACCTCTGCTAGAGCTCTGTACACCAGGTCTGTACAGAAATAAGCATTCTGATAACATGTTCTGTCCCAGCCTACGTGAGTCCTTGTTATGCTCACAAGGAGAAACCCCTCTTCCAAGAAACAGGCAGGAACCGCAAGAAAAAAACAAACCCTTTTATTCTCACAGATCTGAGTCAATGTCCAAGGCAAACAAACACAGTCCACAGAAACTCGATCCTCAACACAAACGGTTGCCTTTGGCAACCAGCACCTCCCACACCTTCCCTTTTATAATTCAGCCAAGGCGTGGCTTCCTAATGCCTTCTCCTTTGCCTTTGGAGCCACCCCATTGTATTCCTCTGTCCTACTCACTTTTCTTGCCTGCGCTTTCATGCATCCTGGATTTGTCCCAACTGTTCTTCATCACTGTCCAACTCAGGCTCCCAGCACAGCTGTGTCTCAGCCTGAGCGCCAATAGAGGGGCCAGGCTCCTCGTCCGACTGTAAGTCTTGGAGCTCCTCAGAGCCTTCCTCTGACTCTAATGTCACTCCAGGCTCCTCCTCCTCATCTGATTCCTCAGACACAGCTGCCGGATCCACTGGCTGGTGAGGAATCACAATATAACAGAACATCTGAGTAGACATCTAGAAAATTGTCTTCTGAATTTGCTGGCATATTTTTTTAATAGTGGATTTTCCTGTGTGATAAATGTGATAAACACTTTACACTACAAGGTTGCATTTTAACACAGGGGTCCCCAACCTGTGGGCCATGGCCCACTACCAGGCTGTGGCCTATTGGCCACCGGGCCACGTGAGTGGCTGGCCAGTGCGTGAGTGCACAGCCCCACTCAGCGAGCATTGCCGCGAGTGTTGCAGGCATTCGCAGCCCCACTCGCATGAGCAATGGGTGTTTGTGTGCGCACATGCATTTACCCCTCCCACAAAACCTTCCCTTCTTTCCCTCCTCCCCCCACTCCGGGCTGCCAATGCCAAAAGGTTGAGGAACTCTGTTTTAAGAAGAATATCATGCCATATACTGTACCATGTAATGAACTAGAAAAACTGAAATATGGCTGATTTGATACATCTTGACTATTATCATATAAGATAATATAATATCATCGCAAAATCATAAATGTGTATTGTTTTTAATTTTTTCATTCCAAAATAGGGAACAACTTCAATTGTCTGACTTGCTATAAAACATGCCTCCTAACTCAAAATACAATTTCATTAAAAATATCAATGTAGTGGTTTGTACATTTCGGTAATGTTTTTCAATTATTTTTCAATAATTGCAAAAATGCAATTATTCCAGCCTGTGCTCTGGAATGAGGTCCTTCATGAGAGCTAGATGGCTCCAATTCTGATGTCATTCTAGAAAAAGCGTAGGGCGTTCATCAAGTATGCTTGACTCTAGCAGTCCAAATTTGTCATTTGATTTATTTTCCACATTGTGTTTTTAAATTCATCTTATTGCATTTGTTTTTATATTGTGAATAGCCCTGAATTGTATAGAGTCAGGCTGTACCAAAATGGAAGTAAATAAATAAAATAAAACACTTTTTTACTTGTACCACTTGAACACTTTCACATGATTTTTAAAATTGGCTTTGCTTACTGGTGATTTGTCAGATGCTAGGGAGTGCTGCAATAATGGAAATAAAACAAATGCATTAGAATTGCCTATTCTGGAAAATAAAAACCCCAAAGAATATTAGTAATTGTCTGTTCATGAATTATTAAAAGCAATTACTCTGTACATTCTGCTTCCAGTAATCATACATGTACAAAACATAAGTGGGGTAAACACTTCAAGACTAGTTTATATGATCTCAAAAACTGTAATGGCCAGGAAAATACAAATTTCATTTAAGGGAATAATATTTTCAGTTTCATTGGTAAGTCAAATGGAAATTATAATTAAGAATCCTGGAGAACCAAATAATTTGGTTAAAATTATTTAAAAATTCTAAATAGCCTATAATTAGCTTAATTTCCATGTAACGCAGGGGTCCCCAACCCCCGGTCCATGGACCAATACCGGGCTGTGGCATGCCAGCCACCAGTCCGCACAAACAAGCAAAGCCCCATCCGTGGGATGCAGGCAACACACAAAACCATGCACCCTCCGGTCCGCGGAAAAACTTCTCCACGGAATCGATCTCTGGTGCCCAAAAGGTTGGGGACCTCTGCTGTAATGTAACTTCATAACAATCCCTCAAATAAATATTAAAACTACTGGTATCAATAGCAGAAATAAAGATTCATGGATGTATTTTTTTATCAGGCCCAGAAAAGTATAGGAATCGTATTCAAATTTTGCTGCATATAGAATCAGGTCGCAATGCCAGTTTATACTTTAACTAGACAGGGAATCGGGGAAAAATTGATAAAGGAAATAAGTGAGAAAAAATGAAGCTTATATATGAATTAAGTGCCCAAATAAAGGGCTGATAGGAACAAGAAAAAAATAGTTTGTAAAGAATCTATAGGGCTATAGATTCTATAGATTGCTATTGGGCAGTTTATTTGTTTAGTTATTCTGTAGTAAAGGATAAAACTAGATTGAGAGATCTTCCATTTCTTTTTTGTTTTTTTCCAGAGATACTCAATGATGCTGTTTTTGATGAAGACCATGATGAGATGGTTATCGTAAAAGGCATTGATATGTTTTCTCTTTGTGAACATCACTTGGTTCCTTTCTTTGGCAAGGTAATGACAGTGGAAACATAGATTTATTTTGAATTCGAGTGTCCATAATCTTGAACCATATAACCAGTGGAACAAATTTGTTGCTAATTGTAAGATGCCTTGCAGAATAACTGAATAATAATCCATTTGACTAATTTTTTACAGCAGTATCAGCAGCATTTTTTCCCCAAATGAAATTAACGGAGCTGACTTCAGCTGAGTTGGGCAGTTATACTGCATATTCAGCTTCCTCACTGCAATGCTGAGAGATTGAATGTTGAATATAATAATAAATGTGGGTGGAAAACTGATTTCTAAGTTCAATTGAAAAAAGCATGAAATAGAGGCAATCCTGGTTTGAATATTAATGTATACATTAATAATTCTTCATCTTCCTTTAATATCTGCAGGTACACATTGGATATTTACCAAGGAAGAAAGTAGTTGGATTAAGTAAACTTGCAAGGTATTTATTACTGTTCTTCTGAGTAATAAATCACTATTTATGTTATGGATTCAGTAAGGCAACAATAACAGATAGCTTAGATTATCATATGAGTGTATCTGATTTTCTTTATAGAGAATAGCTATTAGATTTGACAGTTGTTTGAAATAAACAACTGTCATATCTAAAGGTAAATAAGGGTAGACGTTGGGGAGGAATACTGTACATCACATAATACTTCATCATACACAACTGTTTAAATGCACTGTCACAGATAATAGATGACAGCCATGCAATTGCATCACAGCTATTTAATGGTGCAAGACCTTATGTGAGTTCATCTTTCTAGAAACCAGAATAGCACAATGATGAAACCCTGTATAGACACTTGCCTGAATGTGTGAAGATTTCAAAAATGGATAGAAACCTGCATACATTGTTTGGGAGTCCAAAGTAGAATAATACTTGTATTACTTGAATGTGGGGTCCGTGGTGCTCTCTGAGCTTGGTTGTTTTCTTGCAGATATTTCATTACCAAGCTCAGAAAGCATCAAGGACCCCGCAGTTCAATTTTGAGCTACAAATATTCTCTTCTATTGGTTACTTGAATATCAATATGTCTTTCTGATTCTAAACCTTGTTATATGGAACTCACATGGATAATAACTTGTTTTAAGGTTCTACAGGTAGGATACTACAATCCTTCATACTTCCTGGTAGAACATTAGGTGTATGTGAGAGAAATGGGTATAGCTATGTGCACAGTCTTATTCTTGACTGGTTTTCAAATACTCATTCATTCAGGCAAATGCCTGAAATGAGCTATAGTGTCATTACAGGGAATTTTACCATTGAAATTGCAGCTATGAGCTGGCAGAGATTAGGAAAAATATTAAACTGCAGTCAAAAACATGGTTGGAGATAGATATTCTATATCTATCTATCTATCTATCTATCTATCTATCTATCTATCTATCTATCTATCTATCTATCTATCTATCTATCTATCTATCTATCTATCTATCTATCTATCTATCTATCATCTATCATCTACCTATCTATCTATCTATCTATCTATCTATCTCTATATATCTATATTTCACACTGGGATATCACTGAAGTAAAAAAAAGTTTGATGACTAACTACTTTCTGATTTACATTTCCATCAATGCCACCTTCCTCTCTCATTGGTGTATCCTTTTCCCCCTTTTTCCAGAATTGTTGAAATGTTTAGCCGAAGGCTCCAAGGTTAGTACTTTTTCTGGCACTGTGCTCTGCTTAATAAATTTTTCAATTCATAAAACAGGATGAGCTAAAGGCAGAACGGAACCCACTGATATTTCTCTGGAAAGTATCAAATTTACCTGACCAGGAGAAAGGTTCCATTCTGCAATTAGCCTATTTGGAGGGAAATCCAGAATGAAGGCAAATATACGTGTCCCAGGATAATGTTGCAAGTTCCAACCTGGGTGGATCACCGGGGCCAGAGATTTCGGCTTTCGGAGTTGTGCTGGAGCCCATCTTGAGGGAATTTCTCTCTAGCAGCATGTGTGCTGTTCTATGTGTGGTATTTATAGTGCCGGTTGTATGTGGCTTTTTAGATGTTGATTGGGGTGTGTTGATGGCTGGCTTTTAAGTCATTAGTGCTGCCCAGCCCTCACCTTCTAAGTACTTGATAGGCTGGTGGTAAATCAGCACTCCTGTTGATTGACGAGGGGCCTGTTTCCCAGGCTTCAATTGCTTTCTGGCTGTTTTTGTGTCTGCTTGTCCAACAACCTTAGTAGCTGCAAAATTGTATGTGTGTCCTTGTTCATTGCAGTGTAAAATCCAGAAGTTGATCTGTGTGCAAAGAAACTGAGAATTCAATTTTCATTCCAAAAACAAATAACCTAGGCAGGGCATAAACTTGTGCTAGCCTGTGGCAAAGGTTCCAGGGATTTTTATTTTTTGTATTGATTTTATTGCTTGTGTTTTACTATTGTTAGCTACCCAGATATATGTGCCATAGAATGGGAGGTCATATAAGTTTAAATCAATAATTATTTTATTTAAAAACTCAAAATTTGTAATAGCAACTGAAATAGATGAGTTTTGCTTCCACCCACAAAATGTGCAAGAAGGGAAGTCTTTCCCTTCCTTCAAAGATCTTTCTTTTATTGGATTAAAATTATTTATGAAGAAACTTTTGTGTCTTATTCTTAAAGAACAATTTTGCATTTACTTTGTCAATTCATTCTGACTAACATAATTTTTCATAAAGCACTAATTGTTTTTCTAGTCCAGGAGCGACTTACAAAACAGATTGCTTTAGCAATTACTGAAGTTCTAAAACCTGTTGGAGTGGCTGTGGTGATAGAAGCTTCGTAAGTTCATCATTCCTTATTTGGTTTAGTTGAATTTGTAATTCTTTCCCTCTGCTGTCAATTATTTATTCTCGTTTCCATTTCTTTTTCATTACTGTTGAAAAGTAATGCAATAGTACTTTAAGAGCACAAAAGTAGAAATATATTTACTTGTGGAACACTATGTGTATTCAATGAGTATGTAGCCTGGTATTACCATGCAATCCAAATGTTCCTGAACTGCAAATCTCAACATTTTCACAATTGATTTTGCTTCATCTGGTGCTCCTTCTGAAGGAAACACTTTGATCCAGAATAGGCTTCTACTATGAAAATAAGAGTATTGAGAGAAATTATCCCTTCTTTATTATTATATCTGATGATAAGAAAATAAGTCATCTATGAATGACTTCCATTGAATTCTATCAAACTCAATTTTGTTTTTAAGTAGTCCTACATATGAACTGTAATGTCACTGAGATACTGTAGATTTCCTAGGATATGTGGATTTTTAAAAACATTTTCTATTAGGAAGATTATTAAAATAAATGCATGCTTCTACATTCTGGAATAATGTAGTACTAGAATTTATATTTAATTTTGTTGTTGGTTTTATCATTATTTTAAATCAGATTTTATTTATAATTTGAATGCTGTTGCACCCATAGTATTTGCTGATGTTCTAAAAATGCTTCTTTTAACATTTTTTTGACAGACACATGTGCATGATCATGAGGGGGGTTCAGAAAATGAACAGCACAACAGTCACTAGCACTATGCTCGGCATCCTCCAAGAAGATTCAAAAACAAGGGAGGAATTTCTTGCCTTGATCAAGAATTAAACAGCAGCAGCTTGCGGTTATATCAATGATTTGGAGCATACACAATTGATGATTATAATTGCCTTATGTGAGCCATTGTTTTAGAAGCTGTGTAATTTAAAAAAGAGAAAACAGAGTTCATAATTGTACCACAGCTTTGTTCCCATTTTTGCATAATACCCTTAATAGCCTTCTACAATTTGCTCCCTTGGGAATGGCAGTCTTAGCACTTCTGAGGTGTGTAAGTTTGAGGAAAGACACTCAAGAATTGTGCTGAAATATTACCCAGGCAGTGCAGATATCAATAAATTGGTTTTATTCATATGGCAGCATATATGACGTGATCACGCAGATCTCCTTGCATCTTTTGATATATGCAAATGAGAATAAAGTAAGAGACATATCCCGCTTCCCAAATGAAAATGATATATAACATTTACTTTCCCAACCCGAAGCCCATCAGAGACACTAGACTTTAAATCCCATATTGTTTTAGGATTAAGGGAATTAGTTCAAACATCTGGAGGATACTAAGTTGGGGAAGGCTGGTTTTGGTACTCTTTGAAAGTTTGGATGGTGAGTTTAGGGGAGACCTATGGCTCCAGTGATGTCATTCTGCAAACAAAGCCATAGAGAGAAAAATAAATGATGATTGTAAAATAGTAAAGCTAAAAAACCTAAGTCTCATGCAGGGCATTTCTCTGTTGTTAAAATTCCTTAAGTTTTCACAGAGCTACCTCTAGCTTGCAGTCATTGCTACTTCCTTTTTTAGAGAAGACCACAAGAACGTTGGTGTCCTAACAAATTCCACCTTCTAGGGAATCAGAGGCAAGATGTTTATTCTTGGCAATTATAATCTAGAAAGAGGTATGGTATACTAAAGTCTAGTTAAAAAAGAAAAGCTATTATTTCATATTTGGTGGAAAGAATGAAACTGATTAGGCAGGACCCAGTGTTTTCCTGACGAAACAGAACCATATGTTAATATGGTGCCTTCCAAGTCTATTAAAACAAAACAAGAACAGTCAAATACCCGCTGAGGTGGGAGGAAAAAGCCTATAACTGAAACCCTAGAATATTGACTTATGCAAGGGATTTATTTCATGTGTGCTGCACAATACAATATATGGTTTTATTTTTTGCTTAATAAAAAGATTAATCATGGCAAGTTTCCAAAAAAGGGTGAGTGTTTGGATTGCTGAGATTTACATCTATGCCTGGTAAAACTTTATATATATTAGATGATCAGTCCATTTCCTCACTATGATAGGGCTGATTGAAAAAGGCCTCTGGCTTAAGACTTTGATATAATGACTTCAAATATGAAAAAGAGAGCAGGGAAAAACATTTTTTTTTTTGTAAGTAAATCGTCCCAACTGCAACATGTTCAGTGTAAATATCAGATATTAGGCAAGAAGCATTTTCTCTGTTTGAGACTGAAAAGGTGTATTTGGCTAGATGGATAATAAGCTGCCTTGGGTAAGGCAACTTCCTAGATACCAGCCTTCCTCATCTTGGTGACTTCCAGATATACTGACTATATATCTACTAACAGCCTCATTGATTGATCATTTATAGTGGCATCCCTTATTGATGTCAAAAGAATACATCTGCCTTTCAGTAAGATTTTTTTTTATTAGCATCTTAAACTACTGATTTAGGATTAAGAAACCTTGGGAATTATAGGAGAAGGATGTTAAGAATTGTAGAAAGCGTGAATGACTGCAGCACCTTTAAAAAATTCTTTTGAATCTACCAAGACATATTTTGAGTTATGCTACGTTGTCAGTACAAACCTTGGTCACTAAGTCACCAATTCATTCAATCAAGTGAAATTCAATTTTTCAAATGTTGTAAAGCTACAGTATTTATGTTAAGAATGTAAGAGTCAGACCGGATCAGATTAAAAAACACTGTCTGGTCCAGCTTTTCTTTCTGACAGTAGACATCCAAATATATCTGTAGAGGCCATCAGCGAAACATGAATCCAACAGCATCCTCTCACATGTTATTGAACAAGTGTTGGGAAGGGTATTCCTTCACGGTTGAAACTAAGATATCTGCTATGCTGCTGTGCTCAGTCAGAATGACTAATGGTTAGCAATCCTGAGTACTGTAATCTAGGACATAAGTTTGGGAAGCAGATTGTGCTAGTATATAGTCTTTTGCTGAGAACAGGCAGAAGGAAACATGTTATACTGTATGTCTTAGAGGACATAGAGGTCTTCTAAGACATATTGGAGAGTTCTGAATATTGATTTTTGGTTTGAAAAGTTTTTAACTGCAATTACTTTTTGCATAATGGCATTAAAAAAACATCAATAGGAACAAAAATAGTAAGGATTCTTGTTACCCCATTTTGACCTTTGGATCTTTGTCCCAAAAGTACTGTAAACATTACTGTGTTGTCCGCAGAAAAACTGTCATACAACTTGAAATGTGCCTTATAGACTCCAATAACTTGAAGATGCAGAAAATGTTGACATTTCGTAAATGCAAAACTGTGTTGTCTGTGGGAAAGGGAGGGCTCTCAATATATAATTATATTTTTACAATTTACTCACTAGAGGGGAAAAGGGCTACTGTGTTATGATTTTTTTAAAGTGTCTGCCTGCACAGCCACACATCGGGAACTCCATGTTAGCATCAGAAACATTTGTCCTATTCATAAATGTGAGGCCCTCTTTTTTTTCTGTTAGCTACCAAGTTCTTTAAAATAGTTTTATTAATATGATTGCGTCAAAGTGATGCTAAAATGCACAAAACTATTTTATTTAGGTCACATTCTGCATGTATAAAATGTTTGTAATACAAAACCTGTTTTACATTTCTGCTTGATTTGTCATATTTAAAAATAGTTTATTAAGCAATGCCATTGTATTCAAATGATAAAAATCTCATCATATCGCTGTGTTTCTTTGACTCTTATTTTTAGCTGTATTATAATATAATTACATTAAACTAGCATAAGATCAAATCAGTTAAGTGCTATTTTATTGCAGGATGTTTCTGTACAATTTATACAGACTAAACAAGTTAGTCTGCAAAGAAGCCTCTGAATTACCAGACTATGACATATGGCAGATAGAACTTTGATACCACCCTGCACCTGTAATATTTCCTTTCTCAATGGCTTTTAAAAATATAGTAGGTCTGGAGACTTCCGGTTTGCCATCGCAGCCGCCGCGGCTGGTGGAAGGCGAGCTCCATCTTCCGTGTTCGATTTCGCTCTGCTGGGAGACCCTGGAAAGGGTCGAAAGTCACCCTGTAGGGGCGACGAGCAAGGAGAGGACCCCCATTTGATTGCAGGAGGGCAGCAGCCCTTCCGCTTGATCTGGGGCAGCCCTCCAAACCGGCGGAGGAAAGATCGGCCATAGCAATATGGCCCGTCACTAGGCTGCAGACAGCCGAAGTCAAACTTACCACCAGGCACTTCCAAAGCAGCGCGGATGAGACTGGGTGAGATTCGATCTTCTCTTTACCCTATTTTTTTTTCCTGTAAAAGCTGCCTGAAGTATTTTTCCCCCTGTGAGGAGAGAAGGAAGGGAATTTCTATCCCACCATCTAAGAATAGCGGCAACTGACTACCCAGGGGAATTAAAGCACTAAAAGAATATCTTTAATCTAATTGAATTTATATGTTCCTGAAACTTGGGGACCAAAAATTTTCCTATTTTTATTGGAGACTTTTGCTTTTATCTACAAAAATGAAATAAAATTGGGAAAAGGATTATAAAAATTTTGGACTTTAAAAACTTTAAATGGCATTGTTGACATCTTGTGGCAAAGTTTGGTATTACAACTTGTTATTTCCTAAAAGAAACTTGGCTCATAGATAAAACTCTTCTGGCCTTGGCACCACCTGTGAGAAACTCAGCTGTAAGAGAACAGCTGGGCGGCATAACTGGCCTACTTGAACTGTGAATGTAAACTTTTACCGACTTTCAGAGTTATATGTGGGGAATTGCCTTCCTATCTCTTTATTTGAGGAATATTGGTTATTTTATGAGATGATGAAATACCTTGGACTACAAAAACTTGCTTGACAAACGACCTTTACTATAAAGATTATTTATAAACACGTGAAAGAGATGGATGAGGACCAGGAAAAGATTCTCTCCATGTTGAAAGCAATACATGAAACTATTCTTTCAGCTTGTGATGAAATAAGATGTTACAGAAAAGAACAAGATGCCAGCTTAGATATACAAACCCAAATTCCGACTACAACTAAAGAACTAACAACGCAGAAGGTAACAGAAGAAGTGGAACAATCAAATACCAAGACAGAGGACTTAATTGACCAACAAATACAGTTAATGGAATATCCAGAAAAGGGACTGACAACACTGAAAATGGAAAAGACTTTCTATATAAACCAGGAGAAATCTGAGGAGCAAGAAGGACAGACTAAATGGAAGATAAACATACCAGGACAATTATGGGGATTTGGAATAATAGGGAGACAATTTAAGGAATACAAATGGGCTAGCCCTTCCAAAAAAAATGGCAACTAAATGGTCTCTCTTATTCCAAACAATATATATAATAATAGAGGGAGATCTATTTGATGATTTAAAAGCTTTGACATGGAAGGCTAGTTGGCAAAGAAAGAAAGCCAGAATAAGGCTGAAGAAAATTGGGGTTTTGATTTATTAGAGGAGATTTCATATTACTAATTAGAGCAGGGGTGTCAAACTCAATTTCATTGAGGGGCGCATCAGCATCGTGGTTGCCATTGGGGGGCCGGGTGGGTGTGGCTGGCATGGGTGTGGCCTACTGGGTGGGGTGTGGCTGGCACAGGCGTGGCCTACTGGGTGGGCGTGGCCAGCTCAATGTCACTCACGTCAGGGGCACCTGTGCGGGCCTGGGCAGGACTGGGGCACATCCGAGGGTGGGGAAGGGTGGGTGGGACCGGGGCGAGTGCCAGGGCATGGTCCACTGGAGGAGCCTCACTGAGCCTCAGGCTGTGCACAGGGCCCCTGGACAGTGGCATGGACTGCCCAGAGCCCTGGGCAGTGGAGGTCAAGCACCCAGCCCGGCCCTTGAGCTCCCATGGCACCAGGATCCCACAGCCTTGCCTAGCCTAGCCGCACTACCCCGAGGGGGTGCCCAGCTGCACTTACCTCCTCCTCAATGCTGCTGCTGCTCTGCTCGCTCTCCTTGGCCAGGTTGCTCATGGTGGGTGCAGGAGGACAAAGTGCGTGGGTCAGAGGGAAGCCCATTCCCTCTCCATGCGAGGAAACCTGGCTTTGTAACCAAAGCATCCTCAGCAATAGGATGGGAGACCACCAGGGGATGGCAAAAGGGCAACAGGGCTGCTGGTGGCCAAGTGCTAAGGCAGGACTTCCCTCAGACCCTCCCTCCCTCTTATTCTAATCTCCTTCCTTCCTTCCTTCCTTCCTTCCTTCCTTCCTTCCTTCCTTCCTTCCTTCCTTCCTTCCTTCCTTCTGTCCTTTCCTTCCTTCCTCCCTCCCTTCTCTTTCTTTCTTCCTTTCCTTCCTCCCTCCCTCCCTCCCTCCTCTTTCTTTCCTTCTCTTCCTTTCCTTCTTTCCTTCCTTCCTCCCTCCCCTTCTTCCCTGCCTCCCTCCTTTTCATTCTCATCTCCTTCCTTCCTTCCCTTACTTTCTTCCTGTTTCCCTCCCTCCTTTTCTCTGTGCCCAGGAAGGGAGGAGGGGAGGGGGAGAGATTGGCAGCACTTCTCTCAAAGAATAAGAGTTGGAAGAGACATTTGAGGTCTTTAGTCCAAGCTCCTGCTCAAGCAGGGGACGTATACCATTCCAGACAATGGAATATCCAATCTCTACTTAAAAGCCTCCAGTGATGGAGCATCCACAACTTCTGAAGGCAAGCCTTTTCACTGGTTAGTTGTTTTCACAAGTCCTTAGTTCTAGGCTGGTTTTCCTCTTGATTAGTTTCCATCTATTATTTGCCTTCTGATGTTTTGGAAAATAGGTTGACCCCTTCTTCTCTGTGGCAGCCCATCAAATATTGGAACACTGCTATCATGTCACCACCCCTAGTCCTTTTCACTAAACTAGACATACCCAATTCCCACAAACATTTGTCATATGATTTAGCCTCCAGCCCCCTATTCATCTATGTTTACCATCCATTTAGACCAGATGGTCCCCCTGGTTTGGTTTATAGAATAGTGGCTACAAGCAGAGCCTTCTCAGAGACAGCACCCCCATTATAGAACTTTCTCCCAAGGAAAATATGAACAGTGCAACCCTCACCCATTTAGAGGCAACTCCAAACACACTGTTCAGCCAGGCATATGTAAAACAACACCACATTTTATGGTCAAACAGCACTAAGTAAATTACTACTCATATTTTTCTTTCTTAAAACACACACTTTTAATATTGTTTTAAGCAATGCTAGTGATGCTTTCCAATAGCTGTCTTTGAGAGTTTTCTTGTAAACCACCCTGGATTTCTCACAAACTTTTAATTTCGAATTAGATGTTGATTTAATAAATTAGGCAGAAGAAACAAATGTTTAAATACATCTAAATCCCACAGACCTACTGCCTCCTAGGCGCATACTGCAGAGAAAATAAGGCATTGCATTTCTAGCCAGCATAGCCACAGGATGATGGGAACTGTGGTTCATGACACCCAAAATATATTAGTTTGAGTAAGGCTGGATTAAATTATAAAAGAGCAGATGAAGGGAAGTATTTTTTGTCTCCGACAAAATAATTGGGGGGGGGAGTTGACTCGGCCTTTTAATTTCAACTCACACCAATTCCTAACTTCCCATTCAATCCAAAGAGTTCTATTATTGCCTGGATTTTAGGGAGGGGAGGAGGCAAGAATAGATCACAAAGCTAATCTGCAAGTTTGCTCTCTGCCTGCCTGCACACCACCTTCCTGTGTGTGTGTGTGTGTGTTTGTGTGTATGTGTATGAGAGACAGAGAGAGAGAGATCCCCCTTTTGTAAGTTTGCTTACTCTCCACACTTTCGCTTCCCTGCTGGCTCAATCTCTCTCTGTCTCTGTCTCTCTCATACACACACACACAAACACACACAACGGAGTGGGAGGAAGTTAAAAAAAAAGAGAAGGGGTGGAAGAATGGGGGAAGCTCTCCTTTTTTGTAACACCTCGGCTTCCTCCTCCTCCTCCTCTTCCATTCCTGGCTCTCTCTCTCTCTCTCTCTCTGTCTCTCTCCCTCACATATACACACACACATAAACACACATACACACAAACCCTTCCTGCTTTCTCTTCCTTCTCACCCTTTCTGGCCTGGCAAAGCAGAGCCACAGGAGGAGAAGCCCAGCAAAGTGGGGCATTGCCGGGCGTGACGGGGTTAAGCTGGGCAGGGCGGGGCGGGCTGAAGCAAATGAGCTGCAACTGCTGCTGCACACCACCAGCCCGAGCACTCGCTGTTTCCTGTGTGTGCACCAATGCGCCCAGCTGGGTTGGAGTGGGCCAGGGCTGGGGCAGCGGGGGCCGATCCCTTGCCATTTCTGGGACAGCCCTGGGGGCCCAAATCTGGGCCCTCCCTGGGCCGCATCCGGCACACGGGCCTTGTGTTTGACATGTCTGAATTAGAGGGTCAAAGGGAGAAGTTGAGATAAGGGAAATTAAATTTAAAATATTTGGAAATTAGTCAAAAATAAGGATATTTGTTTAATACTTAAAAATTAGACCCCCCCCCCAAAATGAATATGTTTGATTTATTGATTAACTCAGACAATATATATAATGGACTTTGATTTATTAAAGGGGATACTGTATTATTAATTAGATGATGTAAGATGGGGGAAATAGATAACTTTTAGGAAATAGAACAAGATTATACCCAAATAGATAAGATGTGTATTTTGAATATTAGATTCTGTTATGAATTGAGATAAAGGAAACTTTGGTTACCTAAAACCTGGAAATTATAAATATCAAATGTTAAATTTGAATATTGATGTGAAACTAAAAATTGGGAAAAACTAATAACAGGACATTGATTGAATGTAAAAGTAATTAAGATATGTATAAGCTAAAAATTATTGATAAATGTAATAATGATGTTTTTATTTAGTTGATATAATAAGAACTGTATTAGCTTAAATATGAGATAGTAGATATTAAGGGAAAAAGAGGAAATATTTGAGGTTGTAGTTTGGGATTTGTACTAAAAAAATTTGTATGTTACTGAACTATTAACCCAGCCACCACGTTGCTTTTTAAATACCTAAATGTAAGGACTGGAAAAGAGCTGATGTAGTTCCCATCTTCAAAAAAGGGGAAAAAATAGATCCAGGAAACTACAGACCTATCAGCCTGACCTCAATATCTGGGAAGATTCTGGAAAAGATAATCAAACAACGAATCAGCGAACACCTAGAGGCAAACAAAGTCATTACCAAAAGCCAACATGGATTTGTCAAAAACAGATCATGCCAGACAAATCTTATTGCATTCTTTGACCAGGTGACAAAATTAGTGGACCAGAGGAATGCTGTGGATATAATTTACTTGGACTTCAGTAAGGCAACCTACTATTTGATAAGATAGAAAAAGTGGGTTAGACAGCATCACCACCAGATGGATTCGTAGTTGATTGACCGGCCGTACTCAGCGTGTAGTCCTCAATGGAACTGCATCTACATAGAGGGAAGTGTGTAGTGGGGTACCCCAGGGCTCTGTTCTAGACCCAGTGCTCTTCAACATCTTCATCAACGATTTGGACGAGGGGATAGATGGGGAACTCATCAAATTTGCAGACAACACCAAGCTGGCAGGAATACCCAACACTCCAGAAGACAGGCTTAAGATACAGAAGGATCTGGACAGACTTGAACACTGGGCGCTATCTAACAAAATGAAATTCAATGGTGAAAAAAGTAAAGTTCTACATTTAGGCAAGAAAAACCAAATGTACAGGTACCTTGCTCAATAGTAGCAACTGTGAGAGGGATCTCGGAGTCCTAGTGGACAATCACTTAGATATGAGCCAGCAGTGTGCTGCAGCTGCCAAAAAAGCCAACACAGTGTTAGGCTGCATTAACAGAGGGATAGAATCAAGATCACGTGAAGTATTAATACCACTTTACAATGCCTTGGTAAGGCCACACTTGGAATACTGCATCCAGTTTTGGTCACCACGATGTAAAAAAGATGTTGAGACTCTAGAAAGAGTACAGAGAAGAGCAACAAAGATGATTAGAGGTCTGGAGGCTAAAACATATAAGGAACGGTTGCTGGAATTGGGTATGTCTAGTTTAATGAAGAGAAGGACGAGGGGGGATATGATAGCAGTGTTCCAATATCTCGGGCTGCCACAAAGAAGAGTGTCATGCCTCCGTCTGAGCCTGACTCCGAGGAAGAGATGGAGTTCTCTGTTGAGGCCCAGGAGGGGGTGTCTGTCGCTTCGGAGGACTGTAGAGAGGAGCAAGCTGAGGCAGGCCAGGGCCCCTCAGGTTTGGAACAGGGAAGGCAGAGTTCAGGCGAGGAGCAAGGCCCCTCCCCACCTGATCCTAGAGCAAGCAGAGCAGAGAGGAGGAGAGAACAACAGAGGCAGGCTCACTTGCTTGGGAGGAGAGCGTCCCGCCCCACTCCACAAGGCACACCTGGGGATTAGTATTTAAGGAGATGCTGTAGGGTGAGGCATTTGCCGGGAACAAACGTGGGATCTTGAGATTGTCGTGACTTGTGCTCTTGTAACCTGGACGCTTTGTATTCCGGACCAGTTTGTTTCCTGCTTCCCGATCACAGCTTACATTCCTGATCTCTCCTTGCAGTCGGCAGTTTGCAGTTCGCAGACAAGCCGAGAGTAAAAGGACTTTTTATGTTTTCTTGTTATCTGTCTTGTCTTGAGAATATTGTAAACTTTCCTGGCTATCTTGGTTGAACTCTTGCCAGCATATGGGGGAGCTTTTGGGTGAACATTGGCAGTGATTCCAGGACTGTTGCTTTTGCCAGCCAACTGCTTTGCCTCTGTTCAGGGCCCTGGGTAATCACAAAGAGGGAGTCAAGCTATTCTCCAAAGCACCTTAAGGCAGGACAAGAAGCAATGGATGGAAACTAACCAAAGAGAGAAGCAACATAGAACTAAGGAGAAATTTCCGGACAGTTAGAACAATTAATCAGTGGAACAACCTGCCTCCAGAAGCTGTGAATGCTCCAACACTTGAAGTTTTTAAGAAGAGACTGGACAGCCATTTGTCTGAAATGGTATAGGGTTTCCTGCCTGAGCATAGATGCCCATAGATGCCCTTTGAAAGAGGGGTCAAAGAGGCCATCTATGTCAAAATTGAACAGCCTTCTCTCAACAGAGGGGGAGGAAACCAATATCATCTATGTCCAGTCTACAGCACAGTCCTTTCAACAATTCCAAGAAGGCTCCACACCCATTTGCACTACTCAGGTGACCCTGAAGACACAGATAAGCCTCCAGGTAGCTTTAACGACTCGCTAAAAGAATGCAAATCTGTCTGCAGGAGTATAAATCTTTCCATTCCCCACCATCCAGTCAGAGCTGAAGAAGCTTCTTGGATGAGAAGCAAAATGTCTTCAAAGAAAGACAAGAAAGTCCAGTTGCTGACTTCCGGTTTGCCAACGCGGCTGCTGCGGACGTTTGGAAGGTGACTTCATCTTCCACGTCTGATTTTCCTTCGCTGGGGGACCCTGGAAAGGGTCGAAAGTCACCCTGTAGGGGCGACAAGCAAGGAGGGGACCCCCACTTGATCGTGGGAGGACGGCAGCCCTTCCGCTCGATCTGGGGCAGCTCTCCAAACTGGCGGAGAAAAGACCGGCCATAGCAATATGGCTCATCATTAGGCTGCAGACAGCCGAAGTCAAATCTACTATCAAGCACTTTGAAAGCAACGCGGATGAAACTGGGTGAGATCTGATCTTCTCTTTACCCTAAGTACCTTCTTTTCCTCTAAAGGCTGTTTGAAGTATCTTCCCCTTGTGAGGAGAGAGGGAAGGGAATTTCTATCCCACCCTCTAAGAATAGCGGTGTCTGACTACCCAGGGGAATCAAAGCATTAAAAAGAACAACTTTAATCTAATTGGATTTATATGTTCCTGAAACTTGGGGACCAAAAATTTTCCTATTTCTATTGGAGACTTTTGTTTTTATCTACAAAAAAGAAATAAATTGGAAAAAGAATTAGAAAAATTCGGGACTTAAAAAACTCTAAATGGCATCGGTGACATCTTGTGGTGAAGCTTGGTATTGCAATTTATTTCCTAAAAAGAGACTTGGCTCAAAGCCCAGACCTTAGATAAGACCTTCCTGACCTTGGTACCATCTGTGAGAGACTTAGCTGTAAGAGAACAGCTGGGCAGCAAAATTGGCCTACTTGAACTGTGAATGTAAACCTTTACTGACTTTTGCTTAACAAATAACTTTTACTAGAAAGACTATTTACAAATAAGTGAAAGAGATGGATGAAGACCAGGAAAAGATTCATTCTATGTTGAAAGCAATACATGAAGCCATTCTTTTAGCTTGTGATAAAATAAGACCTAAAATAAAAGATCAAGATGCCAGCTTAGATGCACAAAGCCAAATTCTGACTACAACCAAAGAACCAACAATGCAGAAGATAACAGAAGAAGCAGGTCAACCAAATATTAAGACAGAGGACTCAATTGACCAACAAATACAGCTGATGGAAAATCCAGAAAAGGAAGTAACAACATTGAAAATGGAAATGAGTTTCTATATAAATCAGAAGAAATTTGAGAAAGAAGTAGAACAGATTGAATTGAAGACAAATAGAGCAAACATGGGGAACTGGAATAACAGGGAGACAATTTAACGAATACAAATGGGCTAGTTCTTCCGAAAACTGGCAATCAAATGATCTTCTTTAATTCAAATAACATATATGAGAATAGAGGAGATCTATTTGATGATTTAAAGGCGCTGATATGGAAGCCTAGTTGGCAAAGGAAGAAAGCTAGAATAAGGTTGAAAAAATTGGGATTTTGACTCATTAGAGGGGATTTTATATTGCCAATTAGAGGGTTAAAGGGAGATGTTGAGATAAGGGGAATTTTGGTTATTAGATTTAAAATATTTGGAAACCAGTTGAAAATAAGGATTTTATCGGTTTAATATTTAAAAATTAGACTTAAAAGGGAAAAGAAAATTAAATATTATGAATATGTTTGATTTATTGATTAACCCAGGCAATATATATAATGGTTTTGATTTATTAAAGGGGATATTGTGTTATTAAGTAGATGATTTAATATGGTGGGAAATAGATAATAACTCTTAGGAAATAGAACAAGATTATATTCAAATAGATAAAATGTGTATTTTGGATATTATAGTTTGTTATGAAGTGAGATAAGGGAAATTTTGGTTACCCAAAGTCTGAAAATTATAAATATCAAAGGTTAAATTTGAATATTTATAAGAAATTAAAAATTGAGTAAAAATCAATAACAGGATATGGATTATGAAGATTGAGTGTAATTAAGATATGTATAAGCTAAAAATTTATTGATAAATGTAATAAGGATGTTCTTATTGAGTTGATATAATTAGAAATGTACTAACCTGAATATGAGACAGTAAATGTTAAGGGAAAAAGAGAAGAAATATTTGATGTTGTAACCTGAGATTTGCACTAAGATTTTGTTATTGAACTATTGATTAACCCAGTCACCACGTTGCTTTTTAAATATTCAAATGTAAAATTGGAAAATTAATAAAAATTAATAAATTATTATTAAAAAGAAGTCCAGTTGCCTTGTGAAAAAGCATCTTTGGGCTACCAACAATACAGATCTGAGATAGCCATTTTAGCTGAATTAGCTAAGCTGAGCAGACTATGTCTTAAATATACCTTTGGTAAATATTATGTTTTATTGAAGTCCATGTTAACCCTAATAAATAATTTGTATAGGTGTTGTGGCCAAAAACAGGCTCCCTTAAAGTAACCAAATCACACTGAAGATACGACATAAATTTATTAGTATAAAAACAATAAACCAATGTACACTGGGCTCATCGGCCAGCTGGGCAGCCTTGACCAAAAGCAGAACCATAGCTTACATGCTTTTGGCTTTTTACATTTCAAAGACAAGGAAAAGGAAAAAGACATAGGAAAAATTAAAGCTGGGTGACTTTGGACCAGGCATTCTCTCTCAGCCCAACCCACCTTACAGAGTGGCTGCTGTCGGGTAAATAGGAGAAGGGAAGTGTGTTGGATATGTTCTCCACCTTGAGTTATTTCTTAAATTAATAATAAAGATGGGATACAAATAAATAAATAATAAAATGACATTGGAATGTTTTTGATGAGCTCATCTTTGTAACGTTTATCACTTCCTACCAGGTTTGCATGCTGGCTATACTATCTTTGATATATGGTTAGTAAAAATAAAAATTTGGTTTACTGGGCTATAGACTCCTGTCTGATTTCCCCCTATTGCTTTCAGAGTCAATTCTGCTTACTGTAAATGTTTTCTTACAAGATATTGGGTTGGGGATGGGGGAATCTCATAGGTTTGGTATTGAATGCAGCTCATGTCTGTGTGTGTGTGTGGGGAGGTATATCTTATCACATTGTGATTAGGCCACAATTATATCCCATGGTTGAGTTATAGGGATCAAAGTTAAGTAGCATATTCATATGGCTGTCCATTTTCCAGATACTCAACTCAAAGTAACATTTCTATTGACCCCAGAGCCATTGGCATTTGTGAAAATTAAAAAAAAAATCACATCGGCACTAGGATAGAGCCTCAAAACAATCAAACTGAATACTATCACAATAAAATTTTCAAGTTCATAAAAGCTATTAATTAAACATGACTGGAATTATGTTGATTGCCCCTTTCTAATCATTTTTTAACAATTCTGACATTGCACCTACAAATTGGTAGAAAAGAATCAAATCAATATAACTCTATCCAGTCAGGTAGTCCATAGTAACACAGGCCAATGTAATTCCCTCTCCAATGAAAAACTTGCTAGTTTTCTGCAACACACTGATAAAAATGCACAGACAACATATTAATTATTGAATATTGTAGTACTGCATATAAGAGACTCACAAAATAAAATCCAAAATATGAGCGCAACAAATTAGGGACTCTGCATTCTCTCTCTTGAACACTAATTGTACACCATCAAGCTAGAGATATATTTTAGAAATATTAATGCTATCTTAAACTTAAGCCACTACAAGGTTAACATTTAAAATAGTGCCAATTTTAAGTAAAAGCAGAGTTATCCACCGAGGTACACTATTTAGAATGTGCAACCAATCCAGCAGAATGAAATTAAATATTCATATATTGTTATTTGCCAGATGTTTTGAAAGCTCTTGTTGCAAGCAATTCTAAGCATGTAACAAAAATAAACTGAAGAATTGCCTATTGGTGTAGATGAATTGCTAAAATTACATAGTATTACATTTAAATATTCATTTACCCTATAAATCAGCATATGCCAATTTTATTAAAGTTTTGCTGGTGCATTCAGCAATCCTTATTCTTAATGTAAGAGTAGCTCAGTCATTGAGAAAGTTAAACTATTTGCTAACCCTCAAGTTTCTCTAAAAGAAATTTTGAATGTCCTCTAAGCACTTATGTATTCATTTTACTTTATTTTTTTCCTAGTTGGCACTAACCATATCTATCAAATTCCAAATGAAGATTCTGACTAATCAAATTATGGTGAACAAGTATGTCTTATTCTAAATTAATATAGCCATTAATGCAGATTTAAACTTAGATATAAAATAGCACAATTATCCCATGCAAGTTCTTTAGAAGTTTCTCATCGCATTATCAGTAATGATGATGTTCAGCAATTGCTTCAAAGTTCAAAGTGGTCAATTACAAAAAAAAATATATCACAATAATTAAACTGATGTTTGCTTGTAGTTTTTTGTATCCAAGACTTTCTTTCCACACATTGCACAGATACCTGTTAATAAAAAGCACAGGAATACTGAAATTACTTTTGATCATCCAGTATAACAACTTATTTCTCAGTAACCAAATACACTTTAAAGGGAAGAAACTGGGTTTAAGGTAAATATCTCACCTTTTTTGTATGCACATCCCTGGCAGTAATGAGAGCCTGGCTGATGAACTGAACTTTTACAAATCCGGCATATTGCAAATTTGTTTTTGCCATAAGGATCAAATCTAAGAAGATAAAACAAGTGAATTAGATGTTTATAAAAATAATTTGTTTACTTCTATATATTTGCAATAAATGGGGCAGAGATGGATACAAATCCCCCCAAAAAGCTAATAAATGACCGAAGAGTTTATTTGTTGCAGATGCATAAAATTATCAAAATGCAATTTGACATTTTGAACTACCATTATATATTTGCACAACATAATGTATATAAATGATCCATGTGTCCATGTTTTGTCTTACACCTTTTCTCTTCTACTTAGTAAATCAGACCAGACGACATATGGATGATAAATTTCCTAGTCCTTCATTTACTTGTTAAGTGCCTTACAGAATTACGATGATCTACCCCAATGTTTTTCAAACTTGGCAACTGTAAGATGGGCTTCAGGGAATTCTGAAAGTTGAAGTCCACATTTCTTAAAACTGCCAAGTTCGAAAAACACTAATTTAGCCAATGTTTCTCAGGATATAGTGATGTTGGTAAAGAGTTATAGGTGCTAAAAGTACAATGTAATGGGGGGGGGGGAAGCTTCTATGCCAACTCTCGGCTGGAGGAAGTAGGAGTGACTATATGTGGAAACATGGAAGAGAGTAAAATTCAGAAGAATGTAGAATAGGCAAGTTAACAATTTTTCTAACATTTGATAAGTGAATTAAGTTTTTAATTACCTTGCCTTTTTTGATGTCAATGCCTTGTTTTCATTTAGTTTTCTCCCACCACTTTCTATAAATAAAAAGATATAATTTTGAAACCATTTCAAATTAAAGCTGAAGCCATTAAAAAGAAAAAATGAATGTCCAGAGTACCGAACAATAAACATGAAAATGAGCAGTTTAACAAGACCTTCTGAGAATGCTAAAATTGTGCCACTTTTCCCAACTACATCTTAGTTATGTCCCTTTTATTTTTTACCACCTAACTACTTGTGAGACCCATCTAACACTACATAGGTAAACTTCTACACATACAATGGGATTTTGCCTTCCTTCTGCATCCATATAAGACCACAAATCTTCTCTCCTAAGTTTCAAGGATATATATGAACTGAGGGAATTTGGTTTTGGTTTTGATTCTGTTGTGTGACATATCATTGGATACAACATATTTTGCATTCATCTTCCTTCCTCAACTTTCAAAGATCCTGGAGCACTGGGGAACTACCAGAGGACTGGAAAAGAGCTGACGCAGTTCCCATCTTCAAAAAAGGAAAAAAAAATGGATCCAGAAAACTACAGACCTATCAGCCTGACATCAATACCTGGGAAGATTCTGGAAAAGATAATCAAACAACGAATCAGTGAACCCCTAGAGGCAAACAAAGTCATTACCAAAAGCCAACATGGGTTTCTCAAAAACAGATCATGCCAGACAAATCTTATTGCATTCTTTGACCAGGTGACAAAATTAGTGGACCAGAGGAATGCTGTGGATATAATTTACTTGGACTTCAGTAAGGCATTTGATAAAATAGACCACAACCTACTATTTGATAAGATAGAAAAAGTGGGTTAGACAGCATCACCACCAGATGGATTCGTAGCTGGCTGACTGGCCGTATTCAGCGTGTGGTCCTCAATGGAACTGCATCTACATGGAGTGAAGTGTGTAGCGGGGTGCCCCAGGGCTGTTCTGGGCCCAGTGCTCTTCAACATCTTTATCAATGATTTGGATGAGGGGATAGATGGGGAACTCATCAAATTTGCAGACGACACCAAGCTGGCAGGAATAGCCAACACTCCAGAAGATAGGCTTAAGATACAGGAGGATATTGACAGACTTGAACATTGGGCGCTATCTAACAAAATGAAATTCAATGGTGGAAAAAGTAAGATTCTAAGGCAAGAAAAACCAAATGCACAGGTATAGTATAGGTGATACCTTGCTCAATAGTAGTAACTGTGAGAGTGACCTCGGAGTCCTAGTTGACAAAGACTTAAATATGAGCCAGCAGTGTGTTGCGCTGCCAAAAAAGCCAACACAGTGCTAGGCTGCATTAACAGAGGGATAGAATCAAGATCACATGAAGTGTTAATACCACTTTACAATGCCTTGGTAAGGCCACACTTGGAATACTGCATCCAGTTTTGGTCACCACGATGTAAAAAAGATGTTGAGACTCTAGAAAGAGTACAGAGAAGAGCAACAAAGATGATTAGAGGTCTGGAGGCTAAAACATATAAGGAACAGTTGCTGGAATTGGGTATGTCTAGTTTAATGAAGAGAAGGACGAGGGGGGATATGATAGCAGTGTTCCAATATCTCGGGCTGCCACAAAGAAGAGTGTCATGCCTCCGTCCGAGCCTGACTCCGAGGAAGAGATGGAGTTCTCTGTTGAGGCCCAGGAGGGGGTGTCTGTCGCTTCGGAGGACTGTAGAGAGGAGCAGGCTGAGGCAGGCCAGGGCCCCTCAGGTTTGGAACAGGGAAGGCAGAGTTCAGGCGAGGAGCAAGGAGCAAGCAAAAAAGATGTTGAGACTCTAGAAAGAGTACAGAGAAGAGCAACAAAGATGATCAGGGGACTGGAGGCTAAAACATATAAGGAACGGTTGCTGGAATTGGGTATGTCTAGTTTAATGAAAAGGACGAGGGATGACATGATAGCAGTGTTCCAATATCTCAGGGGTTGCCACAAAGAAGAGGGAGTCAAGCTATTCTCCAAAGCACCTTAAGGCAGGACAAGAAGCAATGGATGGAAATTAACCGAAGAGAGAAGCAACGTAGAACTAAGGAGAAATTTCCGGACAGTTAGAACAATTAATCAGTGGAACAACCTGCCTCCAGAAGCTGTGAATGCTCCAACACGAAGTTTTTAAGAAGAGACTGGACAGCCATTTGTCTGAAATGGTAGAGGGTTTCCTGCCTGAGCAGGGGGTTGGACTAGATGACCTCCAAGATCCCTTCCAACTTTATTATTATTATTGTTGTTGTTATTATTACTATTATTCCTGTGATTGATTTTTTTCCTGCTAATCTCAGTAGTAGCTCCTGTTCTCTCTAGCAATTTGAACAGCCAAAACAGAAAGTGTATATTGCTAAAGATCAAAACAGAACTGCATGGTGAGTTGTCTTCCTTTAAAAACTAGTTCAAAACAGGAAAATACTTGACTAAAATCAGGACTGTGTGTATCTATGGGAAAGATATTCAACAGGTTTCCCTAATCTAATATGATTAAGAATGTCTGCATCATAGGACATGTAATATTGCTATCAATACTTCTTAAGTGTTTGTACAAGCACTTAAGTCAATAGAAGTCTAATGCAGATCTAAATTATATATGAATATATTGTAGTGGTTAAAGATACCCTCCCCCTTACACATATAAGCTGCATTTATTGCCAATCATCTGAGAATCCCCAATACGTATGAACTGCTTAAAGTGCCCTTCAAAACATTCTTAATATTCATAGCTGTGACAGGTGGAAGAATCAGACAGGAACATAATAAAGCAAATTGTTTCTATTCACCTAGTAGGCAGGGATAATAATGTCAAACATCTGGGTTTATTTGAAATATTCCAACATCATGCTGTAATTTCCACTGTGTCTGCCTTTTTTCTCTCTTGGACTTGCAATGTACTGGGCCAAAGATATATAAATCCTGTTTCTGCTTTTGCTCAGGGTAGCTCAATTAAGTATCAAAGCATTGTTGGGGGTCCAGGATATACTGTATTACTGGCTGTATGCATGCAAATATAATTATGAGCCATGGTGGCGCAGTGGTTAAAATGCAGCATTGCAGGCTAATTCTGCCAACAGTCAGCAGTTCGATTCTCACTGGCTCAAGGTTGACTCAGCCTTCCATCCTTCCGAGGTCGGTAAAATAAGGACCCAGATTATTAGGGGCAATATTCTGGCTCTCTAAGCTGCTTAGAGAGGTCTATAAAGCACTGTGAAGCAGTATATAAGTCTAAGTGCTATTGCTATGTTGCATCTTTAAATTGATTTCATTGATTTAAATGAGCCAAGTTTTGACTACAACTGGAATACTAAATATGCTACAATGATTCAACTAGAAATGCTGAGTCTTTTAAATTAGGTTCCACCATATAAACTTCAGGCATGTTGCAATTGTCAAGTTGTAAAAGTTTTTAGCATTAGTAGTTATTTTTAAGGAAGATTAATTTACAAATGTCTCTGTAATGTTCACATGCTAGAAAGAAAACCTGCTTACATATTATACATGGCAGTTCCAGATTTAGATTGCCTATTGCTTAATAATAAGTGGATTATGAAGTTCTTTCAGAATTCTACATTTATGAGCAACATTGCTTTTCTGAACAAAGGTAAAAGAAATGGGATTGAGGCAATAATTATAGAGACAATAAGGAACATACAGCTTAACATGAAGATCTGCAGATTTTTTTCCACTGACATTTTCTTTATGCTTTCCTGATCAAGAAATGAGAAATGATCAAAAATAGCAGTTCTTGTGAGAATACCTGTTGTGTTTCTTGCACCATCTTTCCAGGTATCAGGTGTAATTACTGTACCAAGTTTTCTTTCACCTACGAAGCAGCATAGAAACGACAGAATAAAAATTATGATAATAGATTACAACAGCACAGTATATGTTCAGGCCATATCATTTCACAGAACTGATAATACAAATATTAGTAATATGAAGTACCGCGTTCCATGTCGCTTATTTTTTCTATAACTATGATTCTAGGAAAATTGGAAGCCATTGTTGATGCATGGAATGTATGGAATCTGTCCTGTGACTCAACAAATTGTCCTTTGGGATTCAGTGACTTTTGATGCTAACACATATTTTTAAAGCTGTGAGGTATCGGTCCTTCTAAATACAGTAGGGATTACTTATCAATAACTATGACAGATCTCTGACATGTGTTAATAACAAGAAATTATGATTAAACAGGACATAAATGTAAAAATAACAAATGTGAATACAAATAGTAGTTTGCAGTTTTTAAGACATATATAGCAAATTGATTGAATTAGCAGAAATTCCCATAATCACATATGTTGCTTCTTGCTGTGTAATCACGACATAAACTCCATGAGTCTAGAAAGGATGAGGATTGCTCTAATGAATGAAACCTCTATCATAATACAGTAGTCCAGTCCCGGATATGTAATTTTGGCAATTTACCAGTTGATATTTTGAAAAGTGCATATTTTCATAAAAGAAGATAAGCTTGTTTCTGGTTTCATATGTCCTAAGAATAAGAATGTATAGCTATGTTGTCAGTGTAGCACTTTTTACAGAGAAATCCATGTAAGGCGGCAACATTATAGTCACTGAAATCTTTATTGCTTTCTAAACTTGGGATTGTGCTAATTTTATTTCCAGTACTCGGTTTATAGAAAGTCTGCAAGTGATATGTATACCACTGAATTATATTGTTAACAGGAATTATCTATCATCATTCATTCATCATTTTTAGCTTTTGTCTATCCACTGCAGGATGAAGGCCTCTTCCATATGTAACACACACTGATCACAAACTTTTCTCTTCAGGCATAGGGGGATGTTGTTCTTGAAAATTATGCTTAGCTTACCGAATGCCTGCCAATCACATTTAACATGATATTCAATTTCCTTTATTGTATCACCTTCCATTGAGATCCATTGGCAAGGTACATGTGGTATATGTAGTGATCTACTACGTCTAGTTCTTCTCCAGTTATAATTTTTTTTCTGTCTTTGGTAAATTTATTAAACATAACTTGGCTCTTTTTCAGATTTTTAAAGCCAAATGGTTCTCCTGCTTTGTGCAGCTCTTGTATGTGTCTTTGTATCTTTTCTGGTTTTGTGAGTTTCATTAACTACGAAAGGGTGTTTGTCTCAGTATTCTACCAAGCAATAATTAAGGAATTGCTCAACCAAGGTATAGATGCTGCTTACATAAACTTACTACAATCAATATATGAAAAACAATGGCAACAATTTGCCTTAATGAACTTAAAGTGGAAATCAACATAGAACGAGGTGTATAACAAGGCAATACAATATCACCTATCCTTTTCTCAACCTGCCTTGAAGAAGTATTTCACAAACTAGACTGGGCAAAAGATGGTATAAAAATCAATGATGCCTATTTAAATCATCTAATATTTGCAGTTGATATCTATCTATATGCTACTAAAACTCTCGTGTTTGTGTGTCATCTTTAACTGGCTGAAATGATGCATCGTAGGATATAAATTTTTGAAACAAGGTACCACAAATCAGATAACTTACAGAATGGATGCAAAATCTAGACCACATGACTTTTGTGGAATTGAAATTTGGCCAATTTTATAAAACATTTTTATAAATGACATAACATTATTTCCTGTGGTCAACTTCTGATGTTTGACTGTGTTATATAATTCGACATGGACTATTTTCAAGGCAGATACATCTCTGAATATCTCCCTATATTAAAAGCTCTGCCATTTTTGTAAGGCATTGAGGATTCTGGCAAGAAAATATTTATGAAAAGACCCGATGAGTCACAGCTTATCTACTGTATATGTAAACAAAGATAGCTCGGGATATAGATTGTTTTATGCAGATCATATTATATATTAACATTAATATTACAATTTTTGAGGAAAAAAAGAAAATTCTTATAGTCAACTAAAGCATAATATCTATATGCCATAACCTTTGTGTAGTCAAGTGACTAAGAGACAGTAAGAATTGTAAAACTGTAATCCCTATGCACCATTACAAAGTCCTTTGGGCTGAGTTGTACTGATAATCTTGAATCTTATTTTTGAAATGAGCTCAGCCGGTATCTTTCAGGTTCAGTTCTCTTTCTAAAATAGAAACTTCCAGCCTTGGAGTTCTGATTTGTTTGGTCTCATCTATTGGAACCATGACATAGCTTTCTCCGAGCATCCGTCGGACCTCGGATCCAATGTTTCAGGTGTGGGCAATCAGGTCATTGTGCTGCTGATTGTCCAGTCTCTGTGCCCCAGGCCAAGAGTGCACCTGCTGCCACCCGAAAGCCAAAGAGGAACCCACTATCTGGACGGGAGAAATCAAATTGGGCCCATCAAGAGCAAGCCATTTGGGTCACTTCTCTTCCCCAGGGAGAAGGAGAAAGTCCACCTGAGCGCCTGCCGATGCCAGCTCCTTATGACAGCGACGAGGAGGGCAAAGACAACCCGTCTTTTGCTATCCCTGTCAAGATCGTAGTACCCAAGACACAGGTGCCCAAATGAACTTAAATGTTCTAATTGACTCGGGCTGCACCAGATGCCTAATCAACCTCCATAGTATTGGCAGGTCAAAAGTGAAACCAAGTCTGAAATTCCCTCCAAAGAGTTACAATATTACAAAGTTAACCCCCCCCCCCCGTACTATGCAATTAACGTTTCCCAATAGAATAGTTTGGCGGGCTTTCTGACAGAATGCTCTACCCCAATTCGACCGGTAGAAATGACCTTGGTTCCCACAGGACAGAGAATTGTTTAGACTAGCAGAAAACCTCCACTTCTCCCTCCCATTCTTGTGGCAATCTAGAACGAGCAAGATGGCTTCAGCCAGGTTCGTTGTAGAGTTGACATCTATATTATTTGTAACTAATAATCCCAAAAACTGACAAAAAAATTATAGCGTAACAAACTTCTACTGTTTTATCTGATCAATACATTCTAGGCCTTTTGTTACCAGAACAGCAAACAGCCATCACTGCTAGGATTTACTGAAAACTTTACAGTACTCACTATTTTGGGGGTCAAAACATCCAATTAGCAGCAACCTCAAAATACTTGCTCCTTTAAGTCACTTTAAGTGTTCTGAACCCTCCTTCATAGTATATTCATAATACATCTGATTCAATATCTCCAAACAGAATAATCTTAAGCATGTGTACTCACAGACCAAAATCCCATTAAGTGCACTGAGAACAGCAACATAAAGCAGCAGACCCAAATTTCTGTTTTAAATATTACACAAAGAAATAAACTCTTTTAGAGCAGGCAGCCCTCCATTTTCGCTTGTGGCACTGATCTGTGTATCTGCGTTAGATAGTGTCATCGGCGCAATAAACATGAATTTGGGCAAACTCCGGGAGACAGTGGAGGATGGGGGGCGTGCGTGCTATGGCCCATAGGATTGCTAAGAGTCGGATACAACTTAGCGACTGAACAACAACTGATCTGATACACACTAGGTCCCGACTCCTTCAGACATACAACTAGACTTTCTTACTGGGGGAAGTAGCCGTTCTTTGGAGGACAATCCCGGGACCAAAAATAGAAGCGTCGGGCAACCCGAATGTTACTCTTTTCTCAGGACGAGCCCCCCAAAACTGCACCTTAGTCGTTAAACGAGCCTTCTCACTTTACACCGCGCGGTCTCCCACCCATCCCTTCAACTCACATTTCTCGCACACCATGGCCAAGGCCTGAAACACCGAACCGAAACCGGCGGAAAAGACCCCCTCAGCCAGCCCAGAGAGGCTCCAACCTCCCCACCACAACAACGCAACACAGCCGAACCCCTGTGAGCTTCTACACTTCCGCTTCCGGGTTCCTCGTGATGTCCAGGGCATGAGAGCGCCTACGAACCGGCGGATTGTAGTACGGAAGCAGTCGTGACGTAAGAGCCTGGGGGTGGGGGTGGGGTTGAGTGCAGCCAGTTGCGCTAAAGGAGAGTGGAGGTTGTTTCTAGGTGAGGCTATGACGTATTTTCGAAGCTTCCCCCGATAGCATCTGGGAAACGGCAGGTAAGCTGGATCGGCGCTGTTGTCTCAGAAGCCTTGTTCCCTGCTTCTCATAGGGGCGACCCTGCCCCCGTCTGCCTCGATGTTTTTCCGGATAGCGGTCTCCTAAAAGCAGGCACGTAGGTGAAGGAAGGGAAACTGGGAGAGACTTCTGTCATGGGTGGCCTTCTGTCGATTACAAGTCTCTTGCACATTTTCACCCCCTTCCCATCCTAACGCATCTCGATAGGGAAAATAACTTATTTAAACAAACCTTACAAAGGCGGCCTGAAGTACCTTTCGGTGCTCCGTTTTGAATAAAAACCTGTACAGGTACTCCTCAACTTACGAGCACAGTTGAGCCCAAAATTTATGTTGCTAAATGAGAAATTTGTTAAATGAGTTTTGCCCCATTTTATGACTCCCCGTGCCACATTTGTTAAGTGAATTGCTGCAGTTACATTAATCGCATGGTTGTTAAGTCAATCTGGTTTCCCCATTGACTTTGCTTGTCAGAAGGTCGCAAGGGGGATCATATGTCCACAGGACACTGCAGCCGTCATAAATGTGAGTCAGTTGTTAAGCATCCGAATGTAAATCATGTGGCAGTTGGAATGCTGCAACAGTGATAAGTGTGAAAAATGGTCATGTCACTTTTTTCAGTGCCATTATAACTTTGAACGGTCACTAAGCGAACTGTTTTAAGTCGAGGACTACCTGTATCGATGGGTGTATCTGTTCCATTCTTCACTGGTGCAGGTTGCTTGAAAAGAGATCAGATCTGAACAGTGACTTAGACAGAGAGATACATCCTTTTTCTGAGGGTAAAAGAGGATGTACTTCTACTTCCAGTTCTCTTCATTTGGAATGGAGATGTTTGCAACTAAACCAATCCAGCGCATATGAGAAGTTGGAAAGACCTGGAGTCATTAATTTGGAGTGGCATCCATTCTTATCAACTATTTTAAATATTTTTATTTTCTTTCATACAACAAGTTGTAACTTTGGAGCTTAGTTGTTTTTTTCATGTCCCTAAAAGTTATTGCAGGAATATGCTATAAACATTTAATTTCTGCAGGTATGCATTACCTTCTATACAAAGGAGAATTGCCTTTACTACCAATATTAATATAAATGCCTTAATTTGCTTCTCAACAGGTGGAAATAAAAATAAGACAACATGAAAGATACAGAAATAAAGAGACTGCTGACTGCCAATGTCATCTGTATATTTTCTGTTATCGTAACTACTATTGTTCCTTCTTTGTTCTTGAAGAATTTCTCAATCTTGGACACACACTTGACATGGCTGTGCATCTGTTCAGCAAGCGTTGGCATTATAAATATAATCTTACATATGATTTTTAAGCCGTATTTATCTACAAGAAGATATTCTCTTGCCCACAAGGTATGTTATGTTTGATAAAATTTAATTATTGGTATGAGGCATGGATAACTTTTTTATTTGGCATTTTTTGATTCTCAATAATGTTGTATTTGTTCCAATGCTACATGGAAGATCATATGAAAGAGTAAAATTGAATGAATGATTATATGCTTTCAGCTCTTTAGGAACATTATGGTTGCAATCAGAATAAAACTCAAAGCTCCATGTCTTCAGCATTATTCCATACCATTTCTCTAACTAAAAAGGTAAAATATTCTATAAGTAATTGCTCTCTTAATATTTCTGCTATAAGGAGGCTGATTTTTCTTCCTCTAAATAATGAGGCATACCTTGCTGCTATTTAAATATATTTTTCAATATTTTGACTATACAACAATATTTGAATTGTAGTGATACAATCTTATAAAACTTTACTTTATAAAAGTCTCTGTTATATTGCATTTAAAGTTTTAAAAGGAACAATCATATCAAGTGAAACTGCATATCAAATGAAATTGCATTTTAAGCGTTAAAAGGACTCCAGTCATTTTTCCCAAAGAATGGCAACAAATGGAGAGAGAAGTGATGGCCCTTTATAAACAGGTTAGGTAGGTTTTCCGGGCATTGTGCCTGGCCACAATATTTTAGGAGCTATGATAGTCCACTCTTGTCGGAAATTTTCCAAGCCCATGTGTGTAAGCTTGTCCATTGTATAGCTTGTGCGTAGATTTATCTTGCAACAATGCAGCAATCAGAATATTGTTGTGGAGCTTACAAAAAAACAAAAATAAACCTAAGTACTTTCTAACAATTATGATTAACAACTGTCATAAAACTGATTAGGACACTGACTGATTTTGTGAAATTTGCTTGCAAAACTATCCTTAGCTTGTAAATCTGATTCAGACATATTGAATCAGCTGTGAATGTGCAATACAATAGCTGCTACCAGAGCATCTTCCTAACTTGGTATAAAACTAACTATGGTATAAAACTAATTCAAATTATAGCATTTCAATTTTACCGGTTTCAACAGGAGATTGAAACACATTATTAAACCTCTTTATATGAACTTAAAAGAGTTTCAATCTGGGCATTTTGTTTCAGTTGAACATGTTTAAACAAGCATTTTAGTTTAATATTAAAACTCAGTTTTTAAATAATTTATAATTCAGCGATGAGCAACCACTTGCGCTATGCAACTCAGCCTTGTTTTAAACGTCTTGCTAGAAATCAGATTGGACTTCTAGCAAGAGAGATATATTCCTGCCTAGGAGGCTGCAGGATGGCGATGGGGGTTGGGGGTCAAGCAGAAAGGGAGAAGAGGATATGGTAAATCATTGTCAGTTTTGGTCCTACTATCGAGAGACTGTAAGAATCCAAATACTAGTTCAGTGTTAATGATCTAGAAAAGGTTTACAAGGGTTTTAATTTAATCTAAGTATAACTAATCATATACTTTATGTACAAGTGCTTGTCTTCTGTCAAAAAGTATGCATGTTGATGGCATTATATAGATATGTATTCATTTTCTTTAAAAGGTGACAAGATTTGTAAGATGCTGTGTATATTTCTTCATATCTTGTATCCTCTTTCATGGAATTATTGTTCTTTACGGAGCACCATTACTAGAGTAAGTATGTCTCTTATAATTCCACCTGGTAAATCATAAAGTTAAATTTTAGAAATTTGAACTATGAATCAGTCTGGATTTATAGTGTCCCACATAAGACCCTCTAGTAGGGAAAGGTAATATGGATTTGCTTTTAAATATGTGGTTCTGGGATAATATTAAATATTAATAATGAAGACAAAAATGATATGATTCATCTGCTTAGTGAACTTAGAGTTGATAATAAAAAAAAGTCAATGACAGTTTTGTTTTCCTAGCGTCAAGAATAAATAAAGATGACAGTTCGCTGGTGAATTAAAGAAGGCACTAATTCTAAGGAAGAATGCACAAAGTTAGACAAGATAATGAGAAAGAGGATAAATTATGGACCAAATGACATTTAGTAAGATTACCATGGATCGCAAATAGCAGCAACCAATCAATTCTATCCCAAATAGATTAACTATATAACTATAACTATATAGACAACTATTAACTATATAGACATGTGGGACAAGGAACTGATGGTCTAGAAAAGAGAAATAAGTATGTTTAGCAAAGTTGAGAGAAATCAAAGAAGTAGAGAACAGATAACCTGGCTAGATGTGATCAAAACAATGCGGTAGTTCACAAAGATGTGAAATGAGGATAGTATAAATGACTCTATAATAGAGGTACTGGAGAAACACCTGCTTGTTGTTTCTGTGTGTCCAAAGTCACAGGGGCATTGTCTCTCTGAGTAGGGAATTTTGTATTGGCCTTCAAGGACAGCTGAGGGGACATTGTGCCAAGGTAAATGCCCTCCAGTGGTTAGGTAACTTTGAGTAACATGTACATAATTATTATTCATGATTTTTACCTCTCACATTTCCTAAGGAACTCAAGATAATTTATACTGGAGTCTCCCCTAATTTTATCCCCAACAATAACCACCCCATAAGATGGGTTGCACTATGAATGAGTACTTGGCCCAGAGTCAGTTTGAATTTGACTTTGGCTCCATTGATCAAAATGACGTATTGGTAGAAATACTATTTATTGTAGGAACCTGGTTTATTTTAATATATTATTGCCAAGTTCTTAATAGTGTACTAAAATTGTAATTCAATTGTAGGTAGGGCATTCCATCTCCGTTTCTCTATTTTACTGCTATAAATCCATGATAATCCATTGTAGCATAAAGTTGAATTGGCAAAATATAAAAAGATTCCAGAGACTTTGGTGGCCTTAACAAATCAAACAAAAGTTTTATCCCATCTTTATTATTTTTATAAACAACTCAAGGTTGCAAAATATTGAAAGATGAGCAAGTGAAAACAGTTCAAAAACGTGATGCCACAGGATACATATTAAATCATAAAATATGTAAAGTGTACATATGCAGCTGATCATTTATGTGTCATTTTCAGCTCATTTTAGAGAGTTAAGGAAAATGTATTTTAATAGTTGGTGAAAAAAGCAAACAAAAGTGTTATTGAGACCTGATCATAATGAAGTAGGTTTAAGGTGAATTTAATCACACTAAATTCTACTTTTGAAAGTTGCTCTGTCTCAAAATAAGTAAATGCGCACTAGCATTGCAAGAAAGATTGGTATGACAGGGAAAACACTAGACACAAATTCCCCCCTCCCTTCCCCAAACCTTCAAGTTGTCTCTGTAGGATATTTATTTGTTTATTTATTTTCTATAGAGGAGCATTAAAATGTTTAGCATGCAATCTTTAGCATGCAATCTGAAAAGGTAGAACAAGCCAAAACTGGAAACTTGTTTCTGAGCAAATGTGGTGGTGTTTTTAGATTTTTTAAATCCCATCTTTATTAATTTTATAAATAACTCAAGGTTGCAAACATACCTAATATTCCTTCCTCCTCCTATTTTCCCCACAACAGGAACTCTGTGAGGTGAGTTGGTCTGAGAGATAGTGACTGGTTCAAAGTCACCCAACTGTTTTTCATGTCTAAGGTGAAATTAGAGCTCACAGTTTCCTGATTTCTAATCCTGTCTTTAATCACTGGAAACTTTGTACTATAGTGAAAAATAGCAAGATTTGAACTATTTTAAATAAGAAAAAAATCAGGGTTGTGGGGTGGGTTTTTTCATATGTGATCATCCAAATGTCAGTGTTACACCAAACATCTTAATTTTTGATGGGTTCTGAGGCAAAATGTTCCAAAGATGTTTCTTCTTCAAATTGCTACTGATGATCATTATATTTACAGCAAAGTAATAACATCAGAAAAGCACTTTTGAGAAGTGTGATAATCACTATGTGGAAGTTTTGAGTTTCAGGGTTACGAAAACTCAGTTTTTATATAAGAGGTATAAACTGCTTCAGAATCTGACACTGTTTGTGTTCGGATGTCACATTAAACATTAATCACACATGCCCCAGATTATGAATTCAGAAGGAGATCAGAGACATTTGCTCTTATTTTGTATTCATTACAGCCTGCTATGGTATTAAAATTTGGTAAACATGGATAAATCCCTACTGAGATTTGTTTAGATCTTCATTTTGGGTGACAGCGATACACAACTTTTTCTAGGCCAAAAGCCATAGTTGAATTAAATGGGGTGTTAGGGACTACTTTCTAAAAACTAAAAGCCAAGCTAGAACAAACCCCAAATTTGATTTTCTTTAATTAACTTCTTTAATAATTAAACAATTTCCCTATAAAGCTATTAATGTACATTAAAATGCTATTTCTAAAGGATGTCATTTATTCACAAGATCAAATTATGAGTCAATAACCTCTTTTTTTTTGTGGTCAACAGAATGCATTTCAAATGCATTCTCAGTTCAGTAAACTTGAACTAAGATTTTTTGATGAATCCATTTTAATTTTACATCCACTGAAACAAATTTTACATTTTTAAAATATTCCCTTATTAGATGTTCCAGTTCTTTAAAATGCAAACCATCAATGTCCTTAATGTCAACTTTAAAAACATTCTCTCATTTTAAATATAAAAATTATATTTCAAACATCAAATCCATCAAGCATCTGGTCCACATTGACATGTTAAAATATGCTTGAGTTGATTGTATCACCACTGTTGTGAATTAGAGAGAAGTAAAAAAAAAAATTTAAGCATTACAAAGTAATTGTATTCCAGATTCTCCCCACAGCTTCCAATAGAATGTTTTGTGTCTGATCGACATTTAATTTTAGTTAGAATTTAATATAGTTAATATGATATATTATCAGTCATTTTTCAATAATTTCCCATCCCTACTTCTCTTATTATGTTTAAGTTACAAATTTTAGAAATGTCTGGAGCTATCCTGTGGCTCAGAGTTCTCGGGTTATAATGGCTTTCATTTATGCAACTTGACTGATTTCCAAAAAGCAGAATGAATGTTGATTACTGTTTAAGCATACTAGTATGCTGTGATTAATTGAACTTCAAAGCAAAGGTTCCCAGTCTTTTGATAACTTTTCCAGAGGAAGAAAATAAGGATTGGGCAAACCCAGAGAAAGGCTAGGTTCATTCCTACTGTATCATTCTTACCTTTTCAATATGGTTATCAAGATAGGCCTTTAAAATAGCTTCACTTTTTTTTCCAGGTCAGTCTGGGAGACCTTTTTATTTGCAGTTCTTTTATCTACCTTTACTACTTTGCCCTGCTTATGTCTGCTGGGACCAAACTTTCAAATATGGCTGAGAGTGTTCAGTAAAAATGGGTAAGTTACATGCAGTTGGAATTTGCAATGCCATTGGTGCAGTTGAGATTAGGTACTTCTTTAATAGTTTAATCATAGTGAAATAATGGCCATATTTTTATCTGAGACAAGGCATAGAAGGCTTCTACATTCTGGCTTAGCACAGGGCTTTTCAACCTTTTCACAGATTGTACCACTTTTAGGACATGACAGTATTTGAGTACCACCAGTGCTTAGCAAGGTGTCAAAAACTTGATGACTGGAGAAAAAAAACGGGGGGGGGGATTTTGGGTTTTACTGGTTAGATTCATTTGTTGTTATAGAAATGGTTAGTTTATAATATTATGGAAAAGTAAAAAGTTGAAGTTCAATGTTAATGCTTCCTTCTACTGCAACAGAGGAAGTCAGAAGTCAATGCCTTTTCTTTTTCCCTTCTCCCCCTCACTTTTTTTCCTTTTTTCCTCCCCACTGTGTCCTACTATTTGTTTTTGTATTTTTGTATTTTATTCTATAATCTAATAAAATGTTACAAACTGTAAAAAAAAAAAAAAAAAGGAAAAAAGTACCAGTTTTAATTTATTCGGTGGTGGTTCCTTTGCAATCACTTTCCCTTTACACTGACAAATGTATAATGAATTTCTCAATATTTATTAATATGCAGCACTACCTTGATGGTCATGTGGCTGGTCAGCCCTGCTTCCTCTCTCCCTCTCTTCTCTCTCTCTCTCACCGCTTCTCTGACAAAAATTTCTTCTGACTCTTTCTCCGACATCTTTTTCTCTCTCTCCCTTTCCTGCCAAAACTGCCTCCTTTTATATCCTCTCCTCCTCCTCCTTTCTCTTCCGGGTGTGCCCTCCTCCTCCTTTCTCTTCCGGGTGTGCCGGAAATGCCAATCCTGAGGCCTTTGTCTCGGCCCTGCAGTTCCTGATGATTCTCTCATGGCAAGTCCTGTGCTGTGCCACTTTAGCTCGTTCCCTCCCCCCACTACACTTGTCTTGGTTGGGCAGGATCATGTACCACCTGCCAGGTGCCAATGTACCACTGGTGGTACACTGGCACCTGGCAGGTGGGACGCAACCCTGCCCAGCCTAGGCAAGTGTAGCGGGGAGAGAGAATGAGCTAAAGTGGCCACGCGCACCACCGGTTGAAAAGCCCTGGCTTAGCAGATCCAAGAAGTAATCTAATGCAGATCTGCTCAGTGATTCCTTCTTCTACCATCAGAAGTAATTACAATTGTGATTCCTCTTCTCCATCATTTATTTAAAGTAGAATCTCTGCCTTTTTTTATCTTAACAAGCCAAGAGTTTATTGCTGGGTTCCAGTTCTGAGTTTTTAAAAAACAAGCTAGTTCCACCAACAGGAGGCACCAAACTGCAGAATTCAGTTTAGTGGGGTATTTGAATTAGGCTTTAGCATTCAAACCTTAAATTGTGATGCAAGAACAAATCTGCATCATAATTTTGGATATGACTCTGGTTTCTTTTTACTAACCACATGTAAGATTACGACAATTTATATCCCAGAGTTCTGAAGGAGCTGGCAGATGTTATCTCAGAACCATTGCACCAAATCCTTCACAAATCCTGGAGCACCGGAGAAGTACCTGAGGATTGGAAAAGGGCTGATGTGGTTCCCATCTTCAAGAAAGGAAAAAAAATGGACCCAGGAAACTACAGACCAATCAGTTTAACATCAATACCTGGGAAGATCCTAGAAAAGATAATCAAAAAACAGATCTGCAAACAACTAGAAGCAAACAAAGTCATAACTGGTAGCCAGCACGGGTTTGTTAAAAACAGATCATGCCAAACCAATCTTATTTCATTCTTCGATAAAGTGACTAAACTAGTAGACCAGCAAAATGCTGTAGACATAGTATACTTAGATTTCAATAAGGCATTTGATAAAGTAGACCACAACCTACTCCTTGATAAGTTAGAAAAAGGTGGAATAATAGACATCACCACCAGATGGATCTGTAGCTGGCTGGCAAACCATACTCAATGAGTAGTCCTCAATGGCACTACATCCACATGGAGAGAAGTAAGCAGTGGGGTACCACAAGGTTCTGTCTTAGGTCCAGTACTCTTCAATATCTTCATAAATGACTTAGATGAGGGAACTGAAGGGGAAATCATCAAATTTGCAGATGACACCAAACTTACAGGAGTAGCCAACACCCCAGAAGACAAACTCAGGATCCAAAAAGATATTGACAAACTTGAACAATGGGCCCTATCCAACAAAATGAGTTTCAGTGTCGAGAAAAGCAAAGTTAGTTTTACATTTAGGCAGGAAAAATCAAAAGTACAAGTACAGACTGGGCGAGAACCTGACTTAAAAACAATAACTGTGAGAGGGACCTTGGAGTCCTAGTGGACGATCACTTGATTATGAGCCAGTAGTGTGCAGCAGCAACCAAAAAGGCTAATACAATCCTGGGTTGTATAAACAGAGGCATAGAATCAAGATCACGCAAAGTACTAGTACCGCTTTATAAAACCCTAGTAAGACCACACCTGGAATACTGCCGCCAATTTTGGTAACCATATCACAAAAAAGATGTTCAGAGTTTGGAAAAAATTCAGAGAAGAGCAACTAATATGATCAAAGGCCTGGAGACTAAAACATATGAAGAACGGCTGTGGGACTTGGGTTTGGCTAGTCTAAAGAAAAGAAGAAATAGGGGAGACATGAGAGCAGTATTCCAGTATCTGAGGGCTGCCACAAGGAAGAGGGGGTCACATTATTCACCAGAGCACCAGAGAGAAGGATGAGAAATAATGGTTGGAAACTGATCAAAGAGAGAAGCAACCTGGAATTAAGAAGAAACTTCCTGACAGTGAGGACAATTAACCAGTGGAACAGCTTGCCTCCAGAAATCGTGGGTGCTCCATCACTGGAGATAGTTAGGAAGAGACTAGACAGTTACCTGTCTGAGATGATATAGGTTCTCCTGCTTGAGCAGGGGGCTGGACTAGAAGACCTCCAAAGTCCTATTCTATTCTATTCTATTCTATTCTATTCTATTCTATTCTATTCTATTCTATTCTATTCTATTCTATTCTATTCTATTCTATTCTATTCTATTCTATTCTATTCTATTCTATTCTATTCTAGATTAACTGCAATGAATACATTTAGTTGCATGGTCATACTGAACAGGTGGGATTCACAAGCTGAGGATTTCTGCACCATTTTTTTCATAATGCTAAACATTCTCATTCTATGCAAATTTAGCCAGAAGTGGAAACAAGACATTGGCTCATAAGATAACAGTCTAAATAGCTTTATATTATGCTAGTTAATTCCAGTATATACTCATTGTTTATTTAATATCTTTTGTTTTCCTTTTAAAAAAATCTACTCTTTGAAAAATTGTTCCTAAGAGTTTGGGTTTGTATCTTGCATCCTTTCAGTAATAACACTCTTTGGGGATGAAATTTAATATTTTTTAATATATTTTGTTAATAGTCTCCTGTTAAACATAAACACGTAAAGCTAGGTATATGCTGAAGTACGTCAAATGCCCTGTTCTTAGCAACTTGACATTCAGTTGAAAAGGTCAGATCTTGGTGTAGAAACAATTTGGTTAAATGAGCCTTGAAATTCAGCTTGTTGGATCTTCTCTGATAATGTCTTTCATGTGCTGAACCCATTTATCATAAGGCAGCCCATTCCTTCTCCCAATTCACCTGATTAAAATTGAAAGATTTCCTTAAAGGTTTATACTCTTCCTTGAATAGATGTCTATGATGGCTATGCCTTCCACATTTACCCAGCTAGCTTGGAGGTGCTGGTCTGTGTAGATAGCTCTTGAGTTATGATGTCATGTGACTGTGACAGCAGTCCCAGCAGTCTTTTCATGCGCCTACCTTTTTCAAGACATGTGCAGTCTTTAATCAAGAGAGTTACTGTCTTGGGATTTCTGTCTATAAGTGAGGAACAATAAAGGAAATTGTTTAAAAGAAACCCAGTGTGTCTTTCTTGTTTGGGGGAGCCAGACATCAGTCTTACCAAACTAAAGCAAACTACTTGCATCATTAAAGATATATTCTGGGAACTTTTAGGAAGAAGCTGTCTTGATCCTCTTCCTCCCAACCAAACTATCTAAGTTTCTTGCTCTTCTGGAATACAGCCTCTCCCTCCTGGGAATCTCGACTACATTTCACCATAAGAATAAATCATGAAATTAAAAAAAAAACCTGTTCAGCACTTTGTACATTTCATCGCTATTTGTGTTGTGGACAAGCATCCACATGTTACTGTATGCTGGAAAGTGGCACTGCAGTGATTTCTTTAGTGACTTTTCATCTAGAAGGCATTCACTCATGTCAACTGTACAAGCCTTAATTAGTCTCTCAATTATTTTGTATGCTTCTCCAGCCAATGCAAGATGATAATTTACCCTATAAAAAGCTTCAGTGGCTTTTTCATTTCTACTTTGAAAAGCTATAAAAAAAACAATTGTTGACTTCGAAAAAGCTCATCACATCTACTTTTAAAATACTTGATTTCTTTTTAACTCTGAAAGTTTGGTCTGAAATGATACTGCTACTTAACTGGCACTATAATATTATGGAATGTTCTCTTGCATAACAATGAATGTAATACATTGTTAATATCTATATATTTCAGGGAAAGACATTTTTTTATCATATTTTTGTTTCTCATTTGCATTTTCCCCAGTTTCCGTGGAATAGATTCCTTTGTTCCATGAGTCAGAGAACTCTGTGATATGTCAGATTCATTTTTTCCAGGATCTTTAGATATAGAAGATGTCTTTGGGATTTCAAAGTAATGGTTGATTGGATGATAATGAGATTACAAAGATTATAGCAGGTGTAACCAAAGATAGCTAGTAATAGCACAGTATAAGTATTAAGATGACAGTTAATTTCTGAAAACACATTTTTTCCTTAAACCTGTACCTTAAAAGAATCTAAAAATGCAGGGTTACACAAGCACACATTCCATTAACCATCACACGATGGCATGACATGTAGCTTCTGGAAAACTCCCTTGTACATTTGTGAGAGAATGATAGTGAAAAAGGCAAATAACATCTTAGTATTATTAGGCAAATAGTTTTGGCTTCATGGATCTTCTGAAAGGTCTTGGGGATTCCCAGGGGTCTGGAAACCACATTTTGAGAACCACTCCTATAAAACATCAAACACTTAAGTGTCAAAGCATCTCTTTTCTGAGTCAACTAAGCACTGTTGTGATAGTTTTGTTTATCACAAATACAAATTGAATTAAAGCACCTGCAGAGTGTTTAAGGACAAAATATTGGTGCCTGACTCAGTCCTTGTATTTTATATGTATTTGGTCATCTAATTTCTGCAAGTGATAAATCACTTACAAAAGTTCAAAAGCAAATGGCATTGAGAGCATAGTAAAGCAAAAGTGAAAAACAATCTATATAAGTGAAGAGAGTTTAAAAAAACAATCATGCTTTGAAACTTCTTGGAACACTAGTAGACATGATCTCCTAAGTCTTCTTGGAGCTGGGAGTTCCACTACTTTGGCATTGCAGCAAGTCAGGGTCCTTCATATATTCCATCATAAGCACCTCAATAAGTGATGTGCACAAGAGTCTTTTCAGCTAATTCAAGAGAAAGGAGAGGGCCTTATTCATCATACGTAAATAGCATCATTTTATATTAATATAGAGAAGAACATACTCAATGCTTGTACATGTGTATTTTGTGACACCTGTGCTGGCTCCAGAAAGTCAGCTTATATATGGTACAGCTTGCATCTCCTCTGGAGGCACAGAGTTACCAAAGTTTCTTCCTGCCCACCCAATATGTTTTCCTAACCAACTATTTTCTCTGGAGTGGGTGGAATGAAACTCAACCAATTTTAATTAAAACCCAACGACTGCTGTTAAATAGGCAGAAATTCCCTCAGACTTGAGGAGGGAGACAGTTGCAGAAAGCAACAGCTCTGTTGCTTCTTCACATAAGTGCTATTCACAGTTTCCATAACATCTGACAAGAATATAAGTTTCACCTGTGTAAAAAGTGCGTGATTTGAATTGAATTATTTCTCAGTTGTGAATTTAAATTCTCAGCTTGTGAGCCTTTTGTTCCCAGCTGAACGTAATTGCTAACATAATGAAGAAATTGCAGTATATTCCAAATGGCTCATGACCAAATCTAAAATTAATTAGTGAATCTTGCTATGCATGTGGAATTCCTAGATTGCATCAGTGCCTCTGAAGATGGGATTCTCATCCAGGTGACAGATTCTGTTCCAGTAGTTTTGCTGAACAGAATATGTGTCCCAGTATTTATGATGCAGCATTTTTGCAACACGGTTTTCAACTAAGGCACATTTTTTACTTTTTTTTCCTCAGAATTATAAATAATGAATATAAAATTTGTGATTTTGATCTATTTTGTGTGCCATCAAGTCAATGTTGACTCTTAGCGACCATTTAGCGATATTTTCCCCATTTGTCAATCATTTTATATTTCCTGTCCGTGCTGTTTTCTTGGTTAAAATACAGGAAGGGCTTTTTATTGCTTTCTCTCACACAGTATGAATTGATGTCTTTATTCTGATGATCCTCCTCCTCCAGCATCTTCCTATATCAGTGGTGGCGAACCTATGGCACGCGTGCCAGAGGTGGCACTCAGAGCCCTCTCTGTGGGCACGCGCGCCGTTGCCCCAGCAGAGTTCGCCAGAGTAGCAAGCACGTGGCGTTTGGAAGCGACAGGGCAGGAAGTGAGTGAGCAAGCGGCGTTGCCCCCCCCGGATGCCCTGGAGATGGCGAGGGACTGGCCCCGGCCACGCTCACCCAGTCTGCCGTGACCACGGCAGCCACACCCACCCAGTGCCCCCCCCCGAGGGCACCACAATGCTGATGCAGCCCTGGCACTTTACGATAAATAAGTGGGTTTTGGGTTGCAGTTTGGGCACTCGGTCTCTAAAAGGTTCACCATCACTGTCCTATATGGTTGACCTGGTTATGTTTAGTGTTGTTGGTTTTATTTCAGCTCATACTTTTTAAAATTTATTGTTTTGCTCTGATGTTTTCAATCTTGTTTTTATTCTCTGTTAACTGCCCAGAGTCATATGTTTGAGATGAGCAGCCATAAAAAATAAATGGATGAACAAGTGAATGAACAAATTAATAAACAAATGAATAAATAATAAATCTTTGCTACCCCAAATAAGTGTCTGTTTGCTTTAGCTCCACAGTTAACATGACCTTCATGCTTTGAGTGTCCCTGCTGGCAATATATACTCTTGGCATACATTTCTGACTTCCTTTCCTCATCCCTCACAAAAACACCATCACAATGAGGCAGCACAATTGGGGGCAGGGTGTTGTCTGGTTTATGGCTTACTGCATTGTACAAACCCAAATAAAAGTTGTTTTTATTCAGTTAACCATGCATTAGTTATTGAGCCAATCTAGCCATAAGGATAACTAAAATTTTACCCTTCAAGGCAATCTCTGGAATAATTTTCTATAAAGTAGTACAACCATTACATCAAACCAACATTTAGTATATGGTTCATATATTGTCTTTTTCCCAAGTGGCAGTTCCTTCCCTTTTTTCCTGCCTATACACTTGAACAATCTAGAAGCATATGAAGACTTCAGATTTTCTATGAAGTCCATATTTTGGACTTCATGGAAAACATAACTTATAAATTAATATAACTAGAGAAAAAATAGAGGGAGTTTATTATTCTTTGGCAGATTATTCTGACTGATGAATCCATCTAAAAACATCCCATTAGAGATGGGTGGTGATGGAATATTAAAATCTAATTTTGAAGTACAGTAATAGATGGGAATCTGCAAAAGAGTAGTACATATTTTGTAACATTACAGTCTAGATAAGTCAAAGCTATGGGTGAGTAAACAAATCAACCACTAAAGAACACACACTTTTAAAGATTAACCTTCTTTCTTTTATAGGGCTATGTCTATCTGGGATAACAATCTCCAGATTACCACAGTATGTAGTGTGGTGGGAGCATGGCTTGGAGCATTTCCTATTCCACTGGATTGGGACCGTCCATGGCAGGTTGGTTGCTCTGTCTATTTTATATAAATCACATAAAACTGATCAGACCAGCTCCATCCAGTCCCACATTTAGTTTGCAATTACCTTACTCCCTTATAAAAGCTTATCAGCAAAGTACTAAGGGTCTTTTCTATTTTGCCTTCTAGCATTTTCTGTTCATAGACTGGTCGTCTTTAAGATTTAATTGTAATTCCATTGTAAAGACTGTTGAAAACAACATGGTAGAATATTTTCTCTAACAAGCTGGAAGTAGATGAAGCTACTTCCTCAGTGTGAGTTACATGGTTGCCAGAATACTTTCAGATGTACTCAGTGCAAACAAGGCCTTGCTGCTTGCTAATGTACAGTTAATGACATTTTTCAAGTTCAAGCAGTAGCCAGTCAGCATCCAGCCCATTAATGTGATGGAGGCCATCCCTACTTATGCCATCTGAGAATGTGGCCTGTGGTGTGCTGCTACCTTCCATTAAAAGCACTTAACAAAATGCATTTGAAATGGCTATTGGCTTCAGATTGATCTTTGAAACAGCCTTAGCTGAGCCACCCTGTGCCGAAAACATGTTTTGTAGTTTTCCAACAAGCCCTTAAGCATTTTGCTGCTTGTAGGAAAAATGAGAAGCTGGCAGGATTGCAGGACAACTGTACATTCATCTGCTAACATTACTGTTGGGGAAGGGTGGAGAGAATAAAGTGATCTGCTAATAATGTAAAGTGGATTAAAATGTTCTCAAAGCAGATATACCCACAACCAGAGGATAAAGGTATTTGGCATTAAGCATTCTGAATCTTGCTAGATTGAACAAAATGTCTGATGTAAATAAATGTAGTCCAGTTTTAATTACTATTCTTGTACCATTTTTGTCTCAGATTAAATGCCAATGAACTTGCTATATAAGTCAGAAATAATAATGGAAATTTGGGACATTGGTTTCTTCCTTTTTTAAAAAAGCATACATCTAATTATATTCCCACATATAGATAGATAGATAGATCTATCATAAGTAACATGTATTAAAATATAAAACAAATTGAGGACAAGCCCCCTAAAACCAAGATATTAAAGGGGCACACCAGTGTCCCATTTCCAAACATGCTATGGCTGTGGGAAGGAGGGGAGAATCCCAAGAAACAGGATGAAGTAGAGTTCCCCTTAAGAGGCAAGGCTGCCCCCCCCCTCCATTTTCAGAGGAAGACTTTAAAAGCTGCTTTCACCATCTTTATGTACCTGGAAGCTCAGAGCTAATCTCCCACCAGCAAAATGCTTAACAGGAAGAGGACTTTGTTGAGCAAGGGGTCTTTGAACAGATTTACTGGGATATCACTTTTCATGTATTAAGAGCTAAATTTGTGGATGAAATAGATTTTAGTTCATTAAATCTACATAATAACTGATACCTTAAGTTTCCTGGAAGTTTTAGAAAGCGTCCTGTCAGCAATATTTTGTTTTACCATAATTTCTCCTTTCAGAAGCCATTAGAAATGACTAGGCACATAGCAACAAATGTAATTATAGGCGTGGTACAAATGGGCAGAGCTTTCAAATTCACTACCAGGCTTTATTTTGTCACCCTCTTAATAAGGGACATTGGATGAAAGTGTGTGTTTGCACATGTATTTAGATTAATGTTGCAAAAGCAGTTTATAAATGAGCCTGTAAACTGTATCAAACAGATGAGTCACTGGGATTGTGCTGGAGAAACAGGTCTCAAGAAATAATCAGCTGGATCATTTATATTGTTTTAAGAACAAATGTTTTTTTAAAAATAGAGAATTGACTCATAGAAAAAGGAATAATTTTATGAATGAAAGTAAGTATAGGCTTTGATGTTGCAGTCTACTATGGTATATCATGTAACAGCATATCCTGTGCAGAAATTTGCAAGACCTATACAGAGGAGTTCAGGTACTTGGTGCTTCTTCTTCGCGTTGATTACAAAGGAAGGTATGCACTTTGAGAGCTTCTGAAGTCTTGAAAGCTGCAGCTCCTGGATTATATAATAATAATATGTTTATATCCAAGTAGCCCTTTTCTAGTTCTTTGGATTTGCCTTAAGCTGGTGCAAAATTAGTCTGTTATATTTGTTCCCTGCGCTTATTTCGAGATCATACCAATCCTCTAAAAACATTTCTGCAATATCCATGAGAGAAGTGGTGGACTCTGTAGTTCTTACAATGCCTCTAACATGTTTAATAAGGAAAAGGTGTGGGAGAATGGAAAAGTGTTGCACAGTATGAGAAGCAGAAGAATGCTTAGAGAGAGAGGGAGTTATTTTTGTATTCCTAGTTTAGAAAACAATCTTTGTAGCAGAGGCATTTGGCAGGATAGTTTTAAAAAAATTAGAGTTGGAGTGACAACTTTTGGAGTTAATCCAAAATTAATTCCCATGCAGTTTGTCTGTACTGATAGTGCTAACCTCTGTAAATCAGTACATGTTTAGGGTAGCCTTGAATCTAAGTGATGGAAAACGAGCCCAAGGATGCTATGCACCCCTCTTCTTTCATGACTATATTCTCTTTCCTGACCTAATTGGGGGGAAAGAATTCTGAGCCAAAATAGGCTCATTTCCAATTTAACCAGGCTTTGGTCCCCAAAGAATCCTGGTTATGCAAGGAACAAGAAACAGTCTTTAGCAGTATTAATCTCATTAAGTCTGGTTGTATGAAACTATTTGCCTTGGCTCGTTTCTGAGTTGTGTCAGGAAATCTGGTCTGTACCTTTATGATACACTTCTGAGAAGAAAGATGTAATCAAGGTGATAGGTAGGAACAGCTTCCAAGTCCGAAAGCTCGGAAGACAAAGCCTCTGGTCCTGGTGACCAACCCAGATTGGACCCTGCAGGTTCACGTATGTTGGACATAAAGGGAATGAATGATGCCAGATTTGCATACAAAGACTAGTACACCATTGCCTAGATTATTTTTATCATTGTTTAATATCTGGTTAATTCCTGAAGAAATTGAATTTATTTTGAAAGAAAATGTCCATTAGAAATCCAGCCTTCACCAGACCAAATAATGCAGTTTGTTAGTACTGAATATACACTATTTAACATTCTGCAGAAAATATGCAGTGCCATGTTACCGAACATGAATAAGCAAATCTTTGGTTTGAAAAGCAGGCATGACAAATTGAAATGGTGACCTTTCTCAGGCTGTAAATAAAAGTCCAAAGCAAGGTCAGTAAGAGTCCCTAAGGCACCTCATGAACATATTATTATTTTGACTGCTCTTCTGAAGACCTCCAAATAATGCTATATATAAAACACTAAATGCACATTTAGTGATATGAAGATTAAGCGCAAAAGATCAAATAAAGACAGATTACAAACAACAAAGGAGCTGGTTTGATGCATTACAGGTAGTCCTTGACTTAACCACCATTTGTTTAGCAACTGTTCAAAGTTACGAGTGCTGAAAAAAGTGACTTACAACCAGTCTTCACACTTATGACCATTGCAGAGTCCCAAAAATGATTGCGATTTGGGCATTTGTCAACTAGCATGTATTTACAATGGTTGCAGTGATCTGGAGTCAAGTGATGATAATTTGTGACTTTCCCAGCTGGCTTCCAACAAGCGAAGTCAATAGGAAAGTCGGTAAGGAAGGTTGCAAATTGCAATTACGTGATAGCTTGCTTAACAATCGTGACCAAAAATAAATAAATAGAAAAATTGGGTGCAGTCACTATTCACTTAAGAACCATACCACTTAACGAGAAATTTCCTAGTCTCAATTGTGGTCATAAATTGAGGACTACCTGCGTAATATGATGGAAAATTTTAACAGTTCTTTTCAAAAGTGAAATAAGCTTTCATCAACCTGGAACCCCCCCCCCCCCAGGTAGAATAGGACGATATCTCAAATGTCTGTCAATTGTGTTTCAAAAACAACAGTAAGGAAAGATATTTTAGAATTTGTTGGTATGCGTGCATATTGCAAGCTGGAGACAGGAGCTAAATGCCACCCACACACAGACTGTTTTGCATTATATTGCCTGGAATACATTTCATTTGTAGTCCGGGAGATGAATAAAAAACAAGATGAAGGACAAAGGATTGTAAATTGTGCAATTAAGGAAATATACATAGTGTATACCTGTAGCTTAGCATAGCACTGTAAAGATAGCCTGGACCTATAGCATTCTACTGAAGCAGTAGGCGTGAGCTTAAATGGACTCCAGAAGATGGTAGAGGACAGGAAGACCCGGAGGAACATTGTCCATGGGGTCGCAATGGGTCGGACACGACTTCGCAACTAACAACAACAAAATAGCATTGTACAAAAGAGGAGAGATAAACTGCAACATAGTGTTTTTCTTAATTTAATTTCTTAAATTAAAATATGACCTCTGTTATGCTATCTGGGCCAACAGGTTTTGGTACTGAAGTCAATTCATTAATCAAATAATTTAGTCTTTAATTTTCCCTTAATGTTTAAAAATCTTTATCAAAGTAAACCATTGGTATCGAGAAAATTTTCTCAAGCCATTTACTTGTTTTACTTTTACCTTTTACTTGAACAAAGAGTGGTTCAAGTAAGTTAAAGTTCATGGAATTGGATAGCGGTTCTCTGATTTGTCTAACTGGGCATTGCCTTACACGTATATAAAATAAATTCTAGTAAATAGTTGTCTTTACGAACCCCCAAGCATGTATATCAGTTTTCAAGCCTGGATGTACAATTCTTTGGATGTACTTCATTGCAAGGGACAAATTCCTAATCATAGCTGAGAACCATGAGAGTTGTTGTCCTAAGAGATTTAATCGTAGAGTATTACATGAAAATAGCTGAAAGAAATCTACAGGTCAGTCCACTGTTGTACTAAGGCAGGGGTGTCAAACTGCCGGCCCACGGGCCGGTTTCATCATACCGAAGCCGCGCCCACCCCATTGCCGGCAAGGCAAAAAGAGTCGCGATACGTCGTGACACGTCACGTGACGAGTTTGACACCCGTGTACTAAGGGGTCCACTGACATTGGGATGCTTGTTGAAAATATCTGTGCATACTTTTAATACCATAGAAATAGTATGGATCACTGTATATTGTCCATACTAAGAACACACAATGATAACTTTTAGATTGGAGCAGATAACTAAGATTGCTGCAATGTTATATCTGCAACTCTAAAAGTCAGTGCAAGACATTCCCAGTTCTTCAGGCCAGATTATTTACACTATGTGCATGCAGGAGCTGTGTCTTTGCACAAAGTTGGTTTTTGGCCACAAGTTCATCATTCCAAGAATCATTTTAGAGTAGCTAGCTTAGAGCAGAATGTGAATCATGCCAAGAAAGGCTATTGTGCCAGCAGTTTGCATTCATAGGTTAAGAGTCCCTTTGCTACAAGAGGCTCAGCAATCAGCAGAGTGGAAATAAACATAGGCTTGCTACGAAAGAAGTAGCCCTATTCAATGGCCCTTATGTAGTTGTGTGTGTGTGTAGACAAGAGGTGGCATGAACAAACCCTTCCTTCCTTCCCCATTCTCACTACCTTCTATATGGGAAGGACAGCTGTAGAGCAAGACTCTTCCCTGGGTTACAGAATCTTTGAACAATTGACTTCAATGTGGAGGAAGCCACAAGAGCATGAAGGAAGAGTAGAACTAGCTAGCCCCTATTCCTCTTTTTTCTCACACATAGAGCTCAGACAAAAGAACTATGAGCCAATGCCTCTTAATGTGCTTTCATATCCCTTGTCTACTCTTCTGTTAATATTCCCATCTGCAATTAATTTTATTTTTTATATCAAAATGGGGGTAAGTAGCCTGCTCGAGACTAATGTTCTTAAAAATGCTCACTGAAATGTCTTTATTTTATATTTATAGCTTGTAGATTTCAAATCTGAACAGGCCTTAATAAACTATTAACCCATTTTAAAATTTAAATCATTTTCAATATGCTTTAACAATGAACTTGCAGCTCAGGACACATTCATAATTGTAAATATGGACTCCTGCTGAACCTCAACCCATCCATTCCTTCTGTGCCAGCAACCCCTTCCTCTTGCCATGGTTGAGCAGCAAAAATGAAAGAGGAAAACCTCTCCATAGAGCTACATATAAAAATTCTCTTTTTATAATTCCACCTACGTTAAGCAGCAAATATTTCCTGTCTTGCCCAATAAAGATAGCTTGGACTGGATTTCACTTCAAGAGAGAAAAGTGATCAAAATAATGCCCTGCCTAATTAAGGAACTCAATTGATTGCATATCCATTGAAATTTAAAGAAGCATTCATTTGCAATGTATTCATTTTTATTACACTGACATTTTGTGAGTTAAAATGTAAAACCAATCAAAACTATTTTATTGGCTAAAAAGGTACCCTGCATAATTGACCAACTTTTTAATTTTAACTTTTGTGTGTGTATATATATATAAATTAGAAAGCAGGCACTATATTGGAAGAAGCATTTATTTTTTTCACATTCTGAAGCTTTCTTCTCTAGGATATGCTATGATGTTTAATTTTTTTTTGAAAATAACAAGTATGCCTTTTCTCTGTAAAGTTATTTTGTTTTATTCGGATTCCATTTCAGTTCATTGTTTAAGTCCCTGACTGATAGCCTGAGTTCTTACATACAAGTGGAATAGTGTCTTTATTTTGTTCTGAATGGATCTAGCTAGCTACTTCTGATTTCACCCATCACAAACAGATTTGGAGTATAGTTTTAAGGCTTAAATTCAGTTAGTGCTGCATAAATGGGGAGTTTTGCTGCCATGTTTCAGCTGTGTAATACTAACTAGGGAATTCCACATTTGGCAATGCTCCCAGAATTTTCATCCTTACATTTTTCAGATATTGACTAAACACACAGGAATATTGGGATATTAACTGCAGCTCCACTTTATCTACCCAACTTGGAATTCCAAGTGCATGTATAATACACAAGCAGCAAAAATACTTCAGAATTAATGCCAATTAATTTCATTTGAGAACAGCACCGAGAGGTAGGAAGAGTTAAAAAAGAGAGATCAACTGTTTTACGATGGCTGGATCTAGTTCCAACCATGGGAGCATTCTCTGAACTAACTTCTGCTCAGATTTCTCTTGCTGGTATAATGGGGCATTTCAGTATAGAACCCAGTTCCATTCCCCTAATATTGTGGACCATAAGCAGCTTCAGAAGACTATAGGAAAAGCGGTGAATTGGGAAAGACCAGCAGTTCTTCCATTCTTCTCCTGAATCAGAAGTCGCCAGTGATGGAGAATCTTCTATCCACAGAAGATAGATGCTTAGATCTAATTCAATATGCTTTCTAGCATGATAGCAGAACTTTACCTTGCAAATATTCATTGCTATTGCAATGAAAGGTCATTGCATGAAGCAGTCATTATGATTTGTGCCCCTGCCCTTCCCTTTGATTTATGGTCTCCTTTAATGTTTCATTCAGTTGTGCTTCAATATCAAATCTGTTACCCAGCTAACCTAGGACTGAAAGAATACAGTAGGGAAAGGAGAGAGAGAAGCTTAAAAAAATAGCAAATTAACTGGAAAATAAGAATACATCAACTGCTCTGACCACAGATGCACCACATATCTCTTACCTGATTTTGATCAAGCATCATATGGAATAGCCACCAGCTAGTTACACTTTAATGCACAGAAGTTTTAAAACTGTACAATTGTTCATATTCCTAACAAATGTTCGATGGCTATTACCATTTTTTTAACCATTTTCAGTAAAAGCATGTCAAGCCTTGCAAAGGATTCTGTGCCCCATTTTGGTGTCTTTCAGTTATACCAAAAACTTGTGCTCATTGAAGATCATCCTTTTCTTCTTCTAATGCAGCATTTTCCTCTTTCAGGTGTGGCCCATTTCCTGTTCACTTGGAGCCACCTTTGGGTATGTGGCCGGTCTCTTTATTGCATCTTTGTGGATATATTGGAATAGGAAGCAGCTTACATACAAAAGCAGATAACTGGCGCAAGGAGGAAAGGCATTTTGATTGTGAGATTCCATGAAGATTGCACAGGGGTATGGCCAAAGCAAAAGGCTTTCCAAATCTTTTCAGAGCATTGTTGGGCTTTACTCTTCTTTTTTACAGCATGGTCAACATGCACTGGCAATTTGATCATACATTTGTTGTATGTCCTAAACTACATTACCCCTGAGAGATTGTACATTCTTTCCCATATGAATAAAATCTTCACAGTAGATGGTGCCTGCTTCTTTACATATTTGTGATTTCCTCCCTCCCCCTCTGGGTTTCACAAAATGCCAATTCCTAAAATCCGCTTCCCTGTCAGTCAGTGGATTTCTCAATAAGCTGTTGCTGTCTTGAAGTGTCCATTTGCACAGTGTCAGAAGTTTCACAGGACTCGTGGCCATTGTCCAGCAGCTCTCATGTAATCAAGCAGCAATTAATGCATCTTGAACCTATTCTCTTTTTCATTGTGTGTTTCTTTGGAGTTAGAATGGCTATAATGGCTTCATCAAAAACAGTCTTCAATCCTTTCTGCGTTAAAGCTGAGCATTCCACATAGCAATAAGCTCCTATCTGTCAAGAAAACAAATGCATTTAATAGCTACATAGACAGTGGGCATCTTCCCAAAACTCTATTAGTGAACTCGGGGGGCTTTCATTTTTATTGAAACATCAATGTTTGTTTTTTGATTTGTCTCTGCCCTGAGAAAAACATTTCAGCACTCTACCTTCCAGAAAAAGAAGTTTGTCTTTTGGTGACAGATTTAGAATTCTTTTCATTACATTCAGGGTTTGGGAAAAAAAACATTAAATACACTGGAGTTTTCAGTTTGTTTTACTTTTGGCAGTATATTTGTATCTGAGTCATTTTAGGAAAGTTTAAAGAGCAAATGGAGTGTACTAATATTTAATGCACACACAGAGATTACCATCAAACATAAAAATTTCTATAGCTAAATACATTATCAGACCTGATATAAATATTATACTTTGGAGACTTAAAAATTCAGGTGATTATTTTAATTTTCTCAAACGTATTCTCACTGTGTTCCATTGCCTTCTATTGAAGTGAGTTATCTTTTAATTATTGAAAAGTACTAAATGAACTCTTACTTGTAATATCTAATTCTATATTTTATTCACAAACAAAACAGCTGTATTAACAGATAAGATTATGTACTGCTTAATTCTCACATAGCTGCCTTTAAATGTAGTATAAAAATCTGCATTGTTGCTGTTCCTTCTCACTGAAAGAGACAAAAGGTGGTGGCACTGGTCCATTTGGAAAACAGAAATGCTAGTAGTTTATTCCCTGAGATTGTGGGCCCAGCTAGAATTTTGGGAGCACATCCTGCCCATGCCAAACAATATTGACAGCTGGCCATGCAGGAAGTCTGGAAAGAAGTCACATATGGAGGAAAATGGTGGAGCAATGCAGTATTAAATTTTAGGGATAATTTAATGTAAGAAAGGTGAAAGAAGAACCCATATGCAGAAAAATGTCATGTTTGTAATTTATGCAAATGCAAATTCTCCACATCAGCTTCCTTATGGTCCTTGTTGTCCACAGTTAATGTGATGTATAGCATAACAAATCATCAGGAGGGCATTAGGTTAGAATTGTCATTATATAGTTTATCTGGAAATAATTGAACTAAAGGGCAATTGTCCCTCCCCCCACTTTTCTTTGACTCTTTTTTTTTTTACATGAAAATGCTATACTAAGGTCTACTGGTTTTATATTTATATTTTATATTGAGTCCTATATCCAAGGACTCAAAGGGATTTACATAGAAATACACTTTCTTGTTGTCATGAACAGCAACTTCTAAAACACAGATAGTCCTTGAGTTATGATGGCATTCCTGGCAGCCATTGCAACCTCAGGATGTTTGGATTTTTAAGTGGGGGGGAGGGACTGTGTTACATAGTGGGTCAGGTGAGCGAGTGCTGGGTAGGGTGTGCACTATGTAGTGGGCAGGAGCTATGACGTGCAGATGTGCTACGGAGTACAAGTACTCTTGTACTCTTCAATGGGCTCCTCAGGAGAAAGGCTGCAGGACTAACTTACAGGGGCAACATGCAACCTTCCCTGGTGGCTTCCACATTGACTTTGCTTGTGGGAAGATGACAGGAGGTTGCAAATTGCAATCATGTGACGTGGCACACTGTGACACTGTAATTGTAGCTGGGCACCTGAGCCTCTGGATTGCACTCACAGGACCACAGGAACTGTTGGAACTTCGAGGACTGGTCATAAGCCCATTTCTTCAGCACCGCTGTAACTCTGAGCAGTTGCTGAATGAATAGACTTAAGTCAAGGATTACCTGTAGGTTGGGCTGATCCTTTTGTATGGCTGCCGCAAGTCTTTTCATACAGAAAGGTAAAATAAAGGTAGGGGAAATACAGTACACATAATACCAAACAAGATTTGAATTCTAAATCTCCAGCTTACCTCTTTTGCTAATTTAACACCTTGCTCCATAGATATTGGTTTTTCTTTCATGTCATTTAGCCTTGCTAATGTTTTAGGATCGTCACGAAGATCAATCTGTTAGGAAAGTTACAGAAGATATGTAGTCCTTCTACATGTTACGAATCAAACTTTACATCACAGACTTTATCAAAAAAGAAAATAGAAGTGGCTCCAATACAAGGTAACAATGCTGATATCTCACTGAACACTTTGGGATTTAAATTAGGCATGATTAATATTGAACGTGGTGAGATTTAACCACAGCTAACTCAGGCTAATTCAATCTATAACCTTTGCTCTAACTGGAATCTTAAGCCTATTTCCGTAAGGTACATTGTGGTTCAAATGAACTGTGTGCAAATTAAAAGGCCCTATGACATTTCCAGAGAAAGCCCTCAAAAGGCATCCTCCCAAAATTTTAGCTCTGCATACAAGAAGCGAAGAGCACACAAGAAGTCAATAATTTGAATACGAGAGGCAGGGATTGTTTTATCTTCCTACTTATTTTCTTTCTTCTGCTTATTCTGAGACTAGAAATCAATTAAGAAAAAGTTTGGAGGAAATTTGCAGAAGAAAATTGGTAGCTGGAAGGAAGAAAGGCTAAATGTTCCCCAACCTATTTGCAGCTACATATTTGTTCATTGATTGATTTCACTTAGGCACTACCAACTGCAGAAAACATAACAGATGTAGAAATTACATTTTCTTTAAAAAAGTAAACAAGATGGCAAATCCAGCCAAAGGCCCAAAACATATATCATGCACCCAGCAAGAGGTTTCATCCATCTAAGCCAGAACCTGAGAAAAAAGCCAGGTTTTCAAGGCCTGTAGAACATTATCTGAGTGGGAGCTTGAAAGTGTCTCTGCATGACTACTGGTAAACTGTTAATTGCGAAACAGTTATTTCATAGACACAACTACTCTTTGCAGCTTCCGAATAAATTCTGGACCTTTGTGGTTTCATGGATTCAGGTGTTGAGAGTCAAGCAAATTTATTTCAGGCTCAACTGTGGCATACTTGAAGCCATAATAAAACTTGCCTTTTAGAATTGCTGTAGCTCTATGGAGCTAGCTTGTTTCTATATTTGTGAGCTCCCTATTGCTGATTCAAGCAGGTCTTTCAAGGTAAGAGTGAGCTGATGGATTTGCAGCCAACTCATTCATAGAAATCATTTAGATATATTGCATAGAGATAAATTGATAGGTGGGGGCGGGGAATACAAGCAATTTTTAAATTTCCTTAGTGCAGAAAATGAATTCAGGGATTTCCAGCTTTCTAGAATCAGTGGCAGGGCAGTAAATACATGAAAATATTTGCTCACTGTTTTTAATGCATGAAGTCTACCTGATTTTCAGGGATTAGGGAATAGGATTACCAATGATATGTCCTCAGCGTGTAGCTCTATCTTGAATATCAGAATTAATTTCATGGTTAACTTTTCAACATGAAAAAGAGGGAAATGGTAAGATGCATAAATTGTGAATAAAAACTGGGGGGAAAAGCAGGGTTTGATTTTGCAGTAATATATACTTGAAACCATATATGGAGTGGTTGAAAAGGAAAATGGTACTTTCTTACTAACAGGATACCCCCACATTTCTATTTGGAAAACCAGTGGTGGGCACTGAGCCCACAGACTGCCACAGTCACAAGGGTAAAAATGGGTGAACCAATTATTCTCACCCAGAGGGTGCACAGAGATGTGTATCTATATATTTATCAGCAAAGGAGACTCGTTGGTGACCACAAGATTCTTCTTTCCATCCAGCTACAGCATGTGATACCCACGCTTGTCTGAATCAGCTGTTTGGATCCTATAACTGCTGCTTTATTGTTTATGAGCAAACATCCTTTTTGTTCATAAGCACATCAAACACAGCTTTGCTTTCAATTTAAATGCTGAAAGAAGTTTTAAAAATTCATAAAGAGGACAAAAGGGGAGGGGGGGTATTGTCAAAGGACTTCGTTCCCTAACAAGAGCAACAAAAGTAGATTAAGATGCAGTTTTGTTTTCTCTCTTCATTGGGACAGTTTCTCCATTCCACAGTTAATCTTTCAAGGCCTGTTTACAACTAATGGTGTTAATCACAGAAGGACTAGAGGGCTCCAGTTGTCCCTTCTGGCTCTAAAATTAGATTGCTTTGGATGCATTTCTTGTTATTTTAGTTGCAAACTAGAAATGTAAGCCTACATGCTTGGAAAGAGCAAGGGGTGAGGAAACTGTTGCTTGATCTAGAAAGAGGGAGAAGCTACATTTATCTGACAAAGAGGAAATTATAGGTATTTAGACTTCATTTGAATTATAAGTGGTTAAGCCAAAGATTTTATGGGAAAGGATGAATTTGAAAAGAATTTTCAGGAAAAATAAAAAAAAATGGCACTATTCTGAGAAGGGCATCATGACACAGGAAACAATTAGAATGGGCACAGCCCTTGAAGAACTTAGGAATCTGTTTAATAGCTGATAGTAATAGAGTTAGAGAAGTAAAGATCACAGGAAGGAACTTCAGTAATCTTTAAAGGTTCTGAGAACATTTCAAAGGCAAAAACGAGCAGTGCATGTGCTTTTTGTAAAAGAAAAAAAATACCTTGCTATTTTGGATGGATGGATGGACAGATAGGTAGGTAGGTATAGATATAGGCAGACAGACAGACAGATAGTTTGAGCCACATACCTGGGTTCCAACCAATAAATAAGGTACATTTGGTGCATATTCTTTAAGTTCTGGTACCCATTCCTCCTTCACATTCTGAAAAGAAGCCGGATTTACCACAGAGAAACAGATGAGGAAAACATCAGTCATGGGGTATGACAGCGGTCTGAGGCGATCATAGTCTTCCTGAAGACAGACAGACAGACAGACACACACGTATATATATTACTTTTCACTAAAAATCTGAATTTTGATCACAGTCATTTCTAATGGATACAGATGCTGGTGTTTCCAAGCAATCACTATCTCAGTATTTCATGCTAAATAAACTGAAAATTAAAAGCTTTTTCCAATGAATTGCTGATTATCCTTTCCTCCTACTTTTGGTCCATTTGGGTGGTAGTACTACTATAAAAATCAGACAGTTACCTTCCCAGTCGGCTTCTACAATATATGGAATAATGGATATATTTTTAAGAATTATTTCACACACAGCAAATGAGAAAAAATCTTATTTTTCAAGACATTAAGCCAAGCTGTGGATGTTGCTTGATTTTAATATTTTTGTGAAGTGTCTAAAAAAACAAAACAAAACAAAAAAAACCCTGAATTGAACTACTCGTTTATTTGGTGAGGTCCTCACCAAAATGATTTAAAAGCATTTTTTCTGAATCGGATCAAACATTTAGGAATACGTTATCCATAAAGGCCAATCAGATGCCAATAGAAAGTCCACCTGCAGGGCTCAATTTGATATCCAGGACTTGCTGCCTCTGATCCTGGAAATAGCCTAAAACAGCTGTCACAACCATTAGCTGTACTTTAACTAAGTCTTCTTTGAAGTAGTTCACGTTAGCAGCCACAACATCTTGTGATAATTGTTTGAATTTCTGATATCATATATCTCCGTCATATCATATATCTGTCTTGACTGTTTCATTATGCAGCTTCCTTGCAAGGGATTGGATATTCTTATTATATGGCATAAAAACTAATCCCTGTCCACTTTTTCAGCTCCATTCATAATCTTATACATCTCAAATACTGTAGCCTTTGCTCATTGGCTTCACTTCTTTCACATGTTGCTTCTATTACAATAGAAGTAATACAAATATGTTGAAAGATTTATTACTACTTCCTTCCATAAGGATGGAATTTCCTTTTTTCACAGTAGGTGGATGTTAACCTCTCTACTGTGCTGTCCTTGGTGCTGTCTGAGCTTGGTTTCATTACCCAACTAGGTAATATCATCAGTGTGATATTAGTTGGTAATGAAATGGCTTTAATCAAACAACCAAGCTCAGAAGCACCAAGAACAGCACAATTCAACCCTGCATATATTCTCTTCTATTGGAACATCTCAATGATAACTGCAGGTTCTCTTCCCTGTTTGGGAAGCAGTTGTAGTTCTGACTCTAGTAGCATATATGTCAAGTTAAGATTTTTTGTCTTAATATGTATCACTTGCTCACACTGATATTTGACATTTTTAAGCCCAATATGCAGAGATCCTTTGAGAACCCTTCAGTGTCCCTTTTTTTGTTAATTACTCAAAATAATATGAGGTTATCCATTATTTGTACAGCCTGACTGTTCATTCCTAATTCTAGATTATTCTTCATTGCTTCAAAACTAGTGTCCTGCTAACAGATTCTTGGGAAATCTCACTATTTACAAACCTATATTTAAGAATACCTGCTTTTTTGAGTATTTCTCAAATGAAGTAGTACTATGAAATGGATAGCACACTGCCATAACTATGTACTTTACCTTACTAATTAATAAGGCAGAGAGAAAGTCCCTGCTTCCAGTCTTTGAAACGTACTTCTAGAGCTAAGATTGCCAATGCATCATAATGAATCTCAGTTTTGGATGTCCTAGCCTAAAATAAATAAAATTAGTAAGAGTAATGAGACCTGTGATTATGTATAGCAAGAATGGAATATGTTTTAAAGAAAAACTTTATGTGGTTTTTCATGTTAAGTTTTGTTTTAAAAAAAGTCACAGAATAAAAATATGTAAAATTTGTAGCTGATAAGAATATATTCTTCATTTCTCTTAAAATACAGTACTTTCAAGATTATCCAATGAAACAATTAACTAAAACAGATTTCAAACAGCAAAAAGTCATATAACGCAATCAGCCTATAAACTTTACTGTTACTGGGTGTGCTGAAAGCTAGTAGCATTTTAAACATTCATTATATCATTTCATGGAGACTACTAGCCACGAACACCAAAAAACACAACTTTCATGTACAAAAGACAGTTAACCTCTGATGTGACAAGCAAGTCACCTGGAACATTGTAATCTTTATGGTTTTAAGACTAGCTTTCTGTATTCGCGTCATCATATCCAGTAAACACAATCTTTTCTGGATGGAAACCACAGCAAAATCTGAAAGTAACTCCATAATTGCAAATTAAATCTGTTTTCAGAGTGTACTGTCTTCACACTGTTGTTAGATTGAAGATAAAGTCATGTTAAAGGAACCAAAAGTCTTGTAAGAAGGACCTCATTTCTCAAAGCTGCCTTCTGTTATTGTTATGACCCAGATAGGCAAGACTAGGCAGGCCTCCAGAGAGTTCTTTATTGCTCTTGGTAAGGGTTAACAAATGACCCTCCACTGACCTGGCAGGGTCCACCTCTAGCCCCCCAAACAACAGCCCTTAATTGCTTGGCAAGTCCACAAGGCAAAAGTCCGGACAGAAAGCCAGGGCAGTTTTCAGAGCCAGGCAACGGTCCAAGGCAAGGAGCACTTCTCAAAACAAGGCAGAGTCCAAGGCAAGGCAGGTCTGAAGGGCTAGGGCAAGCCAAAAACAGTCCTCACAGCAAGGCAAAAACAGTCTTTGACTCACAGAGTAAACGCAGTTCTTGAAGCAAAGCAAAAAGCAGTCTTTGACGCAGACAAAAACAGTTCTTAAAGCAAGGCGAAAGCAGGCAAAACCGAGGGGCTGTAATCTGAAAACAAACACTTGTTCCTTAAATATTACTCTCCAGGTGAACCTCGTGAGGAGGGGCGGGTCGTCCTGCGCTGACTCTGCCTTCTTTCCATTCTTCGCACTCGGGGACCAGGCGGGGAAAGCCATTTGCTCTTCTCCACGGCTCTGGAGCTCTTCTGCTCTTCCTTGACCAGCCTGAGCCCTCTCTTCCTCCCTGCCTACTCTTTCGGGGCCTGATGAGCCCAGGACTGCCTTGTCCTAATTCTCAGGTTGTTCCTCCTGAGCCATAGAGACTGCATCATCCCCCTGCGCCAGCCCCTCCTCCTCCTCCTCCTCGGGCTCCAATGGGGCCCTGACAGTTATGTATTGGAATTCAATTCCAATAATACACAGAGCATGAGAAGTTATTCAAGCTTCTAGTTCAAGAATATGCTCAAGTCCAATTGTGAGAAAACCTAGATGTTGTCTCACCAATCCTGACCAGTGATTAAATATACTGATAAAAGTAAAATATCTACAACATACGGGTTCCAGGAGTATGTATATATTGTCAAATATATGCTTGTCAGTATATAATGCCAAATTCCTCTGCTGATAAAACACACATGCAAGTTGTTGGGGAAATATGAATACTAGCTTTTACCTGGGTAAAGCAGCATCCATTTTTATCACGGCAGCTACACGGTCTTCCAAGTATGATCCCCTAGAATATTATACTCACCCAGAAACTACAATCAAGAACTGAGAGCCAAAGAAGCCTACAGAAACGATGACAAACTGCTCAGTGAATTTCAATCTACACCCCTGTTCTTTCCTAGGGAAAAAATTAAACTGTGCTCCAATATAGGGAGGTTGTTTTAAAAATCAAAAGGATTAAATAGTTGTCTCATCAGTCACAATTCTGGAAATCAGTATGTATTGTATTTGTATTGAATTTTCTCAATGCCACTAGATATCTAAAAAACGTAATTCTATGGAACAATTTATTAATTCTGTAGAGGAAGTATGGTAATCCTAAACTGGCAAGGGACTCTGATAAAGCACATGCTTTGAAGTAGAAAGTTCCATTCCAATCCACAGTATTATCAACATTTTTTTAAAATCACAAGATATGAAAAACCATCATTGCTTAACTCCCTCTAGTCCACGGGTGTCAAACTCGCCGCGTCACGTGACGTGTTGCGACGTATCACAACTTTTTTTGCATTGCCGGAGCTGGGGTGGGTGCGGCCTCCACATGATGCAACTGGCCTGCGGGCCGGCAGTTTGACACCCTTGCCCTAGTCCAATCACTACAACCCAAGTCCAACATCACATTGCAGTACCAAGCTGGGATGTTTGAAGACAAAGTATTTACAGTTCATTCATTCTGTATCAAACCCAAAATGATGGTGTTCCTCTGTTGGAACCCATCCTCCCATAGTCCCCCATACTTAATTCATCTGTTTTTCCAAAATAAATTCATGAGAGAAAAATGATAAACTACTTAATTCTGTTTTCTAAGTAGAACTAGAAATATTCCATGGGGAAGCACCTGTGGAATAGATCAGCTCCAGTATGTGTCATCTCCTCCTCCTCCTGTCTTTCTGAGGAAAATTACCTAGAATATATTGGACCATCCTTAAATGGTGCAGGAGAAGGAAAAAGCTGGGGAATTGGGGAAAGGGATAAAGTGCACTCCAGGCCACCCTGGAGATATGTGGGATAGGTATCTTTCACTTTCACTTCATGTGGTCCTGGGATAGTGAAAGAGATGAAATGATAGAAGGTGTTGAAGCCACAGGAACCTTGGGGGGGGAGTGATCATGCAATATTGGAATTCAACATTATGCAAGCACAAGCAATAGAACTCAGTCAAACTAGAGTCTTGGACTTTAAGAGAGCTAATTTCAACAAACTTAGAGAGAGCTTGGGAAGGATTCCATGGATGAGAATCATCAAGGGGAAAACAACTCAAGAAGCTTGGGAAATTTTGAAAAGTGAGATTATAAAAGCCCAGTCTAGCACAATACCAACGAAGAAGAAAAATAACAGCTCTCAAAAGAAACCAGCATGGCTGCATAAAGAACTCTCTAATAAATGGAAAGACAAAAAGGACAAGTATAAAAAGTGGAAAGAGAGGCACATAATTAAGGCAGAATATCAGCAAATAGCCCAAGCCTGCAAAGATGAAGTGAGCAAAGCTAAGGCTCAAAATAACTAAGGCTTGCAACAAAAGTCAACAATAACAAAAAAAGCTTCTTTCAACATGTAAAAACAAGAAAAAAGTTAAGGAAATGATTGGTCCATTAATGGGAAAAAGTGGCAAGAAGGTGACAGGGAGAAAGCAGGACTTCTCAACTCGTTTTTTGCATCCGTATTTACACAAAGGGGAAAAACAGTCCAACCTATCAAAAACAGTACCGTAAAAAACAGATTAGAAACACAAAATAGGCAAGAAAATGGTAAGTGAGCACCTGTCCACCGTAGATGAGTTCAAATCACCAGGACCGGATGGACTATACCCCAAGGTTATGAAGGAACTGGCAGATGTGATCTCAGAAGCACTGAACTATACCTTTCAAAGATCCTGGAGCACTGGAGAACTATCAGAGGACTGGAAAAGAACTGATGTAGTTCCCATCTTCAAAAAAGGGGAAAAAAATGGATCCAGGAAACTACAGACCTATCAGCCTGACCTCAATACCTGGGAAGATTCTGGAAAAGATAATCAAGCAATGAATCAGCGAACCCCTAGAGGAAAACAAAGTCATTACCAAAAGCCAACATGGGTTGTCAAAAACAGATCATGCCAGACAAATCTTATTGCATTTGACCAGGTGACAAAATTAGTGGACCAGAGAAATGCTGGGGATATAATTTACTTGGATTTCAGTAAGGCATTTGATAAAGTAGACCACAACCTACTACTTGATAAGATAGAAAAATGTGGGTTAGACAGCATCACCACCAGATGGACTCGTAGCTGACTGACCGGCCGTACTCAGCGTGTGGTCCTCAATGGAACCGCATCTACATGGAGGGAAGTATGTAGTGGGGTGCCCCAGGGCTCTGTTCTGGGCCCAGTGCTCTTCAACATCTTCATCAATGATTTGGATGAGGGGATAGATGGGTATAGGGCAGGGGTAGGCAACCTTGGCTCTTTTATGACTCGTGGACTTCAACTCCCAGAATTCCTGAGCCAGCCATGCTGGCTCAGGAATTCTGGGAGTTGAAGTCCACGAGTCATAAAAGAGCCAAGGTTGCCTACCCCTGGTATAGGGTTTCCTGCCTGAGCAGGGGGTTGGACTAGACGACCTCCAAGGCCCCTTCCAACTTTTATTATTATTATTATTGTTGTTGTTGTTATTGTTATATTATTGTTGTTATTGTTATTATTGTTATTATTATTATTATTATTATTTATTCATTAAACATGAACCTCAGTCAACTGAACATTCAAATTGGCTGGTGCTGATGGTTGACACGGGTTGCTACCAGCATCCTAGGTGTCAACCAGGTACCTTCTTAAAATGTAAGATGTTCCGAGTAGCGCAGTTTTTTGTAACATTGCTGGAGTTATTGCAGGAAGCTGCAGTTTCTTGATGTGTTTTGCGAAGTTTTTTATTATTATTATTTATTATTGTTGTTGTTGTTGTTGTTGTTGTTGTTGTTATTATTATTATTATTATTATTATTATTATTATTATTATTATTATTATTATTATTATTATTATTATTATTATTATTATTTTCACTTCATGTGGTCCTGGGATAGTGAAATAAATTCCAGGTATTTTTTCTTCTTATTTTATGCAAGAAAACAAATTGTTTAGAAATAATAAAAATTTAAAGCTACAAAAAGAGAAGTAAAACTGCTCCATTTATATATCATGCAATAATCTGTGTAGGCTATCATCTGATGGAAATTGGGCTACCCATGCTCTATGTTCATCTTGGTAAACAGAAGAGAGGACCGAAGCAATTGCCCCCACTTTCTTTACCTGTGAAGTTACATGAAAACACATCCACAGCAAAATCCACATAGAAAGGAAGAGGAAGCATAACAGGTATTGGAGATAAGGAATTTGAACAGAAAATTTATTTCATGTTTCAATTGTTATATACCAACACGTAGGGTTCATATTTAAATGGAAACTGGATAGCTGTTTGGTAACATATAATGTACTGTTATTTCTAAATTTTCAGACAACAGGAAATCTGAAAAACTCAGTTATGTCTCCTTCAAGTTGTATTTCTTCTGGTCACTTCATGGATAGTTCTACATAATTCTTTTGACAATAATGCCTAAAAGTAAGTAGCTATTGCTGGCTTCCAGAATGTTTATTTTTACCTACTTTTCCAGTTTGATCAACAGCTCTAATATACTGTAGTTAGAATTCCCTCATCCAAATACTCCCCTAGCTGAACCCTGCTTAGCTTCTTAGACATAGTCAGCCAGTTGTTGCCACTTGCTGGGAAGTAAGTAACAAAGAACCCAAGAAATGCTTAGGTTGTAACACCTAACTATATTTTAATCTATATATGCTTTTGCTTTTAAGTATGTGCTTCAACATGTTTACTTTTAAAAGCTATCTTGCAACTTCAAATGTTAGCTTGGACAAAACACCCATAGCATCATAGGGTTCAAATAATCTCATAGCCATTAAACATACCACATAAAGACTTTCTGTAAAAAAAACATAGAACTCATTATTTTCTCTGTATATATCAGAAAAGGGCAAACATGCTGAGATTTGGAAGACAATTTGCCAGAATATCATGACCACTTGGCAATTAAAAGAGATATTTTAATCGATAAAGGAGAATATTTATAGCTCAGGGCTGAAATGAGGGGTCCTTGGTACTCTTTGAGTTTGGTTGTTTTGTTGCAGATGTTTCATTATCCAAACTATTTAGCACTGATGATATTACCTAGTTTGGGTAATGAAACATCTGCAACAAAACAACCAAGCTGAGAGAGCAGCAAGGACCTCTCAGATTCTTTAATCTCCATGTTCTAATAGCTTCATTATAAGACTGGTTTCTGCACCTTGTTTAAAAAGTCACATTTTCAAAATGATAGCAACAAGTCAGATATTGACCTAGGAGATTTCCAAAATCTGATTATTCTGAAATTCTTCATGGATTTTATAATTCTTAAATTTTGTTTCAGGAGTTGAACTGATACATGCCATAGAAATGTCCTAGTGTCCTAAGTACGGCATATATGTGTAGAGTCAGTTTGGTGTAGTGGTTAAGGCACCAGGCCTGCTGGGTGACCTTGGGCTAGTAATTCTCTCTCAGCCCTAGGAAGAAGACAAACCACTTCTGAAAAATCTTGCCAAGAAAACTGCAGTTACTTGTCCAGGCAATCACCATGAGTCAACACTGCCTTGAAGGCACACACCCCCACTCACCCAAACATCCTGTGTTTCCCAACAGTTTTCACTGCCTTTGGATCCCTATTTCCATTCTCATTAGACATTTTTCAAAGCAAGATCCCAGTGTGAAACAGCTAAAGCTATTTGTTCATTTGGGTCACTAAAGCAATTAACTTAGCTATACTTAGATGACTGTGTTATCACTAACTACTGCAATGGTAAATAGTTCCTTTATTTTGCAGACATTCAAAACTCTAATTGTATTGTTCCCAATTGAATCTGACTGCTGATTAATGTGAATTCCATTTTTTTCATTTTGGGAGGAGGTCCTTCATTCTTAATATGGAAGGATGATGATAAAATATAGAAAAAATAATTTCTTAATATTCAAATAGATAGATGCACATACATACACATCCTTTTCCTGAGGTCTTTTAAGAGTTTCTATATACACTAGAAAAATACAAATGAATTATGTTGGTTAATGTGGAAAAAAGCAACTAAACTAAAGGATTTTAAAGATATCCATTGTTAGGCACCAATTCTAGAATTCCAATTTCTTTTCTTTCTTCCTGTTTTTAGGTTTCTGCTTTTATTTTGTATTACAGTATTGTAATACAATTCTTAATAATTAGGGTGATTAGGAAAATGTCTGAATGACATTTCTTATACTACTTTTCCCCAGTTTTGCAAATTCCAGATGCATTGGAACTATAATTTCCAGAAATTCTGCAGTATGAAATAAGAGTTCTAGAGGCCCTAAAATATGTTTCAGGATAGACAGAATATAAGGAACAGCAAACACAGAGATTATCTTAGTTTCAGGTTCATATAGAATGGTTTGACAAAATATCTTCCATAAACCTTCTACTTGCCTACTTAGAAGAGACAACAGGCAAAATCTGTAAAATGGAAGGCATATACAGTATAGCTAGGATAAACTAGGGATTGACAGTGGCTTCCCTCGAAAGGTAGGGTCTTGGCATATGTCTAATTATCCAAGACTTCCACAGCACAAAGAAGAAACAGCATAGAGAAAAAACTTTTTCAATATTCCAGAAGGTACCAATCAGTCAATAGAATGATCATTCCGAGTCAGTACAGAATGGTTGGTTATATTCTCTGAAAAGGGTGGGTGGTGATAAAATTAAGAGCCTGTCTAAAAGAATGAATGAATGGTTACAACCTTGTTTCCATCCCCTTCCAATCCACACCAAATGATAAAAATCTCTCCTTTCCCCTCCTGTTTCTTTCAACGTTCTAAATGTGCTATTTTATACCACGGTAATATCTTCGAAAAGTCAAAGGATCAACACATTGGGTTGGGCAAATCTTATTAAAAATTACATAAGGCTTCACACTCTTGAGAAACGTCTCTAGATTTTGTAATTGCTGAACTGCCAACCATCTATTGCTTAGAATTGTAGGAAGGAATTGTAGGGAACAAAGGTTCTCAATCAGAACCATCTGTTTTTAGAAATAGAACCAAAAATAGCAATTGGTCAAAGCTGGTGAAAAAAGCCAGCCAGCCTGTGCTGAAGGGTAGCCATTAGTGCTGCTAAAAATGGTACGTGGAAACACTCCTCTATACTCAAAGTTGCCGGCTTAAGAGAGGTACAGTCCCAGTCATGGATCCACATTATAATCTCTTTCCACAGCACATCTCAGTAATGAGGACCTGCAAAACCCCCCAGAAGATGATTCATCCAACTCTTCTCTTTTTATCGTATTCTGAAGTTGAGTGCTTTAAAATTGCTTTTTGATGGTGTTGCAGAAAGGCCAGGGAGAATAAAGAGTATATAATCTTCTACAGGTAAAATACAATGAATGCAAAAATTTTAAAGCTGCAACTCAAATAAAGATAAAGTTGGAGACTATGGCAAGTCTAAAAAAGAAGAAAATAGACTGTAATAATCTCAACATACACGCCTACAAAAATAACATGCACAACACTCCTACATTAAACAATTTGTAACAAAGAAAGCTCTGGATTATGCAATGGAACATAAGATCATTCTACTTTATTATTGGGGGAAATTTATTTTTCTTTTGAGAGCCATAGAGTAAGTACGGCAGAACATGCAGCCTGCGAAGAACTTCAGCAGCCTGTTCCATTCTCTAAATTCATCACTGCCAAATGTCACCACCCTAAAAAACCTAGTGCCGGGCACTTCCAATGCCTCACTAGCTCTGTCTTTGCTGCTGCCCTGCTAGCCACCAAACAGCTATTCCTTTGCGAACTGCAATTATTTTTAATTTATCAATGTCCTTTTCCCTTTTATTTGTGTGCAGGCCTGCTCTCTAATCATCTGATAAAAAATTAATTCAGATACCATATTCAAACTCCAGTTTGTACTAGTAGTATTTCATACATTGAGCCATAGTTTGTGCTTCCAAACAACCCTTCTGTATAAGTTAATCAGCTCAAGAACACTGTGGTCATGTAAGTAATTTATTTCCTAAGCATAGGGGATTCCCTAAACTCACTTCTACAGTCTGTGTATTGAACACATGCACTTGAGCTAGAGCCCTGTAGATATTCAACCTCCTGCAAGTGGCTTTAGAGACTTAATTGTGTAACCAGAGCGGACTAATTATTCATAATTATTGCATCTTAACATGCACTAAATAATTCCTGATGAATCTTTTCCAGTTTATAAAATGTCCTTCTTCGTCACTTGATTTTCCTTTACTGAACCCCAAATTTCCTAGCGCAGATCACACAAGTTTATATCTTATTGGTATGTTGATGACTCTGTAATGAAACACAGAATTCATACTGTAATCTGCCTGGCTGATATATTTCTTTAAAAAATCCATGTTTTCCACCAATTTCATATTGACAAGTCTTTTAAGTGTTTCTGTCTTTATAGTTTATCACAAAAATGCTTTTCAAATTAATGTAAACTACTTATGAAAATAATAAGACCAATAGTAGTGAGTTGACTGATTCCTGGTTCCAGGGCATTTTTAAATCGGAGTTTTCCTAACCCACAAATACTCAAAATATTTTGCAGTTATTTTTTTACCGCTAACAGATTTTTCTGCAAAAATAAATATCAAGGAGGAAGGAGTGGACAAGCATTTAATTCAAACAGAAGCTGATCATACCCCAAATTGTACAATTTAGGAAACATGACATGGTATCGGTTATCTGAAAGCATTTCTATAAACTTGAACACAACCTAGAAATGCATCATCTGCAATTTGAATTTTGAGATGCAATCTAAAGTATAGACCTCACATCCACGACATCTGGCCAAATCCTTGCATATTTTTATTTTCCTCCCCTCACTCTGTACTTGTTTAGCCTGCTGATGAATTTTAGGGAACCATTTTGTTCACTAGTTTTTGGCATATCGATCGGTTCCCCAAAAAGTAACACCCAAGTAGTTTTTGAAGTTTTGTTCTTGTGGACCACTGCAGACTTTTAATTTTTTCTTCCACCTCAAAATGTATTATAGGTTTCCTTATACAATCAAGAAAAGCTAAAAAAAAATCCATAATTCTACTTTATTTGGGTAACAGAAAGGAAAAATTGCCTCTGTTAGGAACTGATAATAGAATGCTATGTCTGCTAAAGAGTGGCATTTTCCACCCACTTCCTAGAAATAGGAGCTAGTCAGCTGCAGAATGAAATAAGGATTCCTTGACCAGCAAGTGTACGTGCAAGTGGCTATTTTTTGCTCCACAGAGCCTTACATATTTCAACCTATAAAGCAGCAGAGCTAGCAAACAAAATGAACTTTTGTGCGTACATGTGTATGCATGCACATATTTATCCACCCACACACATTTCATTCACAGTCCCAAACTGCTGTATCCAAAACTGGTCAGTGATATAGATGTATATTCTTACATCTTACATATTTTCATAACATCTTCTGAACTGAAGTTATAATAACATTTCCAAAGCAAACAAAGCATGAAATACATGATTTCTCTTGCTTGTTTTAAAAACCTGCAAGTCGATCCTAAAGCATTCTACAAAGTTCAAACTAAATACAACACATTACAGATGCACAATTGAGCAAAATTGGAAGCAATGAACATAATGCTTTGCACTTATAATATATACTAGTCATAATTTGATTTTATTAAAAAATTAAAGAAAAAAGCCTCAGAAAAATGTTAAAATCTAAGAAAAATCTATTTGGGAGATTAAAGGTGTTTTTCTTCCCACCGACCCATTCTTGAATCCCCCCTTTCAATTCTATTCCAGTAGAAGACCCTTCTTTGAAAATATGGAATAATATCCTCGTCAGTGTCCCAAATAATTGTGTTAGTAGAAGTTTATTCCTTAAAAATGTTTTGTAACTATGGAAGAAATAATTCTACAGAATTAGGAAATCACACTTCTTATTCAAAACCATTTTTTCTAAAGAGACATTATTTATTTTTATGATAGCTGATTTAAAAAAAAACCAAGCTAGATTCTTATAGAGTCTGCAGTCATCTAGTTGATGCCACACAACTTTTAAAAATGTTTTCTTCTAGATAATGTTTCAATATTCAAATAAGCAAAGGTACATTTTATTTACTACAACATTAATAATTTCAGCTTCACATTCTTTATTTTCCAGTTTTCTTCAATCTAAAAAAATTAGGATATTTGGGGCATTTTCAAATACAACAGTTTGCTGGGTTTTTTGGATGTGCATCTGTATATGTGTGTACTGACATGCACAAACACTATTTTTTCAATATAAATAATAAATAATTAATAAATGTAATGAACATTACAAATTAGTATCTGCCATGTCAGCCATAACCAATTTTGTGTTCTCAGAAAAGTAGTGGAAGAGTTTTATTCTACAAAGCTCATCCGCAGATGGGAGCATCATCTGACAGTGGAATAGATCTCACCTCTTTTCTTCAGCACCTTCCCTAAATCCTAAACTCTAAGGAATTATGGATTCCTCTAAAGAAATATATGGGATCCAACAACATGGCAAAGAAGGAGCAGCCCCATTGAATCAATATATAAAATTAGAAACAAACATAACTCAAGACACGAATCTGCTGAATTACAATTTTTAAGCAACTGAAACAGGACCTTCCATTCATCGGACAAAGGTATCAACAGCTGGGGCAAATTGACATAACAAAGAGAACTTCTATAGATGAGGTTGGAGGGACAGAACATTCCAGAGAGGACTGAACATACTCAATTGCCGCATTCCATTGTCAGATGGTAAAAAGAAAATAATGGAAAACTACCAAATATTTCTCAGCATCAAAAATAGAATAGAAAGCATTGTTCTGCAGAAATTACCACTCAAAAAACTGAAAGTCTACACCTATTCAAGAAGAGTTACCCTGAATAAATTTTGTTTGCTCTCAATAACACGATGGGGTTCATTATATGACCCCCCCCATTGGTTAAGCTTTCCATGTGAGCAGTCCAGGAAATAGTATCATCTTCAGTCTCAGTTCGTCTTGTTGATATCAGGGATTACCGTACAGCCGTAAGCAATTAAAACATTACTTCACCATGAAATTCATGATATCTGACGAAAAGAGAAGCAGAGATATTCTTAGGGAAAATAATACAAAAACAGCAGGGCAGAAAACATCACCACTGTGAATGTTTATACATTAAAGATTTGAAGGGAGAGGGAGAATTTACTCTTCTGAAAGCATTTAAAAATTAGGAAAGACATATTTACTATTGATTCCTAATTTAAACATCAGATAATGAGTTTCACTTACCATAGATAAGGCCAGATACTCATTTCAGCTCAAAGCATTGATGAAAGCAATCTGTGGCCATCCAGAGATTGCTAAATTACAATTTCCAACATCCCATGTCAGTGTGGCCGAGAGTGAGAGATACTGAATTGTAACTATGCAACATTTGCAGTATCTTAAACTACACTAAGCCAAAATCAAATAAATTACATTATGGCATGCTTTGATACATGCATCTTCCTCAGAAACTGTTCTGATTCCTGTTTACTATGCACACTCATGCAAAGAAATATTTATTACTAAAGGGCCATATGTCCTCAATCTCTACCTTAAGCATTAACAAGTTTCCTGTCTTGAATGTCTTGCAGTAAGATGAACAGCAGCATGTTAGAAATCCTTCTGCTTACAGCCTTCCTCAATATGTAGTCTATGGCCTCCAGTGGTCGCCAAATTGAGAAGTCTGGCATCATATATGTCACAGAGTAGCTTTAGCAGAAGGTCTAATGAAGTTTGATATGATATCCTAAAACAACTACTTTTCTGAGGTATGCAATTAAGTGCAAATATTTCTGTTTTCCCACTACATGAGTTGATACTGAAAAATCCCTAGTTTTTTTATAGAAACAAGACGAATTAGTAAGAGATGTCTATAAGGCTATGAAAATGTCATCTGGCCTCAAGCCAAAAAAACCTTATGACAAATAAGTGTCTGGGCACTTCTGAGCTGTACTCTAGAACTGTACAGGAAATCTCGGTCATCAAAAGACTGACTTGTGATTTTACAGATCAGATTGTTTGACCTCAATAGTTTAAATTTCCTTTCTTTTGCAAGACAGCCAACTTCAAGTTTTTCAACTTACAACACACTTTCCTTAGCACAATTGTTCCTGACAAATGATCCGTTATTATACATGCAACTCCTAGGTCCTTAGGATATGCTTTAAATATATAAATACTCATCAGTTAATTCACTGAAACCTTCAACTTACTGTATTTTTCCGTGTATAAGACACTATTTTTTCCTGCAAACACCCTGTTCAAAAATCAGGTGTGTCTTATACAAGTGCATCGTCTTATACACAGAAAAATAATGGTAACCTCCGCAGCCCAGAGCATGCCTGTGTGGGTTGCCATGCCACCTGGTGCAGGTGTCAAGCCCCTGTGGGCTTGCCACTAACGGGAGGGGGGGGCAAGATCGTTGGCCGGCCGAACCTCCGGATTTGCTGGCTCAGCTGCTCGGCGCTCCACCGAACAGCTGATCGACACGGAGAAACTCGCATGCCAGAGCGTCTTATAAAGGGTGCGTCTTATAGACAGAAAAATACGGTTTTTCTTTTACACCTCTCGTGTTGATAAAACATAAAACATGGTTTATTTTACAGGTTTGCTATAACTGCTTCAGAATACAAAAACTTGGACTGCAAAGATAAAGTACTATATAATATGCTACAACGTGGCTATTGGCAATGCTGCCTGAGAAGTGTCCCAATACATCCAGAGGGCATGATGTTGAAGAAGGCTGCCCTGTGAAAAACCCACCTATATTATTTAACACTCTCCAAATATTACATACCCAAACACTGATAAAGAAAACCTTTGCAATGTACTCATGAAATAACACTGAATAAGATCATTATTTAGTAATTCTCTGGCTAGCAGCACCTGTGATTTTGACCTTCAAAAACCCTTTGTAGCTTTGGGATACCATATCAGAAGGAATGCCTCTTAACATATGTGCTACCATGTTTCCCCGAAAGACCTACCCCAAAAATAAGCCCTAGCTTGATTTTTGGGGGTGGACCTAATATAAGCCCTACTCCAAAAATAAGCCCTAATTTTGGGGCAAGGCATACGCCTAAAAATCAAGCTAGGATGGGCGTGGGAGGTGTGGAGCTGCCCCACACGCCCCACACTTGCTTATCATTGCAGCCAGGCCTCCCATGAATCGATACCTGCCTTGCCAGCCCACTTCTGCGGCTGTTCACCGCCGCTCACGCACATTGCCCCCAGTCTCCATTTTGCCATCAGAGGCCTTCAGGAAATGCCTCTGAAGCTGAAAATGGAGCTCCGGATTGATGTGCACAGCGCCTCTTGTCCTGCATTTCGCCGTCAGAGGGCTTCTGGAAAGGCCTCTGCAGCTGAGAACCGAGCTATAGATTCAATCCATAGCTCGATTCTCAGCTGCAGAGGCCTTTCCGGAAGCCCTCTGATGGCATACATGTCAATCCGGAGCTCCATTCTCAGCTGCAGAGGCATTTCCTGAAGCCTCTGGCGGCAAAATGGAGGCCGGGGGCGATGCGCTCGAGCAGTGGCAAGCAGCCACAGATGAAGTGGGCCGGCTGGGCGGGGCTGTTGATGCTGCCGCTGCGAGGTGAGTCCATGGAAAAGACACCTCCCCCCCCAAAAAAAAATAAGACCTGGTGCCTCTTTTGGAGGCAAAAAAAAAAAAAAAAGACTGGGTCTTATTTTCGGGAAAACATGGTAATCAACTTCTAGAATTAGAGCTATAGTTCCTCAGGAACAACCTTCTTCTGTGGCAGTCTCCCAACTGAGGAATGTCTCAACTATAGAGAGATCCACCAAATACCTACCTTGTAGGACTATTTCAATTTAGATTTTAAAAGTAAAATTTAGAATAATCTATCGCCCAGATGGGTTTATTTTTTCAGTCCTCTGGAGATATTTATCACATTTCAAATATAATTTCTGAAACATCAGTTAACATGTTAGTCATTGCAGCAAAACAAAACAAAACTTGCAGCAAGTTTAAGACTAAGAGATTTATTATAGCATTAAATTTCTTCATTGTATGCTATAGTAACAAAGGAAAATAAAGATGCCTTCTAATCAAGCTTAACTCCTTGTTTCTAGGTGGATATATAGATAAAATTTCCTTGGCACAAATACATTACATTATTTTCTTCCAAGACCTTGGGTTTTTTGTTTTTATTTCCAGTATGCCTATAGGCTTAGGATTCTTTGGGATTCTCCCATTAAAGTATTAACCAGACCCAAACCTGTTTAGTTTCTGAACCCAAAGAAGATAAACCAATTGCTCCCACCTGCTGAGATCTATCACAATGAAAGCCTTCATTTTTGAGATGCTACAGGAATCTTTATTGCTTTTTATGCCTTCCACCAAATATGCCATCTACTCGAACCCTGTATGAAATCCTAAATCAATAGCTATTGCAGCTACAAGCATTTCAGATAAATATTCCACTATTATGTTGTATTGCTTTCTTGAGCCACTAGGCCCCTAAGAGCACCAAAAACAAACACAAATCCAGCACTGCAAATCTCTAATTGGCATTTGGGATATTTTATGTGGATTATTAAGACTCTGCTGCCTTGTAAAAAAGGAGGGGATTTGAAAGACTTGATATAAGACTAATTATAGAATTTACTATATTTAATTCTAATTAAAGTCTGGGTCCTTGAAATTTTATCCCTATTTTTTTAGACATTTAATTAATGCTTTAGCTGTTAAAACAAAGCCTTTGGAGTCAGAACGGCTCTAGAGAAAAGTTGATAGTATATCGCAACATGTGCTAAAGAACTTTAAATTACAGATTGAATTGCCATATTAATGTGGAACTACTAGCCAAATGTCCAGTTCTACACATGTCATAATTTGATTCTCTGTGACTTTAAGAATAAAATCTTATTACTCAAACATAAATGTCACAATTCATGCATTAGATCCTAATATAAATCTTTGAAGCACAAAAGTTCAGATTATACGCCTGATTCTGTGTATTCAAACATTCTTAAACTATTTACCGGAAGTACAATGAATCAATTTGAGCACAGCATATGAGACATGGTTCTGCCAATGGGCCTGGGGACCCCAGAGTGATATGGACCCATCAAGTAGCTGGTCTGATTGCTGTCACCAGGGAGGTGGGGATTTATTGGCTTTTTCACTGGGGTTTTATCTTCATAAATTTACTGTAAGTGAATTAAGTGACCTAAATTTTCTAAATAAATAAATCAGCCTCCACTTCAGGATGAGAGTGGGATCCTAACTTAAATTGCTTTAAAAACGAGTAAGCTTCTCAATGTTTACTGGACATTAAACCAGAAGCAGCTTGCCTCTTAGTACCAATCTATGGGAAATACGGGTGGTAGAACAATACTTAAATCCTGCTATTGACTGGTTACTGTGAGACAAAAAGTAAAGGTTAGTTTTAGCCCTTTCAGACCCAGTGCTTTTCTAAAATGCTGCCTAGGGAATTATGGAAGTTGGGGATTTAATAGACTCACGCAGATTAGAGAAGGCAGATTAAGACAGACTTTGTATATGATGAGGCATAATTCTTTTTATGAATTGTATTTGATGCTTCTCAGATGTGCAGTCATTAAGGAAGTGAGTCATGGACTGCATAACCATTTCCCAAGTATATTTTGACTAAATCTTTGATTCTAGTAGCATCATGACTATGAATGTCTTCATTTAAAGCATCTGGCACAATAAATATTAGGTTAATTCTCTGAGAGATATTGTTTAGGGGCCCATACCATTATATGTTAAAAGAAGACAAACTGCAAGAATCAATGGCAATTCACAGTTCTGGATGCAAAAGCAATAGTTTAGGATTCCCTTATTTTGCTCCTCTTGCCTCCACGTAGATGTGTCCCAAGGAAGGGAGAGACACATTCTTCCTAGACTTCTATACTCTCAAATTATTCAATCATTCCTTGCAAATGTTTCAGTTCAAAGGACTTCTTTCAAGACAGAAAGCAATGGGCTGCGATAAACAGACAAGATGCCTTCCTACCAAATTAGATGATGCCATTATTCACCAATCAGAGGCAGCAGTTCTGGTTGCCCATTCACCAATGAGAAAACAACAGGCAACTCAAAAGTCAGCCCAGGCGTCTGGGCAGTGCAAACAGCTACAGTTTTCACTGTAAGGCCAGAGTCAGATCATCACATTAACAGAGCTGTTTGTAATGTCTTTTAATGAGAGCAGAGAAAACAAGAGGGGAAGCAGGTTCATTCTGAAAGCTCTGTAGCAAGACAGCAAATGAGGCAATTAGTAGAAGCTGCTGTAGTGAGACTTCTCAACAGAATCTTTGAATAATTCAATATGTGCAAGTGAGCATAAAAATAACTAAAGCTTTAGACTCTAAGCTGGAATTATTTTTAAGTCCACACTAAGCTGGACTTATTTTTTTTTCTTAAACGCAACCTTTGTCTGGTTCTATTGGATCAGAAAGGTACTTACCTGTCCAGCAGTGTCATAAAGCCCAAGAAGGTATTGCTTGCCCCCAACTGTCACACTGACTGCAAAAAGAAAGAGAGGATGAAGTGGGGAAGGAGGATCAGCATATTTGGTCTTTTCTCTCTAGAAGAGGACAAGCAAAGGATCAATTTCAATCGCTCACCATAATTCAGTGGAAAAATGGGGGAGGAGGGATGGGGAGGGGAATCAGGCATTGAAAATACAAAAATATACACCACTGCTAGTTTCTTTGATAGCACGAAAGAGTACAGAAACACTTTTTCAATGTCACAGCATCCAGTAAAGATGTCCATGTGAGTGCATGTTTCTCAGTCCCCATTAACACGCATGTGCTCACAAGATCAAACTACTGCAACTGATCAAAGTGCGCCTAAAGAAATATTTCTCTTTGTGCTCATAAAGGTTTTTGTCATTATATGCAGGGTCCCACTTAGTATGACTAAAGATCTTTTCTGCTAATAAAATAACTTTTACCACTTTGCTCTCTCTTCCAGGGGCTTTGTCATTGGGGAGAGGGCAGGTGGTATACTTCTGGTTCATAACAAACCTGAATACAGTTGAAAGATCCCATCACTTTTCCCTTTCCGTTTCCCACCTGCCATAACTAACACGACAACCGTAATGCAGAGAGGGGAAGCCCTCCAAGGGAGGTGGGGGTGGAGGACGCTGTAAATAAGCCATTTTGAGGAGCTGCTACAAACTGTCCCAGGAGCAAAAGACAATTCAAGCCATTATAAATTCCAGCTTGACTTTCCCTAACTCGCTTGACAGATATTCTCAAAACTCCTTTGACAGCGTTACACATCTGGAAGAATCCGAGTTGGGAAAGGCTGAGCCGGATTTTCGTTGAAAGGCGGCAGATGGGGAGAAAGGGGGAGAGAGGAAAACGCGGAGGGGGAGAGCAAAGTTTTTGCTTAAGTTCCTGCTTTGCTGCTTTTCCTGCTGAAGGGGTGGGAGCGAGCGAGAGAGCAGGGGAGAGGTAATGGGGGGACGTGGGGGGGGGTTTCGGGAAAAGGTGACAGGGAAACACTTACTCAGCACTTGCAAACAAGACACCATTGGTCCCCCCTTACCTGCGTAATGGTCAAAGACTGTGGGCACATACTCCTCCGGGAAGGCGTCGTTGGCATAGCTCATGAGCAGGCAAGTTTTGCCCACCGCTCCGTCGCCGATCACCACGCACTTCAGCATGACTGTCGCCGCCGCCCCCGTCCCGTTGGCCATGATGAGGTTTCCGAGCCGATCGTCATTTTAGAGAGAGGGACAGCCGAGCAGGGAAAAGGACGGGGGGGGGGGAGAGAGAAGAGGATTGGGAGGGCCGTTCACGCGCCGAGTCGGAAAAGGCGCCGCTCCTTCGGTGGCATTTCGAGCTCAGCCACTCCGGAGTTGGGCAGCGTCAGACTGCGCCTGGCAGCAGAGCTTGGCTGGCTCGCCCGTTTCAGCAGGCGCCACAAATCACTGAAGATGGCATTTCTTCTGTCCCTCGCCGTGGTCGAAGTCCTTCTCCTCCTCCTCCTCCTCCAGTGCCAAATTTGGCTGGCAGGGATTTTCCTCCCCTGCTCTCGCCCCAGTTAGGCGCGATGACACAGGCTTTCATAAGACCAGCAGCAGCAGCAGCAGCAGGCTTGGAAGAGGAACTTAGAGCAGCAAAACCCGCACCGAGACGGGCACCACTTTCGTCCAGCTCCTCCTCCTCCTCCCCCTCCTCTTAGAATCCAAACTGCTTCGCATGTGCCGGGTAAGCCCTCCTCCCGCCCTCCCTCCGTCGCTTTCCGAAGGGAGGAGGAAAAGAAGAAGGCCCAGACTCCCTTCCAGAGCGAGGCTGGGAGTGGGACCCTGCTTTACTTTCCTTCTGTTCCCTTCTCTTTCCCCTCCCCTTCCCTTCCTTGGCTTCAGGCACCACTTTTCCAACACGCGCAGGAAGCAGGAAAATAGCGGGGCAGCCCCACCACCTCCGCCTCGCTCGGGAGGAGAAAGGCGGAGCGAAGCCAAATACTGTACTGTAGTTCAGTTGAGGGCTCCTCTCCAAAGAGCCCGCAGCGCCGAGAAACGTCGACGGTTTTTGCAAAGTGCCTTCCTGGTTTGAGCGATGATGTAAATAATCAAGATATAGTAATAATTGAATGTGATTCAGGGCTCCCTCCTCCCAATTTCTAGAGGCAGAGTATTATCTTTTGCACTTTCTATTAGTAAAATGTTTTAGAAATCATTCTTGATTGTGAGTGACGAACTGCTCCTAAAATTATTTCCTTCTATTGGTTAAGTGCAGAAGGGGAAGAGGGGAGGGTGTCATGTAACTTTATATGTATTTGGAAGCACTTTTTAAAAAAATTGAACACTGGGATATAACTATATGATAGGGAAAATATCTATCAATGTCAATTTAAAATTCTTTAGATAGCATCAGCAAAATGGAATTGATGTTAGCAAAGTTGTTCTATTTTTGTATACTGTATTAACTTTTCATATTTTATGCCAACTCAAACATCTATTTTCATAACAGCACTGTGTGATAAAATCAGTCTGTGAGATAGGTCACTGAGGAATCTTTATTGCTAAGCAGAAAATCTAAAGCAGCTTTCTTCCAAAGTGATACCATCTAATATAGCAGGCAAAGGGGGGGGGGGGTTGATAATACTAACTGAACACATCAATTTATAGGTATAGTATAGTAAACTATAGTATAGATAACACAACAATATAATAATAATTAATAATTTTACATTGCCCCATCAGGCAACTCTAGGCTATTAACAGAAGAATCCTAAATAGCAATCTCCCAGAGAATAATTCAAAACTGTAATTGAAACAGATTAAAATAAATGCAGATGTTCACCATTCATATGTACTAGAGTTGAAAATTTGCCAAAAGACTGCTTGAAAAGAAAAGATTTTTTAAAAAGTTTTTCTGAAAGTCAGAAGTAAGAAGGCTAAGTATGTATCTGGATTCAATGTAGGGGTCATTGTATTTTCAATGTATTGAAAAACTGCCTTTCTTTCTCATATCCTCTTACTTCAAGAGGAGTTGAGATCCTAAGTAAGTCTTCTCTAGATGGCCTGACAGAATGGGTAGAACCCATACATTATACACAAGACAGTGGTAACACAAAGTAACACATCTGGGAGCCCTCAGGTTGGAAAAGGCTGCTTTTGTCAAAATCTCTTAAGATCCAATTTCATCATTCAGCCCATTATTTTTTAAAAATTTAAAAGATACAACCTTTATATTAAGGATCTCCCAACAACCAGGCTGTAATATGATTGGTCCAGCATCAACTTGTCATCTTCACGGTTAAGAAGGAAATGGATCTTTAGTCTAGTGTTTCCCAATCTTGGTAACTTCCAAATAAGTTGACTTAACCTCCAAGAATTTCCCAGACAAGCATGGCAGTTGCAGAAAGTTCCGGGAGTTAAAGTACATGCATCTCGACTTTGCTAATATTAGGAAAAACACTTCAAACCCATATTTATTCCCATTCACTAACTTATTCACATCTAACACAAATGAAGGCAAAATCAATTTGATCTTATTCACATCTACCTTAAATTAACAACAATCAACTGTAGCATATTCCAAAACAAGAAAATGATTCTAAAGATGTTCTCCCAATGCAAGCTCATAATTTGTTCACCAGGCCCAAATTCTTGGGTAAATTAAGAATGCTGTTTCTAGGTGTACTTATAGAAGTAGGAAAGGTCTCTGGCCATTTTTTTCAGATTGTTTGATGACATGAAACAGTGCGGTGACTAAATTTAACATACTGGAACAATATTTCTAATCTCCTCTTACATGCCAGTCTACAAGTCTCTCAACTCCTTGACTTGAAGAAAATTGAAAATAGTGGCATTCATTAAAGCATGAATTCAAGGATAGCATCAAGAATCATGATTGTGAGCATGTGCTCTTTGTGTTTTATCAAAAAGCAAGACATTTGGGCTAATTAGTAGCAGAACTCTTCTTAGAAATGCTAAGAATTAATGGAAGCAAAAACATTCCTAAAAAGAAGAAGCATAAACAACCTACCTTGCTTTAGGTTCCTGAAAAAAACACTAGAACAAAAAAACGCCTTCACTTTTAACTAACTTATCTAAATACTTCCTTTGTCCACATTCAGACTTTCTAAAATAATCTCTTTCCTTCCCCCTTACTAACCCAATGGTGTCATTCCCCATCCCAAAGGCATAGAAAAGAGTTTTTAAGCCATTAAGGAACATTAATATTCTTTGTTTAATCCCTGACCATCCATCAGTTGCCTAGCGATAGACTGTTTCACAGTAATCAAGATGACCAAACTCATAACAGTGTTACGAGCAAGCTCATGGGGTAAAATGGATATAGTTTGCATAGTGGAGAATTGGCGTTTGTTGACTAAACTGTTATATACCTTGCAATGTCTAAACTTACAGTAACATTTAAATAATGAAACAGAAGTAAAGAACACAACAAAATACCACTAAAAAAATTAATAGGTGCAAAAGTATTAAAAGTTTTAAAAGCTAAGGAAAATAAGAGAAGTAAGTGGCATTGTAATAGCAGTATAGGAAGTCCTTGAGTTACAACCGGTCATTTAGTGATTGTTCAATAACAGACCCCTCCCCTCCCAAAGCTGATTTTGAATTTACAATGGCCACCCTTACCCATGCGGTCATATGATTGAATTTTGGCAACCAATTCACATTTACAGCTGTCTATTGTGTCCCACAGTCACATGACTGCAATTTTTGATATATTTTTTTTGCTGGTTTCTGGCATTTAATTCCAGTTTCACTGGGAAAAATGAATTTGTTTAACAACCACTGCAAAAAAAAATGTCATAAAAACAGGTTCAGTCACAGTGACTCGCTTAATGACCGCAATGACTATAATTCCATACTCATTTCCAGTCATAAGTCAAGAGCTACCTGTAAAAGAGAACATTTTGCATGGATGCTGAGCTGAAAATTTGTTGCTGGATGCAATAAAAAGCACCATACGATGGAAGTGAAGCATGCATCAAAATAAATGGAATTCTTAACAAATAAGAGAAAGTTATAGTTGGACAGAATCAATGAGAATCTCAAAAAGAAAGGGGAGAATTTTAATATACAAAGGCAATGTACAAATCAATGTATGGATGTAGTGGAAGAAGGATAGTTTACAAGGATAGAAAGGTATGATGTGATACAGAGAATGGTGTTGGAGTAAATAAATCTGATGATGTTTCCTTTCCTTTTATTCTATTGGTTACTGTTTTTTCTCCTTTTTTCCCCTTTGCATAATGTTCCTTACCATGAAAGGTAAACAGTATGATGATATGCATGAATGTATGTACATATGTACCAAGCAAATCTCCTGGTAAGTCATTCAACTTTGCAGATCACGTGCTTTTGTGCAGAAATATTACTAGAATGTGACAGTTTGGTCAGAATGAAGAAAACTAATGTTATTATGCAAACTCCATTTCTTCCATTCACATGTAAAACATTGCAACACACATACAAAAGATCTGGGGCTTGTATCATGAAAGTCATTTTGCTGTTTGCCTCTTATCCTCTGCATGGACAGTGATGCTATTGAGATGGCTGAGATTTGTTAAGCAAATATCAGAGTCTCATGCTGTGAAGTTTTGGAAAGTAAGCTAACAACCATTTGAACTGAGCTGAATGAAAGTGAGATTTGATAACAGCAAAGCTTTTGGACAGCCTTCAAATACAGCCCCAGAGAGCACTTACAGCAATAATCTCCATTACCAAAGCACTGGTAACTAAGGCTAAGTTATCTCTGTCCAGGAAAAATTGTAGTTAGCCCTCATTGTGAGAGCGGGCAGGTCTTCAGTCTCTTTAAAATGTGTAATAAAGTTTATCTACCTGTGAAGATCACTGAAGTGTCCCTATGTTGATCTTGAAGGAAAGATGAGTCCTCTTCAGAAAGACTGGCTTTAGGATTCATACATTAGGGTGTGCTGTGTTTTGATAAGTAGGTTACTGCTGCTTCATAATGGTAATAATAAGACTAGTTTTATGAACATCAGCTAAATTCATCATCATATGAAGGCATAATTAAATAAACCATTTTTTGTTATAGTGCACTTTGAGGAATTGATCCTCAATCAGTGGAAAGAAAGGAAAGAAAGAAAGAGATTATCTGCAAACCGCTGTTAGTTTCCAATACAAGTAGTCCTTGACTTACAACTACAATTGAGCCCAAAATTTCTGTTGCTAAGTGAGACAGTTGTTAAGTGAATTTTGCCCCATTTTATGACCTATCTTGCCACAGTTGTTAAGTGAATCACTGCAGTCATTAAGTTAGTAACATGGATATTAAGTGAATCTGGCTTCACCATTGACTTCGTTTGTCAGAAGATCACAAAAGGTGATCACATGATCCCAGGACACTGCAGCTGTCATAAATATGAACCAGTTGCCAAGCATCCAAATTTTGATCTTGTGACCATGGGGATGCTGCAACAGTTGTAAGTGTGAAAAGCAGTCATGTCACTTTTTTCAGTGCCATTGTAACTTTGAACAGTCACTAAATGAACTGTTGTAAGTCGAGGATTACCTGTATCTTCTTTGTGGTCTCCAGAACTTCAGAATGGATGTGGCCTAAATTTCCAGACTTATGTTTTTGCTTTTTTAGATTTTAAAATTTACAATAGTTGCCGTAATCTTTGGAGAACCTCAAGGCATCCATTGGGCCCCTAAAGCCCCCATGGTTTAAAAGTTGTGTTGCTGAAACACTTATAGACAGCACTCTTCCACCTGCATATGTAAATTACTTCCAGTTATTACAGGGTAAGCTGTTGTTTTTAAAAAGAGAATTTAAAATCTGGCTTTCAAATAACAAAAGCTAAGAAGAGTTGCATAAAAAATATAATTATTGTAGTCTGATCCAACACTTTTTTATGACATGATCTGCACCAAAGGGCCACCTTATTAGGCTCTACATGACCCACTTCCAAACCAAGTCAGATAAATCATAGTGCCTTAGTTATCATCTCAAAGGATGTATAAATCTGATGGGAACTTAAAACTGTCCATAAACCAGCACTCATTAATGAATTAATTATCACAATCATGTCTGTTGTGTAAGAGAATTAGAAAATTAGCAAAACATTTATCATGTGACAACATTAAATATATTGTTTCAGTGGGACAATAAACTAAAAAGTATGTGTCGTCCTCAGGGATAGAAACAAGGCCTGAATGCATATGATGCAGCCACCTTGCTGCAGCTAAGTAGTTCTGAGTGAGTGCTTAGAGACTCTATGTGGGAACCTACTATATAACATCTTGATTTTTGTTTGGCAAATAAATAAGGCTGACATTTACCTATGGCAGATAGTGGTTGGTGATAGTATCAGGAGTCTGGCAAGCTCTAAAAGTTTGTAAGGACCATGACAGAAGACATCCTTAGCATGAAGGAAATCTTAGGGCAGTCTCCAGCATCTCTGCTTAAAAAGAACAGAGTCAAAAAGAAATGTCTATTCCCGAAAGCCTGGAAGCTGCCATCTGCCAAAGCAGAGAGCTTGCCTAAAGGAATAAATGACCTGATCGGATGCAAAGCAACTTTCTAAAACACATCCAGTCTCTTCTAGAGACAGGATGAGGATATTGTGGTTTCCCAGTGTTGTTTAATTATAATTTACAGAAGCTCCTGCCAGCATGAAATGTTGTATTTCAACAAGGGGTCCTTGGTGCTCTCTGAGCTTGATTGTTTTCTTGCAGATGTTTCATTACCCAAACTAGGTAACATTATCAGTGCTAGTGATGACTAGCACTGATAATGTTACCTAGTTTGGGTAATGGAATGTCTACAAGAAAACCTAAGTTTCTCCTTAATTCCAGGTTGCTGGAGTTGTTTCTTGTCCTGCCCTCTGGCGCTCTGGAGAATAATTTGATCCCCTCTTCTTGGTGGCAGCTCCTCAAATACTGGAATACTGCTATCATATCACCCCTATTTCTTCTTTCATGTGATCCCCTTTTGCAACTTTCTGACAAGCAAAGTCAATGGGGAAGCCAGATTCACTTAACAACCGTGTTACTAACTTAACACTTGCAGTGATTCACTTTACAACTGTGGCAAGAAAGATTGTAAAATGGGGCAAAACTCACTTAACAACTGTGGCAAGAAAGGTTGTAAAATGGGCAAAACTCACTTAACAAATGTCTGACTTAGCAACATAACTTTTGGGCTCAATTGTGATCGTAGGTCAAGGACTACCTTGATAACATTTATCAACAAATTCAACCCTTACACACATACACAGCAGAGAATAGTTTTGAGGGGTCCTTGGTGCAACAAAACAATCAAGCTCAGAGGGCACCAAGGACCCCTCATTTCAACCCAGAGTTATAAAATATCCTTTATTGGAGAATAGTTTTACAATCTGTATGTTAAAAGACCTCCAGTAATGGCACACCCAATTAAAGCTCTGCACAAATGTCTTCCAGTGCAATTAGCAAAATGGTGTGTGTTACTCCCTTGACTGATTATTTTGTTTTTCTGCCTTTTTTAGTGAAAAGAACTTGCAGCATAAGGAAGAAAAGTTCCAAAAGCTAGTCAAACTCACAATTAGCAGAGAGATTGATAAAGGTTTTGAACTTGCCAACTTCTAGTCCCAGTGCAGAAAATATCAGAGTTTGGCATACATTTGCTTTTTTACACAAACACACACACACACACACACACACATGCACACCCCTATGCGATTTGATCTGTTCACACTGCACATTTCATCTAAAGTATACTTAATTAACAATTTTTGTTTGAAACAGCAGGTTTTATATTTGACTAATGGTAATGGATTCATTCTTCTTTTTGAAATAATTTCTGATATTATTTTATTAATTTCAGGAATAGTATATAGTACCATTTGCAAATTGCCTTTTGTCCAAACATTATTACTATTGTCTCTTTTCCTGAAGAGACCAAAGATGAATGAGCTAAATTACTTGCTAAGCCATTCATGCCTTCCAAAGGACCTATTCTCAGGTAGACATTAATTAGGATCAGTGCTGATAAATAACTTTCTTTTAAAGAAAAAATTAAGAAGAATTCACAAAAGAACTGTTGTTTTTCAGCACATAGCCTTAAATTCATATATAGAGGTGGAGTAAGATGAGGCCATATTAGCATCTTCATCAAATGCTTTTTTACTCTAAAGAAAATTACTGAAAGGTAAATTTGTGATATATTCAGATTCAAATAACAGATTAGAGATACAACATGGTGGAAGGAACCTACCATGGTTAATGTATTTGCAAATAGCTGAAAAGATAAAAAGCAATCTTAAAAAGGATGATCCTTGAGAGAGGACAGAATTTGAAGCACATATACAAAATCAAAGTCACTTATTAGGTCATGTGTCTGTACTGTTATTGAAATATGATATGGAGACGAATTAAAACACTGCATGAAAAAATGGATGCAAATTTTTAAAGAAATGTCACAATGGATCAATGGGAAAAGTTATAGGGAAAATTAGTACAATTTATTCTAAGCTACAATTTAAAGGAAAATTAATATAAAAAGTTTTATAGACATATACAACTCTGCCAATTATTGCTAAAATGAATCAATCATGTAACAATAGATGCTGGAAATGCCATAACAAGTAAGGAATATACTATCATATGTCATGCAAAAAATAAAAAATAAAAACATCAAAATCAAAACTACTGTAAATAAATGCATCAAAATATTCAAGGAATTTTGAAAGTAAAATGGGAATGATTCCAGAGTGCATAAATATAATATACTGAGATGTACATTCACATTAGAAAAAAAAATTATCTGGCACAACATTGGAAAAGAAAAAACCTGCTGACGATACAGGATTGGGAGACCAAAAATGAGAGAATATGTGGCAATGGAGGAATATGTGGCAATGGAGGAATATACAGCCAGACAAGAATATGGCTTTTGGAAAAAAGAGAAAAATTGATTAAACAAACAAAAGACTGAGATATAAGCAATAACCATTAAACTCTGAAACAAAGTATACAGTAAATATCTAATAGTAGTTAGGGAAAAGAAAAATGAAAGGAAGGAGAAATGCTTTTTATTATCAAATTTTGTCATTATGCAATATCTTCTTACTTCTTGCATCTGTATTTTTGACAATTACATAAACTTTATTACAGCTAAAGACTAACATCTCTAATTTTGATCTTTTACTTTTGTCTGATGCTTACGTAATAATACAACTAATTAATTAAATAGTGAAGGCAGGGGAATAAGGGAATCAGCGCATCTCCCAGTCCAAGGCTTTTTCATGCACCAGGAAAATAAACAGTGGAAATATGTGAGAACATATGTTCTTGCCTAACTGAAGAAATCTTTCGGGAGGCTACAGAGGGATCTGGAATCTGAACATGATTTCCTTCAGGTTCTTGTCCTAGAGACACATTTTGGATCATTATTATAACATTTATTTCATGTTTAAAAACAGAAGCTGCTAATTTAATGACAATTGGTAGAGGTAACAAACATCAGATATTCAATCTTATATTTGGGGAGATTGACAGCAACCATCACACTGATTAAGAGTAAACATGTAAATATGGGGGTGAAGACCTACTAGTGGTAACATCAGAGGCAAGTTATTGAAGATACTCTTTTCCAGTTGCTAACATCCTAACCCAAGAGAAATTAACTCTCATTTGGGGAGGGGGGATGGAATTAAACATCTGAAACAACAGAATACAGAAAATTCATCCAACTGAAGTCTGTTCACAGATCACTTTAATAGCCATGATTAGTAAGCATAAAATTGTACCAGTGAATTAATTACTGCTTTTATTTATATTCATGAATGCCAAAATTTTTCATTATTAGGAAAACAGAAAAAACAGAGACCCCAGCGTTTGCACCACTGAAGGGTTAGCTCCTGCATGTTGTACTGGCTGAAAGGGGGCAGGAAGAATGATTTGCTTATATATATTGGTTAAAATATGGGCTGTAATGCAATTGAATATGTTAATGTGCATTGAACACTATCAGACAATCCACACAGTGTAGTCCTAAGTTTCTTTAAGCATTATGTCAGAGGTATAGCCTCAATGTCAGTGTTAACAACTTCCTGAGGAAGTTTGGCTTTCTGACATTTCCCCCACACCTTTTTGCCACAAGGTTGAGGATCCGATAAAATGATCATGAGATTACTGAATCTCTAGGAAAGTCCATGACAGTTACAGTTGGCAATATTCTGGAGATCTTTGTCTTACTATAGAATTATGTGACAAGGTAGATTATTGGCCTGATCACTAAATGCTCTCTAAAGTTCAAAAGGATCCATGGGTTTTTTTGCAGGTTTTCTAGCTATGATACATATCATCTGACATTGAGAGGGAAAATGCTTTGGGCAACCATGAAACAGCTCATTTTAATTCCAGATGTGACATACAGACCATTCCATGAGTGGTATGATAGTTTTTCAGAAGTAAATCTACTAGAACAAGAATTGGTTACTGATAGTTCAGACATACACAAATCGCAAAACACATTTTGCATTGAGTTGGGGGCATTTATGAAATGTTGTGAGGATGACTAAATAAATGTTGGAGTACTCTCTAGGACATAGTCATGCTTAAGTTGTGACAGTGAAAAAAGCAAAACCTTGCTGAGTCCATATGTCTTCAAAAAGTTGTGGAGCTTTTCTAATTAGAAATTTACTTTTATCTGTCCTATGAGATAGTACGATGAATTCCTTGCAATAATGAATTTTCTAGATGCTTTGATGATAAAATTCTTCAACATCAAAGTCATCTGAATGCTGAAAACAGTAACATGTGCAATGCGCTATCTTCTCCAATTTTGTAAAATTGGTTTCAGCTTATTCAGCCTAAGGCTGAAGAAGGTATTTTTTGTAGTAATGAAAAATGCAGATGGCTACATGCCTTCTTGATTCTTTCCTTTATTAGACCTAATCTATTGGCTGGATGGGTTTGGTGTTCAGTCTTGGAATGATATCAGCTGTTCTTAAGAGGCAGTTGTACAGCTAATTTAGAAAATATCTTTTCTGGACCAAATAACTTATTATTACTATGGTTATAAATATTCTATTGAAGGATGCAAGAAACTCCCAAACGATCCAATTATGCTCTATAAAACATCTAAGAAATTGACATTATACTGAGTGGTATGAATTCACCCCAGTTATCCATATAATCCCATTTATATTATGCCACAGCTGATAAAATTAGGTTGAATCATTATCATTCCAATAAAAATTGTAAGGTAGATGAATATATCCCTTGAACATTTCCTGATTCACAGACTAAATTCAGGACCTAGAAGAATTTTCTTTGAACTGTACAGAGCAACAGCCTGTCTCTCTAAAGAGGCAGAGTTTCAGTATTTTCCACATCCTATAAAAGGAGGGTAGTGTCCAAGAAAAGCAGTCAACATTGAAATAGAAAACTTTCACCATCCTTTCTTCAATGAACTCTGAAAATACGCTTACTCAAAGAGGTAATAATTAATTAATTAATTAATTAATAGCTGGGATTTATATATATTAATTACAGTTTCATTATTTGTTAGTCCAAATGTTGCATCATAGTGCAATGATTTTTGAATTAGGGTACCTCAAATTCACTAACCTAAAAAAGGCATAAAATATCTAGTATCCAATACTCTTACATCTATCACTTGTGGAATTAACATTTCAAGGATCTTCAGATTATTTTTATTTGCAAAGTTGTGGCCTCTGTAGCATCCCAGAAGTCATGTGATTGTGATTTCTGGTACTCCCTGCCAGCTTCCCACAAGCAAAGTCAATGGGGAAGCTGGCAGGAAATCATACGTTACTCCCGCTCCCACTACTTTTTTGCCTGCCTATTTCTGTTTCTCATTTTATTTCTCTGCTTAAGTATGTTAATATTGACTTCTTATTGAAGTACATTTACCATTGCAATTATTTTTCTATTTATGATATATATACTCTTTTTAGATGATCATGGGATTAAGTCAATGCTGGGAACAAAGTCAAACATTGGAGTTAAAAAAATATAATCAACTTAAAATACAATGTTCATTCTGGTCACATCAGTTTGCATTATCTATTGAACACCTTTGATTCTCATTCTGTATTAATTGATCCTTCCAAACCACTCTAAGGGAAGCCCTAGTAAAACATGTTATGTGCAGCAGTACAATTTTGTGGTTATGGATTTAGGGATTGCTGTGGTTAAATTATTGATCCAGAAACCACAACACACATTATGGCTTAGTAATTATTATGGCTTAGTAAAATGTGAGGACACATTCAGGGTACCTTTCCAGGCATTCAAATGGAATCTACATTCCCATAACCCAAGACCATTACTCCATAACTTCCTTCAAAGATTAGAGAAACATTGTGGCATTCTTAAATGTGACATCACTATGTGAGAAATGCTACTACATCTCCCCTGTCCTACTCCTTAGCCGTATCTTCCCAAAGCTAAACATACAGCACTCTTGGTCTTTGCTCATTGGGCTTACTTTCCAGACCTCTAAAGCGTAGTGCCCAGATCTGAAGCTATTATTTTCCATGAATGGAGCCAACCTAAAATTTATATTTTGAAGTCATGTGACACTGTTGATTCATATTCAGCTAATTCTAATATCTCTTTTACAAGTATTATTGACATTTAAATATGCACTTAAAGAAGAATCAGAAGAGTGTGAGCTGAATGCATACTGTATGTTGCAATAAACAATATAATTTGCTGGCAGTTAGGATAGTTCTGGTGTAGTACAGAAGGAGGAAACCTGTGGCACTCTGAATGTCTTCCCAGGGACTTGCTATCCTGCTATTTTTTTACAGGATTATGTAATGTAAAATATGATTCCAGCGCTCAGCTTCATATAACAAAAATGGAATGGGGCATCAGCCATTAAAGCAAGTGGATTATCTAGCTACTAAGCTTTACTATATATCTCAAATATTTATTTCATTGGGTAAAAGCCTGGTCATTTTCCTTGTTTTTACAGCTTTTCTGCTTCTGCTATAGTATCTGTGGGATTGCTGGATTACTTATCCCACTTATCTCACAAATAAAATTTCAGAATATATTTTGATATACTAGCACAGACCTAATTAGCTCCATTAGCTCATGTAATTTTCATCTTTGCCAGAAAGTCTGATTTCTCGCCCTTTTTCTTCTAATCTTCTCACAGCCATTTCATTCATTTTCCTACACATGAGAGTATACAGGTAGTCAGTGGTGGGATTCAGCCGGTTCGCACCACTTCGGCAGAACCGGTAGCTAATTTTTTGTTGCCCAGGCCCAGAATGGACTTCCGGAAGCGGCATCCACACAGAGAGCCGGTTGTTCAAATATTTGAATCCCACCACTGCAGGTAGTCCTTGACTTATGACTGCAATTCAGCCAAAATTTGTTGCTAAACAAGACGGTTAAGTGTGTTTTCCCCATTTTACAACTTTTCTCTCAGCCCAATCCACGTTATAGGGTTATTGTTGTGGGGAAAATAGGAGGAGGAAAATGTGTTGGATATGAATCTCTGCAGTTGTTAAGTTAGTAACATGGTTAATAAAGTGAATCTGGCTTCCCCATTGACTTTGGTTGTCAGAAAGTTGCAAAAGGTGATCACATGACCCCAGGACATTGCAACTGTCAAAAATTTGAGCCAGTTGCCAAGAGTCCGAATTTTGATCACATGTCCATGGGGATGCTGCAACTGTCATAAGCGTGAAAAACAGTCATAAGTCACTTTTTCAGTGCTGTTGTAACTTCGGTCACTAAATTAATTGTTGTAAGTTGAAGATTACCTGTATGCCCCTTCTGAGTACTCAGTTACAACCGGCATCAATTTTTGGTGTCCTTAGATAGCAACCAGGTTCCATGGGCCTTCCTGGAAACTTGTTAGGGTTTTTTAATAGCCCAGCATTCCAAAGACTGTCAGGCAACTGGATGCAGTCATTTTGTCCCTGGTGCTTCAGCCTAGCTGCACCCAACCAGGCTGTGCTGCTTGCAGACCTTCTATTATGGGTAGGTAAACTGGCCAGTATTCACTACTGTAAAACAGGATGCCCAGCTGAGAACAGATGATGGATGGAAACTAATCAAGGAGAGAAGCAACCTAGAACTAAGAAGAAATTTCCTGACAGTGAGAACAATTAATTAGTGGAACAACTTGCCTCCAGAACTTGAGGGTGCTCCAATACTGGAGGTTTTTAAGAAGAGATTGGATAAACATTTGTCTGAAATGGTATAGGGTTTCCTGCAGAAGGTTGGACTAGAAGACCTCCAAGTTCCCTTCCAACTCTGTTATTCTGTAAAATGGGAAAGCAGCCAGGTGCTCCTAACAGATTTCATGTTGGTTGGTCACATAGCTACTGTTTTGTAGGGCTGAATCTTGATATGAAAGAAAAAAATATTGTGCTTGGATTCTTTCAGTTCACTAAGCCAAAACTTGACAAACCACTTTATGGACCCAGTTGTAAGATTCCTGATGTGCTGTGCGTAAAAATATATGCTCCACAGCTACATGTTTTACACCAAGGTAGTGCCAATTTTATTATGAAGCCTATTTATTTAAAAAACAATCTTCTTGCAGCTGAAGCGCACTTCTTTATTGCCTAGAAGTAGTTCTCAGAAATGTAAAAGCCATTCACCAAGATCTTGGTTGTAACAAAAATGTACAGAAGCCCAAATGCTAAAATCTCCTGGGACCAAAATGATTTTTATAGTAACTTTAATATATAAGCTTTTTAGAAGTTCTGCAGGAAAAGTTAATAATCAAGCTATGTGAACAGCAACAGATCAACATGGATCAAGCTTTGCATCTCACAACCAAGCTATTTATGTGGTCTGCTTGGTTTGGGTAGGTGTAAACCCAGGCAACTGTCAGTGTTCAAGTAGGAAAAGGGGGTTGGGGAATGATCCTTATCAGTGCCTACCTCACCTGTCCAGTTAGGTTTGTTTCCCAGATGAGCAACCAAGAACAAGAGCAATGAAAGCTGATTTGCTGGCTAACTGCAAACCATGTTTGATAAATACCAATGAAACTGGGTTTGCATACCACTCTAATCAACAGCATGGTTTGGGCATATGAATCCAGCTATTAAGAATTGTAAATCTGCAAAACTAGGCATATTGAAACTCTTTGTTTTACCAGAAGCAGGTGTGGTAATATGGTAATATAACTGGAGAGACAGTAGTGATAATTTCCAGCCACTGGGGAGGAAGGAAGAAAGGAGCAGAATAAGATTTACAGATGGAGCAAACACATTTTGATTTGAAAAGGCTTAATACATATATTTCTGCCTTTTATTAAATACAACAATTATTGCAGAAAGTTATACTATTTCTGAAGAATTTAGGCAACATGATCTGGTCTTACTTTGAAGTCTGTAGAAGAGAGACCAGAGTAGGTTGTATGTTGCCTGCAAGTTGCCCAAGCTGGTATATGGAATACATGTACCCAATAAATTTATGAAAGCATAGATGGCTGAACACAATGTGTGAGTCTGGTCTAATACTATATATTTAGAATAAATCTTCGAAAAATTTCTGATTCTGGATTCTAGGTTTGAATCTTATTAGATGGTCTTGGAATTTTCTGTATTGATCACTCGATGTGCACTGATCTTGGGCACTGGACCTAGGGTGTTTTGTGAGGCCATCTTTAAGAGGTTGATCAAGTGGATGAATGAGTGACCTTCGATGTGATCGGTTGTTAGTTTTTGTTTGTTGTTTTAACCTGATGCTGGCCATATAGGCTTGCATTGCAAGTTGGGCAAATTTGATCGATCGATCGATCGATCAATTGAATGAATGAACGAACCAACCAACCTAAGCTGCTTGGAGGAATATTTCTGGACCAGAGGATAGAGGATAGAAAATGTCTAGGAATATTTAAGGGACTAGTATAGAATAAACTTCAATGCCTTAATAATTCCTTTCACCTTGACTCATAGAAAGACAAGTTATATAAAATATATTTTATATATGCTTTTCCACATGGATTTCGCCAGTACTTATTGTTGTGCAGATTTCCATACCATGATTATGAGACTCGTTTGTTTTTATAGATCACAAGGTTTTTTAAACTTTCAAGCTGTTTTTCAAATCTGTTTTTGTTTGCCAAAAAAATTGGATGTAATGAGATAAGAACAATTCTATTATTTGAATATGAGATGAGAGAAGGTATTTCTTCTCCAATTGTTAGCTTCATGCACTGGACAATTTGAAAGATGGAAAATTAAAACACAAAATTAGGTCCTCCAGAATTTTCTACATTAAACACCTTCATTTAATAAATTATATCCAGTTATACTGCAATAAAATCTGAAGGGTTTAAATTCAAAATCAGGACATCAAGACAGCATTTGGTTTTACATACCACACAATGCCAAAATGTTGTTTGGGTTGACTTAGTGGATTCCATAAATTCTGACATTGGGTAGACATCCAGTGGCCTAGCATGACATCTGAGTCTAGTTCTATTTATCCAACAGAATAAAGTATGATGCCAAATTTATTGGGATAAATGTGACTAATTAATTAAGAGAAAGCTCCACTGAACATATTGCTTGGGAATAAATCTCTCTTGAACTCAATGGTGCTTATTTTTAATAGGAGAAATTCAGCTTGTAAAATGCACTGAACTTTGCAAATAATCTTTTGCCAGTTGAATTCTAACCTTTTAACTTTTAATTAGAAAACCAGTATTGTAAAATAATATCAGCATTTAAACTGCTATCTTGAAAAACAAATACCATGAAAGAAAGAGAAGGTGCCACATAGCATTTACAGATAAAACAATCTTCAATCTTTGTCTTCTGGCAAAATTGGCAACATCATTTTTGTTTGTATTTGTTTTTCAAAATTAAGAGTGAGAATGAGAGCATATGGTCTCTGAGAGTCCATGCTAATCTATCATGCACATTCTCTTGTCAGAGCAAAGAGGTCAGTCAGTCAATCATTTTACAGCTTTAGCATTTCAACAGTGCTCCTCCTCTGAAAATTTTTCTGGAATTATGATCCTGTCCTATAGAGAAAGAGCACAATTTGCAATTACTCTTTCTGCATCTAACTCAGTAACAGGGGAAAAAAAAGAATACGGGATGCTTGGATGAAGGAAGAACTAGTTCACCACATAATCTCTCTTGTTCTATGCTAAAATGAAATATATGTACATCTATGGAGATACATCTTTACGATCACTGCAGAAGCAATAAATATGACTCCCTCATCAAATCCAGCTGGATTCTGAATTGGATAAATCAACAGTGCTTCCTAGGATTGAGTTTGTGTTTGTGCCACACAATGCCACAAGAAATGGGGTGTTGATTACTCTTTTCTTATGCCCCAAATGCAGGCAATGCTATCCTCAGCCTTCCAATCATCAAACAGCAATGTTTGCACTCTCAGAATTTTCTACTCTGAATTAATTTGATCTTTCTTCGAAAGTGTGAGTGAAAGTGTTAAACAGGAGATACTTCTTATCAACTCCTGCAATAAGTGTCACTTTGCAATATAGCTGCATTTTTGTATTTTTAGCAGTCCCATTAAATAAACAGTCCAGAATGTTTGGCTTTCACATTTTAATGACATAAAACTATTTCCAGATTTACTTAAAAGCCACAGAACACCTATCATAATTCAAAGTACCACAAGTTTATTCAGAAGCAAGTTTCATTCAGTGGAACTGTGGAAGCAAGTATACACAAGACTACAGGCTCAATCTTAAAGGGTTATGAGGATTCATAGGTTATTTCATATAAAAGGAAACAATTTTTGAAAAACCCATCACTACTTCCTGCTCTAAGTTACACTGCTTGAATGAAATCTTATCCAGGTATTGGATTAGATCAGCCCTCTATATTCTAGCCATCCTCCAGGAGCACAGTCTTCAGTTTCTAAGATTCACAGCAATGGTCTTACTGGCTGGGAATTCTGGAAGGTCCTATGATGGAGAAAGTTAGATCAACTGTCTACAACCTAGTACAGTGATGGCGAACCTTTTAGAGACCGAGTGCCCAAACTGCAACCCAAAACCCACTTATTTATCGCCGGGTGCCAGGTGGGCGTGGCTGTGGTCATGGCAGAATGGATGTGTGTGGCCAAGGTGGGCGTGGTCACCTCGATGTTGCTCATGGGCAGGGACTCCTGTGGGAGCGGGACAGGGTTGGGGGAGATCCAGGGGGTCTCTGGTGGGTGGGACAGTGGGCAGGAGGCTCATCCTGCGGGGTGAGGGGAGGCGAGGCAGGGCGGGGGTGCCATTGTCGCAGGGCAAGGCGATGCAGGGGCCAGGGCGGCGGCTGCTGCCTGACACCGCGGCCCCCGCACACAGAGGCCAGCGAGCGCATGGGAGCTGACGGTGTCCGTCAGCAGCCACAGCCTGCCGGCCCCTCGACTGGCGCTGCCAGCAGTTCAGAGAAGCCGCCTCTGAGCTCGACGGCCGGCCGACAGCTGAGGAGGTAATGCAGTGGGTCGTGCCCGGGAAAAGGAGAGCATGTGAGGCCAGGAGGGACGGGACAGGGGGAGGGAAACCAGCCGTGCTGGGATGCATCTGGCCATGTGGGACCTCAGCGAGTTAGCGAGTGGCTGCTTGAAGAGGGATGGTTGCCATCTCCGGGGCATAGCACGCATGCCCACAGAGAGGACTCTGAGTGCCGCCTCTGGCACGCGTGCCATAGGTTCGCCACCACTGACCTAGTATCATCCATGAATTTGGGCCACAACTGCAAAAATACAACAAAGAAAAAAGAAAAAATAAGGATATCATTTTAACAGTAAATGATTACAATTCTATATACAGTTCTCTAGTGCAATTATTCAAGTACTTATATATTTCTTTTTTTATATATAAATATTTTATTATTTTTCTAATTTTACAATCATAAGTACTTAATAAGCAGCATGTTGTCTGGGTCTATTAGTAATTCAGTGGTACATATTAACTTTCTCAGTCTAGTTCCAATACTACACCATCCAGTGCTTCCTTGATCCTCTCTTCTTCCAGTGGTATGCATTTTTCCATACTGGGCAAATACAATTCTTGTTACTTTTAATACATATACAATTAAATATAGACATCTTCATCACATTTTTCTGGTATTATACATAATATCAATAGTATCAGTTTATAATATCTTTTCTAGCCAAAACATATCTCAATTGCATTTGCATTTAAAATCCATTTGTTCAATCAATATCCTGTTTTTCCCGCTTTTTTAAATTTCCCATCAATGTTCAAAGTATCTCCATCGCTTATAATTTTCTCATAATAAATTATATTTGGGTAACCAAAAACTTCCCTTATTCAAACCCTTTTAGAATTTTCATATTTCCCATCTCATAACAAAATATAATATTCTAGTTACAAATCCTATCCTTCTAATTATAATAATACTTTTATTTCTAACAGTTATCTATTTTCTTAACCATATTCAAACATCTGTTTAATAGTGTAATATCCCATCTAATAGGTCAAAGCTATTTTCTTCAGTCTTACTCTAGCTTTCTACCTTTGATAAATAACTTTCCAAGTAAGTACATTTGATTCATCGAGTAATTCTTCCTCTGTTTTTGTATATATTGTTTGGAATGAGGAAGAGAATTTGATTGAAGAATTTTTGGAAGAATGCTCAACCCGTTTATATTCATTAAACAGCCTCTATCCTTCTCCTTCAGTTTTCTTTTCATTTCTTATTTGTCAATATTCAGCATTTCTCCTAACAGCTTTATCATCCGTTCCATCAGCTCTTCTTCCTTATCCTCAAATGTGTTCTGAGATCTTGACAAGTAAAATATCTTTTCCATTTCTGGTGTTATCACTGCATCTTCTAATTTTTCATTTGTGTGTATCTGTCTGTTAATTCCTTCCTTTAGGTCCTCCATCTTTGGATCCGTTTCTTCTAATTTTTCTTCTGTTTTCTGGGTTATTAGTTCCTTCTTTGTGGTCATTGTCTGGATTTGTAAGTTTAGGTTAGAAAATTGTTCTTTTATCTCATTTGCGTTATTTTTAGTCTCATCCTGAAATGAAACAATTGTCTCTTGGATTGATTTCAACATAAAAAGAATTTCTTTCTGAGATTCATTAACATTTTCTTGTTGATATATCAAGCTGGGAGCTTTGGAGATGGGTGTTAAAGATGATTTTTTACCATTTAAGGCTGAGTATCGGACACTCATTTTGTTTTTGTATGTAGTCTTTATAGTCCAATAGGGTCCCCAACTCAGATAAGCAGCCCAAGAGATTTTTTTTTCATTTTTCCCAGCTGCCGTCTGCAAAAGTGAAAGTCTAACCGGAAGTCCCTAGTACCTATATATTTCTAATACATTTATCTAACAATCATGTTTTAACCTATTTTGTATAAATGAGTCCCATATTTCATTATATTTGTCCTTATTCAATCCATTGGTTGAAAGTAGCCATAGATTTATCTTTCCAATGCTGCAATATCAGTCTTTTGGCATAGAGCAGGGGTGTCAAACTCGCAACATCACGTGATGTGTCGTGATATATCGTGACTTTTTTTCCATTGCCGGCAATGGGGTGGGCGCAGTTTCACCAAGACGCATCCAGCCAGTGGGCTGGCAGTTTGACACCCCTGGCATAGAGTATCCATTTATGTTGTCAGGTTATCAAATTCTGATTTTAGATATGTAGTTCAAAAGAATAGTATCATCTGAAAATTTTAGCTTTTGTCGCACAATTATGTTTAGATAATCCAGTATTTTCTTCCAAAACTTAGTAAGTGTAAGGCATTGCAAAAACACATGTTTTAAAAAGCATTATCCTTAATACATCTCCAGCAAAATGATGTTTTGAATTTACTTTGTGAAGTTATTTTTGGGGTGTGAGGAAACCATGTATGTGTTTTCATCTTTGTAGGACTTTTTCAGCTTTTGTCTCTATTTGAAAAGCAATTAAAACATTAAAATCATTATCTTGAATGTTTGTGGGTGTTACTTTAAGGTAAAAGTAGCATTTGTCTTGGCCTCAGTTCCTAGTAAATTCATGGACATGCCCATGCACTTTTCTTGACAATGATATGCATGTGGTTGGCCCTTGCTTTCTTGTGGGATGTTTTTTTCAGCTTTTCAATCTTCATGTGCAATCTTGATAGTCACCCATCTAAGTACTTTCCAGGCTCAATCTCACTTTGGTAGAAGTCTAAAAGATCTGGGAACACAGAGGAGGCAGTAAAAGAGAGGAAACATAGAAGAGATTCTTGGGTGCAGGAGAAGGGAAAGTATAAAAAAGATATTCAGAATAATTCCTCAATTACAATAGGTATGATATTGTATCAGGGAGTCTACAGATACATTAAAGGCAGAAGCAACAATATATTAAGCCAGGGGTCCCCAAAACCCGGTCTGTGGCCCAGTACCGGGCTACGGCATGCCAGCAACCGGTCTGCACAAACAAGCAAAGCCCCATCCACGAGATGCAGGCAGCACACAAAACGATGCACCCTCCGGTCTGCGGAAAAACCTTTCTCCACGGAACTGGTCCCTACCATGCATCCTACATCTAGAATATCAGTAAAACAACATCAATTAAGCAAGATGCACCTGTCGGGCCCTGTGGGGCCGATATTCCAGGGTGGCCGGGGCCTCGCTCGCCACACCGCCGCCTCCCGTCGCCCTTCCTCACCGTCCGGAGGCTGTCAGCTGTTCGGCACTGGAGCCTGATGGCGCCACGGCCGCCCGCCTCCCTCTTCGCCTGTTGGAGCAGCTGCAGGGGGCCGTGTGCCGCTGGGACCGGTGTCGGGACGCCGATTGCTGTGGGCGTCGGGAGCGCTGCGGAGGGGACATCCCCCCTCCCCTCGGCAGGCTGCAGAGGAAGGGAATCCCTGCCGACGCCGAAGAGGGAAGCTCTGCAGGGCCAGAGACATCCCCCCTCCCCCTGGCAGGCTGCAGAGGAAGGGAGTCCCTGCTGACGCCGAAGAGGGAAGCCCTGCAGGGCCACAGGAGGGGGGAAACAGACCCCCTGGTGATACCCACCTGGACCCTGGCATCGCAGGCAGAACGACAGGATACACAGACCTGGGGCTTGCTCCGGCTGGCAGCCCGCTGCGTGTCCAGAGGGGGAGGAAACGCATGCCTGACTGGCCACCTATGTAGGCAACGCGCCGGATGTTGGCCTGCCGGCTGGGGGGCAGGGCTCTGGGTTGCAACGCTATGTAAAGCGCTGGGAGCAGTTCACTCCCAGTGCTGACTTTTTCCAGCACGGAATAAACACCGTTTGCTTGTCATCCGTACCTGCCTGCTGGCTCTTTTCTTTTGTTGGAGCACCGAGGACGTCCTGACAGCACCATCCTAAAAACGAAACATTTTGACCTGCCCTTTGATTATGTATTCCTTTAAACAAGGAACTTAAAAAATAGATGCCCTTATATAAAGCAACCTCCTTGTGTTCTTTTTGACACCCATGTGTCCCTTTATTCCTGATATCCCATTTTCCTCTCCTCACTACCCCAAATGTAGTTTTTCTTCGTCAAAAGTGAATTGAAAAGGAGCTTAGAAAATCAGGGCCCAGATCAAGCTTGCCCATCCCTTCTAATATTTAAATGATATTTGCAAGGCCCTTCCAATCATTAAATAAAGTATTGCAAACTTATGTCAAAATCCCATTGAAGTTAAGAGTTTCTACTAGTGATTAGTTATAATTTCTGTATATTTTTTATAATCTCTGAAATCTCTGTAATTAAATCCATTAGTACTAATCCTGCTGCCTGCAGCAGCTGAGAACAAGCAGTTTCTATTGTGTGTCAACTCTTCTGGAAGATTTTGGATATTTCTCTTTATAAACTTTTTTCTTCAGCCTAATTTGCTAGCCCTTCATGAACTTAATTCACAGATCTTCTGACCAATCTGGTCACTCTCTCTGGACATGCTCCAGTTATTTTATGTTCTTAAAACACATGAAACTTTGATCTGCGCTTGCACTAAATATTCCTTTAAATATAGGGGCCTAAAAAAAGTGAAACAAATCATCTACAACCACAATTATCAGTGTTCTACAAGAGGCTTGGGAATTAAAATTTTGAGATCACTCCAAGAACTGCTTACTGAGGACCTCTAGTGTCTTTATATATAAAGGCTTTTATAAAGTTTATAGATGCCGTTAGGATAGCTGGTGTAAGAGAGATAGATTTCTCAAAATGCCATTTTCTTTAGAGACACACCTTTTAAATGATCAGTAACTGAGACACTAGTGCTCTGCCAGTTAAAACAAAGGCACAGCTAAGCCAAACTAATATATGTTTAAGTTGATCCAAGCTAACATGCCTACTGAAATCTGTATACATTTATTCAGAAATAAATCCAAATGAGTTAGTTGGTCTTACACCAAGAAAAGTGGCCAAAGTTTTACAAATCTAAATTATTTAAATTTAGGCTTACATTGTGACTATTTTGTCTTTCACTTTTCAGTTTTTTGTAAGAAAGGGAAAAAATAGTTATAATGTCTGCTCTACCCTTAGACTTTTGGTCTAGAAGCAAGGCATTCCATATAAAGTTTTCTCTGGGAGCATCCCCAATCAGGCTTAATTGGTGTCTGTCTGTCTGTCTGTCTGTCTGTCTGTCTGTCTGTCTGAAACATGTTGGAATTATAGCTGGAATTAGTTATAGTTTTTACACAATAAGCAAAGTTACTCTAGAAGTGCTGGATGCAGGAGAACCCCACATAGCAAATCTAATCCTAATGACAAAGTACAACTCCAGAACTGCATTTCTTCCAAATCAATCTTCCATTGTGCAATTTTTGGCTTCTACCTCCTACTTGAAGATACCACCCTTCTTGTTTTTCAGAAAACTATTTTGGCCACAAACCTCTTGGCTCTATTTTGTTAAAATAGACAGACGGTAACTGTCACGTCATGACTGAACAATACCATTGTTTTTCTTTAACTAAATACATACCTTATTTCTAGTGTGGCATTTTAACATCTACTTTAAATTATATTCTGCCATCTTTCTTTATTTTCACACGATAACCATGTTTAATGAGCTACAGTACCTGACAGAGACCAATTAGGCCAGTCTGAAATATTAATAATGATGAAATATTAATATTAATCAGTGGAACGACTTGCCTCAGGAAGCTGTGGGTACTCCAGCACTGGAGGTTTTTAAGAAGAGATTAGACAACTATTTGTCTGAAATGGTATAGGGTTTCCTGCTTGAGCAGGACATTGGATTAGAATACCTCCAGGGTCCCTTCCAACTCTGTTATTCTGTTATTTCACTGGGAAATCATATCAGCTTAATTTCTTCTATTAAACTGCTGTTAAAGATGGAGAATATCTGCCAGAATAAGTGTTAAGCATGCTGTTCAAATTACACAAAAAACAAGATTGATGAACGCTACCGGTCTCAGAATGGGAATGGGGCTGAGGGTGGCCCAAGTTCTGTTTTGTAGATTGTGTAGTTTAGGTGTAGGAACAAACCAGCTATTATTTTCTAACTGATTAGTTGGCACTTATAGAATTCATCCATCTTGGCAAGCAGATTTTGGTTGTGTTCACAAAACATGCTTAACCTGAAATAGCTTGTATCTGAATGTGAATAGAGCTGCTAAGTTTGCACTAACCAGATTAAGTATGGTACATGAGTGCAACATCTGTTTTTAGCAAACAGCTGTTGCACTCATGCACCATACTTAAAAGATTGTTCTATATTTGAGCAAAGTATTTGAGCAAAGTTGAAGGGCAGTCTTTTATCTAAAGAGGTCTCTGATAATGTCTGGTTTAGGAGTTCACCTCAAATTCAGATTGGCAATTTGTTCCACAGTAAATTTCAAATGTATCAGAAGCCTTATTTCCAGAGCTGTCTTATCTACCTCAGAGCCAGGCGGGTCTATAAACTTATACAGATGTTAAGGATTACATCTTTAAATATCAGTCATCATTTCTAGGTTTCCATCTGCGGAGTAAATCGATAGGAGCCCTTTTTCCTCCGAATGCCTATGCTCTACGCTGGGCAATGTATTTCCGCAGCATAAGGAAGCTCCCTCCTTGGACACCCTCCACACACTTTACAAGGAGGAGGAGGAGGAAGACAGAAGAAGAAAGAAAGCTCCCAGCCCGCCGTCCCGCGAGAGTTGAGGGCCCTGGCCGCTTCCACCGCTTGCGATTAGTTCGCGAATTTCAAGCCGTCCCTCCCTCCCGCTCTGGACCGAAGGAAAGACCCCGACATTAGGACTCGCTAGCGCCGGAGCTGGGCCAAGAGGGGCGGGGAGGAGCGCTGCGGAAGTGAGAGGCCAGAGCGAGCAGCTGGGAACTCTGAGCATTCGGGAGCACCGAAAACGACCCATCCTTCACGTAGAGGATGCTCCGACTCACGTAGCGGGCGCGGAAGTAGGCAGGGCCTCAGGAAGCGGCCGGTCGAAACTGCACGTCCCGAAAAGGGAGCCCGTTCCACAAGCGTCGCACGTGTCACGTCTCTCGAAGGGATTCCCGAAGACGTTTGCGCTGACTTGGAACAGGGGGAGAGGGAAGGAGTGGAGTGGGTGGTTGTGGGTGTAGCAGGTTTTGTTGCTTTTAAAGCTTTGTTAATAGGCAATGAATCCACCGGCGTTTTTTTGCAACGGGGGAGGATTTCTGCAGCTGGACGGTGACGGTCAGTCCAACGGCGTTTACCCCAAACGAGACAGACTGCTTGGAATCTCGAGGCAGAAAATCCCACCTTTTTGCTCCTACAGCACTAAGCACGCAATTATTCTGGTGTTTGTAAATGAATCCTGACACCACGAAACAACATCTGCGATAATCACCTCTGTGCGATTTGCAAGCGATGTTGTTGTTGTGATGTTTAGAGACGCAGCTCTCTTTTATATTCCTTTCCGTCAGAGTGAGAAGCTACTAAGCCTGCGGCTCTTAGAGCACAAGTTAAAAGAAGATGGGCGAAAAATGTACGAAGCGTATTTTCATCTTTCATGAGAGACGGTGTTGGTGTGAAATTATTGCAGGGATAGATTCAAGGAAATTTGCTAGGCAATCGTAATAAAACGTCTGAGTAGAAGAATCTACTCAGCATCTTGTCCTGGGCATTATAAAACCAAACGGAATCAGCAAGGGACTGCCCCATTGCATCCTGTTCAAATTTCACTTTGAAACTAAGAAACAGGTTGTACGCTACTTTCTCAGTGGTGGGACAAATTGTTCACAATAACCCAGTGGAAGGCTAAGATCAAGAAGGAGCTAAGGAGACTCATTCCTGGTCTCTTTATTTTAATTTTTGTGTATGGGAGGTAGCATTTTTTCCTTAAAGAGATTGTAAGGGTATGTGAACTTATTAAAAATCATAACTAAGTAAATGACAAGAATCAAATGTTGCATAGAGTCATTATAATGACTTGGTTTATATATTGTAAAAGCCACACGTGAGCAATCTCATTAGAGGTATAAAAATGCCTTTTGAAGAAGGGATTTGAATTTTTCTTCCAAATCTATATATATTCTTAGTATTCTGTAACTAGTTATAATAGTGTACCATCTATTCATTTGGTGCAGTTTCCCCAACTATTGCAGAAAAGTGCTTGCAAAGCTGTGGTAATTAAATCCCTAACTGCTTGCCTACCTTCTAATAGCAGGCAAAAAATTCTCCTACTTAGACCTGATTAGGGCTCCATATTTGGATTGCAAAAATCCAGATGAGCACTAGAGGCCAGAAAAGAGAGTTTTCTTAATCTTTTATTGCCCAGATTTTAGTACAGATTAGGTAGAATGACAGTTGACTAGAAGAAGCCCAGAGTTGTAGGCTAGAATGGGAAGTAAAAAAAAATCCTAAAAAAGTTAGTAGTAAACCGCAGGCATATTATTGTGCAAGATTGGACATTTGAAACTTTATTTTCTTTCACTGTTGAAAGAAAAATGTTCAGGTCCAGCCCAAGGCGGGAACAAGAAAGTGGAGACTGCTTTAGGAAAGAAGGTCCAGTTTACTGAGTTGCCAGAAACCTCAGTGACACAGCATGTGTTTCTGGGATGGCTGACAAAATGGAGCTGGTCATTCCCACCATAAATCAGTTAGCTCAAATTAGGGAAGGCACAAATCTTAACAAACATATTACATGGTTGCATACACTATTCCTGTATATTTTCCTTTTCTTTTAAGCACCTTTATTTAGCCAAACTGGTTTTTCCTGCTTCATCCCTGAGCAGAGTCCACTTCTTACATAATCTGCACACTCATCTTAATTTTATGCCTGGCTGGACGGGCAACTCTGTCCGCCCCCAAGCCTCCATCCATCTCCCTACAGGAGATCTCGGTGGGATCTTTGACCCCGAGTTCCCCATTTTCTGGGCTGTACTCCTTGGGTCACCCACCGTCCGCGGTGAGACTTCAAGGCTCCTTTCCTGGGTCTCCCGCAAACCTGCGGTACTATATTGCAGGTACTACACCACTCCCAACAGGTGAAGGTACCTTCCAACCTGCGGTCCGCCGCCTTACAGTTTTACATGCAAATGGCCTGCAAGGACTCTGTCCGCCGAAATTAATCGGAGTACGGGAACCTTTTTTCCAGAATAGGACTCTGCTCAGTGATTCTTAGCTAGTTGCCCAGGAGTGAAACCCTTTCTTTCCTTTGCACTTACTTCCCACGCACTTTCTCTTCTCTTTCTCAAAAGGTCCTGTGTTCTGGCCAAACCCTCTTGCTTTCCAGGGTCTGTTGGTTGAACAGATCCTTTTTGCAGTTAGGAAAGGAGAGAGGGAGCAGGATCCAGCTGTGGCAGAGAGAGATTCCACCTACACACATATCCACATACACATGCTCTTTCATCTCCTGGGCTTTTAAAGTTAAAATTTGGAGGTACTCACCTTCTTTCCAAGCAGTCTTTGAGCTCAAAAACTTAAAACTCCCTTTACTACCCTTGTTCCAAATGGGCAGGGTCTGGCAAACCCATCCACAGACACAAGGGGTCTGCTGCCGGCAAGATGGAGGCTTACCCATGCCCAGTCTATTGGTGAGGTTAGCTTGGAGCCACCCATTCTGGGTGCCAAATTGTTGAAAGAAAAATCTTCAGGTCCAGTCCAAGGCGGGAATAAGAAAATGGAGACTGCTTTAGGAAAGAAGGTCCAATTTATTGAGTTGCCAGAAACTTCAGTGACACAGCTTGTGTTTCTGGGGTGGCTGACAAAATGGAGCTGGGCTTTTGTGTTTGGAATTGTTCCTGTTCCTTTGGCATGAACATTGACCCGGGTCTGAATGTGCTCTTCTGGTATTCTAATTGTGGTGGGTTAATCCTATTATGTCCTAAAAGTCATGTCTTTAGATTTTGGGTGGGGGATGTAGATTTTTAGGGGTCTTTGTCTTTGTAATCCGATGAGCTCCAAGTTTCCTGGCCCCAGTCCTCCTGAATGAATCACCAAATCTGCATTTCTAAAAGCTGGTTTCTGCTTGGGGCTATTAAGAAAAACTGGGCCTGCTTTTCTGCCTGGGGAAATATAATATTCTGCCTTTTTAAATCCCCCAAAATATTTCCTTCTCTGAAGGGGGGCTGGCTTCCCACAACTGAATTCATTGTGAAAGAATGCCTAGAACAAATAATCTGACTCCATGTTACCTTTTTGTGTCCCTTGACTGAAGGCCCACTAATGGAGATTACTCCCCAATAAGATGTGTCCATTATGCATATGTGCTAGAGATGCTTAAGATCACATTATATATATTTCCTGGTTTTCAAAATCTTCATTTCAATATAATTATGAGGATAGAGTTAAAATATTATTCAGTTTCTGGTACATTCCTGTTTGTTGTTTTATCAGCTCAAACAAGAGTGGAAAGTTTTTACTGACTTCAGTTAATGATTCTTGGGATATAAAGAATACACTAGAACTCTTTTCCATCATCTCTTACCTAATCTTTCTTTAAACAGAGTTGCAGGCAAACAAATGTGCTACCACTGGATTATAGAAAAAATTATGGAGCACAATGGTGAATCCACTTGGATAGGAGTGGATATGCCCTTAGACCTTGGTGGAACCTGAGCAAGTTGTCATAAAATCCCAGAGTTCTACAGAGCATAATCTGATAGCGTTGCTCATGTGGCAGTCCTTTTCCTCACTGCATACAAGTGCTTGGTATCATTTCAGAATTTCCACTCTTCCTGGAACTGGAAATTATATAATGATTGTTCAGAAGCTCTACCCATAAAAATATCAATCTCTTGGTCATCTGGAAGAGACCACTATCAAGAAGTCTATATTCCTATGGTTAGAACGTTTAAAAAATTATTATGAGAATAGGAGTCCCTGCAAATTGTACTCCACTAGTCATTGCCAACTATAGGGGGTGATGCTCATCTCTGTTTCCAGGCCATTGAGCCTGGAAGAGTTCGAAGACATTTCCGCGGTTTTGTGGTCAGTATGACATCACAGAGTGCTGTTATCTTCCCACTGATGTGGTACCCATTTATATACTCACATTTGCATGCTTTCGAACTGTTATGTTGGCAGGAGCTGGAGCGAGGATGGAAGCTCACCCCTGTCATGTGGCACTCAGATCTTGAACCTGAGCTGCTGGCTTTACAGCTAACAAACCTAGTGTCTTAACCCAGGGATCTCCAACCTGTGGACCGCAGCCTAGTACCTGGCCATGGCCTGTTGGCCACCGGGCCACTGGAATGGCTGGCTAGCGCCACCGTGCAAGCTCCACTGTGCGAGAGCTAGCGGACCTGTTTTTGCATGCGTGCGGGCGCTAGTGGACCATTTGTGCACATGCATGAGCGCTAGCGGCTCATTTGCACCGTGCACATGCACGGCTAGTGGCCTATTTGCGCACATGCACAGGAGCTAGCGGCCTGTTTATGCATGCATACGGGCGCCAGCGCTGCCACCAGCACCGCCATGGGTGCGCACGGCCCACTTGCGCATGCATGTGTGTGCGCATATTTCCCTGCTCTTCTCTTTCCCTCTGGGCCGCCAATCTGGAAAGGTTGGGGAGCTCTGTCTTAACCATTACCACTGCACTGGCCCAACATGAGAATGGTAGGGAAAAAACATCAGGGCAGCATTAATTTTTTGTGAGCTTTGCTAGCCCTGGTTAATTGGGAGTAAATCCCAACATGGGGCAATGAAGTTGAGTACAGGGTGGCCTTTGTTCATACCTATGCCACATGTAAAATTCTCTGCTTATAGTAAGGACATGCACATCATTCCTGATCTATTGTAGCCCAAATGCCTTTAAGCACAAAATTTAGTTTTACCCAAGCATGTTCCTTCTATGAAACCTGAAATCTCTGATCTAGAGACTTACCTTGCAATCCCACTTTTTGTCACCCATATCCCACCATATAAGAGGTACATACTCTATACTAACACACGTGAGTTTGATGAGTATTTTTTTTATTATTATTATTAGATTTATTATGATTGCCTGCTTCAAAAGACTTTCAGGCACAATTTATTTGTGTCTGCCATAGTTAAAGCTTCCCCTGGCTTTTTTCAACTTTTCTTTCTAAATTATTTATCCTTGCTTCACGTTTTCCAGCCAGTCCAGCTTGGTTCTCCTCTCAGGGAGGTTGAGAAAAACATGCACTTTGTAGGCATAGGAAATACGTCCTCGTGCCTCTCTATGAGTCAGCTTGCACAAAGCTGATGTATGTGCAAGTGAAATAATCTCAAATTGCTTCCCTATTTATTCTGCTTCTCCTTCCTTTGTTCTGTGGTTTTGTATGTGCTGAATTTTAGACTATAAAGTCCTCAGAGCAAGAAACTGTCCTCTTTTACTTGTAATATTAATTCAATTCATACTGATGAAAGAACAAAATAAAATAGATTCTTGTATTTAGAACTATTTGTATATCATTATGAATGCATTACAAATCAGAATGTTATTCCTTTGCTATAAATAAATAAATGTCAAAATATTTCACCTAGCAAACACAGTAAATTTTATTAAATAATAGTCTTTCTTCTTTCTCTCAAAAAATGGCTTTATCTTTTTCCCTGGCATTATAAACATTCTCTAGAACTGTGTCTCTTAATCCCAGTGACTTTAAGATCTGTGGACTCCAGCTCCCAGAATTCCTTCATGCTGACTGGGGAATTATGGGAGTTGGAGTTCACCCATCTTAAAGTGACTGAGGTTGAGAAACACTGCTCTAAAGACAGAACTTTATCTAAGTCTCACCTGCCTTGAAGCCTTTCAGATTATTGGCCTACAGCTTCCTTCAGTCCCAGACAGCCATAGGTAGATTTATTTGGAAAGTTCTAAATTGGGAAAAGCTGTTTCATAGCACTTTCTCCCTTCATCAAAATAATAAAATCTGACCCTTCAAAGTGCTTCTGAAAAACATTCAGAATTGGATAGAGCAGAATTCCTGGCTGGAGAATTCTGGGAGTTGAAGTTCATACATCTGAAAGCTGCCAAGGTTAAGAAACATTGGGATAGAAGTAGGTCTACTACAATAAAGTTAAACTTGTAGAGTGGGAAATTTAGGTTTTAGTCCAAACTGAAGCATTGAATGATTTGCCCATGCAACAGGTCTCACAGATTGCTGTGTAGATAAAATGAAAAGAGACCCCATATGGGCTACCTTGATCTCCCAAAGAAAAGTCAAGAAAGACATTGGAAAAATAAATAAGTGGCATTCCACATCATGGTAAGTCTCCAAAATGGGTTTCTGGAAACCTGCTGCATCCAAGAGTCCTTCATTCTCTCATTTGGCTGAAGATGTGGGTGCTTTGTTCATCAAAAACCACAGATGATAATTTTCATACATATGGGAACTACTGATTGATAGAACAAAAGCCTATCCATTTTGGCCAGGCAATGACATGTTTTAAATATAATAAATAGAAAAATAAGCAACTAGACACATACTAGGAAATCTTCTATTTTGCTTTCCTCTCCATAAACTCATTTAGGATTGCATTTTTGTATGTTAAATTTAAAGGGAGATAAATCTGCTCCTAGTTATTTTAAAGCTGACTCAATTAAATCCATATGTGTTTTCTAATGATAAACAGACTTGCATTCATTTTGTAAAGTTAGATTGCAATCAAAAGATACAGTAATTGAAATAGCTTTTAAAAATGGCATCCCTATTTAGAGAACTACTACAAAGAGGTTAGTGAACTTTGGGGGGGAAAAAACAGAGTAGATTTGAGGCCATCCATATTTTCAGTTATTAAAATAATTTATTCAAACTGGTATATCTGTCAATTTTTTAATTTATTGCGTTGCACAAAGTAGATCTGAATATACATGTACTGTATAGAGCTGACGAAGCTCGTGCAGGAAAAGGCTTACAGTTTCTATTTATCAAATGAGATAAGAAGGTTACATTCAATTAAGTCCATGAAGTGCTCAGATGCAGGGCATGGCTGTTGTCAGGATCTTATGAAAAGAGAGCCTCAGGGGTCAAAGACTCTAATTCCAGAATATCTTAATTGCAAATATTAGGACAGCACCAATAGCAAACATCCCATGCTTCTTAAAGAAAAAGAAGATAAGCTCTTTTGCTATATAGATGAGGTGTATGAAGATGAAACAGTATAAGAATAAAGTAAGTGGGTCATGTGGTAAGAGGAAATGATGGCCACCTCCTGAAACCTGTGGAAAAAAGAAAGACATTCCAGTTACATTTCGTAGCCTATCAGTCACTGAAAATACAAAGAACAAAGGTACATTTTTGGCCTTCTTTGCAAGCAGCTTTATTTCTTCCTACATTATTTCTGTTATAAAATACTTAAGTTGTCTGATTCAAATTGCCTCTTTTTTTTTGTACTGCTTAACACTAAGCTGAAGAACAGAATATGGGGTTTATTCTGGATGAAATTTACATAATTATGATTTATAATTTTAGTTTCTGTGTTTGTTCCACAGTTCTGATAACACAGTTCTATCTTATTCAGAAATAAATCCCATTAAATTCATTGCAATTTATTTATTATGGTTCGTCGCATAGTCAGCCAGATGTTCAGACTGGATTTGGCATTTTTGTCTACCTATCGAGTCCTTTTCAAGAACCTGGGATAGGCAGTTGTAGATGCCTGAAGGTGTCACTGATACTGTTGCAGGATGGAAGCTGTTCCGAATGAAGCTGCCATTTGCAATTGACTGATGGTGAATTTGTCAATGCCAATGGTGTTCAAATGGTGCTCCAGTTGTTTTGGGATTGCACCCAAAGTGCCTATTACCATTGGGAGTACCTTTGCTTGCTTCTGCCATGGTTGCTCAATTTCTATTTGCAGGTCTTTATATTTTGTGATCTTCTCTGGTTCTTTCTTCTATTCTGCTGTCTCCAGGTATTGCCACATCCACTATCCAGACTTTTTTTTTATATCTTTCTTATTGAACAATTGTTAAGTCTGGAATATTATGCAGCAGGTGCCTATCTGTTTGAATTCTAAAGTCCCAGAGCAATTTAACTTCTTCATTTTGTATGACTTTCTCTATTTTATGATTCTACCAGTTCTTGCCTGCAGGCAAATGATGTTTTGTGATTTTCTTCAATCCTTTCTCTTCTCTTCTGTTGTCTCCAGGTACTGCAGAGTCCATTATTCAGACTTTCTTTGTCTTTCTTATCAAGAATTGTTAAGTCTGGGATGTTACATGGCAGGTGTCTGCCTAAAGTCCCAGAGCACTTTAGCCACTTTGCCTTCTATTACTTTGTCTATTTTGTGGTCCCACCAGTTCTGGCTTGTAGGAAAGTGGTCTTTCTTGCATTTTTCAGCAAGGCCTCCTGAGATAAATAAATCACTTCAGGGAAATGGAGGAGGATAGTAACTTTCCTTTCTTTAATGTTCTTAACAGTGCAATCCTAACATAGATCCCACTCAGGATATCATTTCCAAAGATGGAGTGCAAGTCACCTTCTCTTAGGAAGTAAGCGATGAATGTCATAATTGATTATGCCTGTGTAATATCATTTTAATATGACTTTCAAATTCAATCCTCAGAATATTTTTAGAACCAGACAAGTATTCCATAATTGTTTAATTACATTAAAAAGCTGACAATGAAAGACCTTTTAAACTAATGCATGAATAGAGTAAATTCTGCAGTTGTCTTTGGGGATGATTAGTTTTGTATCTATTTGCCTGTTGGCTGTAAAGAGCAGATGAAGAATGTGTTCATACCATATACAGTATGTTAGTCACTCAGGTAACTCCATTATCTTAATGGTTCCTACATTTCTAAATTATGCTTCAGAACTGCTCAGTCATTTAATTAAGAATCTTTAATTCTGTTTTTATGTACTTCAACACCTAACACCTATCCCTCTGTTAATGCAGCCTAACACTGTGTTGGCTTTTTTGGCAGCTGCAGCACACTGCTGGCTCATATTTAAGTGATTGTCATCATTTTTGCTCACATCATGATTTGCCATGGATGCTGCTGTCTTGAATCCAGCCACAAAGCAAGTTGGAAAGCTTTGCATATTTGTAATACATGACATACACTGCACACCTGAGCGCAACTTTCATGATGCATTTTGTTCCAGCTATACTTTCAGAAGGTTTCTCAGGAGCAACTCCACCAAAAACAATTGAAGAATTCTAAGCAGAAAGTTGATATTTATCAGCTGCAGCCAGATCAATCTTCCCTGGGAAAGAATACAGCTATCAAGCTAGGCAAAGACAAACCTGGGTTGAGTAGCCAGGGGTATCTCTAAATTGCAACCCTGATTTTTCAAAGTGTGTGGAAACATGTCTGTTTACTAACAGTGACTTTTTTCTTTCCTCTTCTTGTTTGAACAATCTCAACTTGTTAGTCCACATTCAAGTCTTCCTTACCCCAGGCAATGGGTTCAGGACTTTCTTGAGCTCACCTGTCGGTCACAAAGGGACACTTAATATTTCCCAATTATTCTTAGCCAATGTGGTACATTTCAGCACTTGCTCATTACCCAGCAGGAGACGGGTATTTTCTTAACAATTAGAGAATGGGAATAAGTGAAAAGGTTAAATTTATCATGCAACAGGCAGCAAGAAAGGTAGGCATTTGATTCAAGCAAAATGATACTCTGTGCAAAATGACACAGTTTGCTTGATGACATAGCAAGGTGGTATTGCTTGCCTCACTTCCCATGGGGCAGGAGCAAATCAAATGATATGGCCAAATCTACATTGCCTGAGTTCTGTGACCTGAATTCCTAATTGGAAAGAAAAAGTAAAATACTAGCTGTAGTAGGCAATATGCCCCTAATATTTTTCCTGATTAATTCTATTTTCCTATTGCTATTCCTGCTTATTATGAGGAAAGTTAACAAAGCGAATTGCATTTTAATATCTTTAGCATTAATAATGTTCTCAGCAAATGTCAGGAGATCCAGTCTTTTGCAAAGTCTGATTTGTCAATCAGTTCCACAATAGTATGGCAGTTAACTTCGATAGTATCTCTCCAAAGATGCCTTCATCTATGGTTCCTAGATTACTAGAAGTGAAACAAGGATTGTTGAAGAAACCCATAACAATAAATGGCAGTTTCTAAATCTAAAACAATGTGGCAATTTCCTTTTCTATTGATCGTCTTAGAATTTCTTTTTATTTGCCAACCTCACCTGTCCTGATGGTGACTGCAACCTCATTTCCTCCATTTTCTCCTCATGTTGTCGCTGCTTCTCCTTATCTTCATAACGGTATCTGGTCATGGCGAGCTCCATGTCAAGGCGCATTTTCTCCAGCTGGGTTGCCAAGTTATTGACCTGCTTGGTATTTGACTGTTCCTCTTGAACCCAGGCATCCACTTCGCCCTCTCTGTTGGCCAAGCCAGAGTGCAGATTGCTCAGCCCCAGCTGTGGCTTTGTCCTCATCAGTGCTTCTTCATCTCTAATGTCCAATGGATCAGTCACATCATTAGGTGTACAAGGTGGCTCAGTCAAATCATCAGGACCTGTTGTTTGCTCAGTTGCATTGTCAGCCGCTGAAGACACATTTTCAGGGTTGTCCTCCTAGCACAACATATGGATGTAGGGGATGTTTAATGGACTAGCTACATAAAGCAACATGAAAACAACACTCTGAATAATTCAAAAATAAAGCCAGTTACAGTACAGTTACTGTGATTTGGCAATTATTTTATCATATTTTATCATAATTTAAATAACAATTACTGTTATATAAATTAAATATAATTTAGTATAAGCAAGAAAAGGAAAATCATTTTCAAAACCCTATACAGGTAGTCCTCGACTTACAATAGTTCATTTAGTGACTGTTCAAAGTTATAACGGCACTGAAAAAAGTGACTTATAACAGTTTTTCGCACTTAAGACCGTTGCAGCATCCCCATGGTCACATGATCAAAATTCAGATGCTTGGCAACTGACTCGTGATGGTTGCAGTGTCCCGGGGAGTCATGTGATCAACTTTTGTGATCTTCTGACAAGCAAAGTCAATGGGGAACTGTACTGATTCATTAACAACAGTGGCAAAAAAGGTCATAAAATGGGCATAATTCACTTAACAAATGTCTCAGCAACGGGAATTTTGGGCTCAGTTGTGATCGTAAATTGAGGACTACCTCAACTAGGTAGTTAATGATTAAAAGAAGAAAAAACAATATGAAAATTGGTAGAATTATAACTGTAAAAAGTCTGCATTATCATGAAAATTGTTATTCCATAAATTCATATAACAATCTCAGTTTCTAAATTGTGTAGTTCTTTCTAAAACAAGTTGCTTTTGTTTATAAAGTTATATATCAGTTAATTTTGAACCATTCAGAGTTTGGGAATTCTGTGCTGTTTTTCAGTAAAAAATTATTTAAGCACATGTTGTTATTAGTTATAAATTGAATATTAATAAGTTATTTAATTTTCTCTTTTAGGCAAGCAAAAAAAATGATTCAAGAAAACAATGTCATTATATAAATTGGTAGTTTATACATAACATGTGCCTCAGTTATTTTTAAAATTTTGGCATAGCTAAAACATTGTATATAACATTTTTTTTGTATTTTTTTTAAGGGACAGGTCATTCTTAACATCAGATGTATGTTTATTGGGTACACAAGAAAGGATATTCTTAGTGGTGTAGCTCAGGTGATGAAATGTTGATCTGATCCCTTTGTTCCCCCAGGGAACATCCATTTATTTAAAGAGACCTACTGAGTTGATTGATCTTTCTTCACTGTTGAGTTTTTTTATTCTCTTGATGTTAAAACTATGATTTGGGAAGCGTTCCCATCAATGTAATTAGCTGTAATGTCAATTAAACTAGCTGTAATATGAGTCAAGAGTCCTTGCATGAAGAATAAAAGTGTAACCCTTTGTTCCTCCTGGAATCCCAATCTGGATTTAGGATCTTAGGCCCACTGCTTGCATTAGAAGGAAAAGCTCTCACTCTCTGTTATTCAAGAATAAGTAGAAACCTTACCATGGTGAATTTAGGCAGCAGGAAGTAAGAATATAAAGGCTGGAAGATGCAATGAGCTGCCTTCAATTTCACTAGTTTTCAATTTTCCATCATGTACTTCTTTAACTGTTGTCTCTGACAATATATTCACAGGAAAGCCAGGTTTACAGATCCAACTGTCAAGCTGATGTCACGGATTCTACACTGTGATGTTGAACCTGCCTATTGTTACAATTGGCCCAGAGCTCCATGGAAGAGTACTTTGTATCGTAGATGATAGGTTTACCCAGTTAGTTTAGCATGATGTTAAAGTGACTGGATATTATTATTATTTAATCGGGGTAATATTAACTATAATCAAAAGTAAAAAAAAAAACCTTTTCTTTTTAAAAAAAAAAGTCATTATGCTATCGCTTTTGAATAAGATCAAAGTAACCCCATTATGTTGTTCCGTAGGTTTCTGTGGGTAGGAGGAAATCTATCAGGAAAATAATTTCATATTCCAGGCTACTTGCTATGGGCTTTTTCAATCTTTCATCTAATAATAGAGAAACCTGTCCCGACAACATTTATTTTCCTGCTCCATCCCCATGACATTGCCTTCATCTTGTCCCTAGTCTGTGAGAGCGACAGACCAGTTTTTAGCTATACTAGTATAAAAAGTAATATTTCCCCTCATGTTCTAATATTGTCCAGGAAGGACAGCCTCATGTATATTATAACATCCGCTAGGCTTTTTTCATCTGTTACCTTGGAAAAAAGTTAGAGGATGCCATGGCTCCAAATAGAGGCCACAGAGATTAATATATATATATATATATCAGGAATCGGCAATTACAAGTTTCTTCTACTGACTCAGATGTGGGAGAACACACCTTCAACTCAGCAGTGGAAAAAAATACCTTATCGCTAAACTGCAAGCACTTCAGACAGAAATATAGTGAAGGAATTCACAAAACACACTAAAACTATGATTTACTGGTCTGTTAATAAGTTGCCTACATCTAGCCAGTGTGATTTGTAAGCCATAGTTTATGAGTTACCATGTTCTATGAACCCAATCAACTGTGGTTTATTCAAATTATGTAGTAGGTGAATCAGGCCAGCCAATCATCAGGGATGGCTATTCACCTGAGTGCCATTAAATGAAGTACTGTATATTTTCCCAATTTAACACAATCTAGAGGTGTTAAGACTACTTCAGTCTTCTCAATCTTGGTCTCCAAGGTCATGAATTGTGGAAATTGCAATCTCAGCATATCTGGAGGGCTTTGAATGAGTAGATTTTTTCATTGCCACCTATCATTGCAATCCCTGCAAGAGTAGTGAGAGTTGCAGTAACATATTGTACATCTGAAAGCGCCAGCTTGGAGAAGGTTGAATTAAACTATGTTTGGTAGCAGAAATCAGGACATGAATTATTTTCTGCCACTGCATTAAAAGGACAGCTGTTGCAACCGAACTAGGTACACTGTGAACCTGATTCAATTTAATGTAAAATCTGGGTTCTGTATAGCTAAATTTAGTTAATTCTCATAATCTCCTTTTGCCACGCTCCCTCCTCTCCCGTGCAACCCTTAGAGTTATGCCATCTTATTGACTTCTTCATTTTCATCTGCAGATTAGGATATGAGGAAGAATAAATTCTTTCTGATTTATAACCCTAACTGGGTAGAATATGGATCCGGGTCCCAATGTATGAGGGGGATGCAGGCAGAACACTGAAAATTAGTTCAGTGCAATGCAGTGCAAAAGCCTTAGGACAAGCTTGGTGCCTCTTTGCTATTCATTTATGCAGACTGGATGTTTTTAGACATCTGTGCGAACTTGTCAAAAAAGCACTGTGCCTTAAGCAATCCTCTCCTTGAACTAAGGACACTTTGTAATTCCCCCCTCCCCCTTTCTTTTTAATGTCAGGCTTGCCTTGGTGCCTGAAAAGAGAGACGGGCGGTTTGTGGCTAAAATCCATAATACAATTTATGAAAGTGAGCAGGGACCTCCTGTGCAAGGGACAAAGCTTGGAACAGTGAAGACAGTGAGTGTAGTCAGTCACATCTTGTTTCAATGGGATGAGGGGAGTTGGGGGGGGAGGGTTACAGTTAGGGTTAGGGTTAGGGTTAGGCTATGAGCTGCTGAGAAGTACATTACAGAGCAGGATACTTTCACCTAGCCACAGTTGCTGGTGAAAATTAGGTTGCCAGTTACTTAGACCAGATGTTGTTAGCCTAGAACAGGGGTGGGCAACCTTGGCTCTTTTATGACTCGTGGACTTCAACTCCCAGAATTCATGAGCCAGCATAGCTGGCTCATGAATTCTGGGAGTTGAAGTCCACGAGTCATAAAAGAGCCAAGGTTGCCCACCCCTGGCCTAGAAACTCATCATCACCATTGGAAGGATGTCCATCTTTCTGTTTTGTCTTGGCCTCTTTTTCGTGCCTTTGTGTCAGTTTTGAACCCTGGTGACTGCCCGGACAGGTCCTTGGCAAGATTTTCAAAAATCATTTGCCCTGGCCTTCTTTTTAAGGCAGAGAGTGAGTGACTGGCCCAAGTCACCTAGCTGGTTATTTCCTGGTTTCTAACCTGCGGCTTTAAATCACTATACCACACTGGCCCTCCAATAGTCATTTATGTTCTATAAATCACAGAATAGGACATTGTACCAATTTTCTGTATATTTTTTGGTGATGATATTACCAATCACAGTGGAAATATGCTCTTCTGCATGTGATGTTCATTGCATTGTATTCGTATATACCAGGTCATCATTTTTCAACATTTCAGAGAAAAGAATAGGTATTTGTAGATGCCTATGTGCAGAATTTTTTCAATTCACTGATCGTACATCAATATAGTTGGGATGCAACTGTTCTTTTTCTTTTCTCTAGAAAATGCTGTATGTACATGACTAGTAGTCAGTATTATCTCTGACCATGAAGAAATGTATTTTTATGAGCAGGGTTTTAGCTTTTTATCTAATGGTAGTTTTGAATAAAGCAGATTTTTACAAAACCAATTGCTCTAGTGAAAAAAGTTTGTAGTCCTGTATAAAATGGCTTTTACTCAAAAACAGGTGTGGGAGAGGCAATTTAACACAATTTCCCATGAATTTTAAATATCATCCATAAAAATGAACAAACACCACACATAGCCAACAGGAGGCAGTGTTCCCTGTGATTCCATTTTTGTTTCATTGTTGCACATGCTTAGCATGCTAGAAATACAGGGTAACTTGCCACTGTGCTATTAATAATGCCCTAAAGTTTTCCTTTCAAAGCTTTGCCTTTCAATTGTCTGTACAATGACTGTAGACATTGAACGCTGCGAGAAGACTATTAAACTGAAAGTTGGAGCTGGATATCCCAATGCACAGTTCATTTCTCGTTAAGATACCTGATTAATAAACCAGAATAATAATTAATACACCACTTCACAGATGAGGAGATAAATGACAGAACAATAGAAGACAATCTTGATAAATAAAGTAACCTTGCACATTATGTTAGAAGGGAGGCGAGCAGGACAAAATAACTTTATGCAGGCAGCTTATTCTACTTCCACACAGCAATGACTGGATCTCACTAAGGGACACTAGGGAGGAAAAAGCCCCAGTCTTTTCAGCAGGTGACCGGCACTGATCTTTTCCCCTGCAGTTGATGAATACATACAGTCACATTTCTGTTAGCAATAATAACACTAAAATGGTCAAAGATGAGGTCTTAACCTATGCACGTGTCAAATCATACACCCCCTCCCCACAAAAAGTCTGGAAAACTTATGCTATTCATTCATTCATTTGTTTGTTTGTTTTTATTTATTTATTTTCTAATACTTGTATCCCATGAGAATCAAACAACTGATTGTGAGTCATCCATAGCAGGCATTGGTTATAATTCTCAGTGATCTAACTAGATTAAGATTAGCAATATTTCTCACCGACCACCTGAATGTCTATGTTTGGTCATGATCTTTTTAAGATCAGTACAGCCTTTAAAATCTACTGATTATCACCACTAGAAAGAACAGGATGATACCACAGATGGAATAGGCTGAGAAGAAGATGTTGTAGCAGCTGGATACGAATCAAATAATACATTATAGGAAACCTATGCTTTCATTATGGCATCTCTGGACATATAACATTGTTCCAGAGAGCCTGGATTACAGTTTGATGCATGCAGTTCCACAGAATTAGTTGATTCCCCATAAAACTTCTAAAAACAGTTTTGACGAGGTAAACATCACAAGTCTTGAATCCAAGGTTTTATCTTCCAAAACACTCTATAATACTTATTTAATGAAGAAAAAACACAATGCACAGACAGCAGAGTATTTCAATAAATTATAATATGCTCCTCGGCAATTGAAAGTGAAGGATTATAGTTATACAGAACAGTGACCTCAGCCACTGATAACATAGCCTCTTAAAGGGAAGGTGTGCAGCAGTAATTACATGGATTCCTCATTCACACTGTAGGGGTGAAAAAGAATGAATGTGTTAGATTGCACAGACAGGTACCCATAAATTCAACCCCTTTCATATTGTAATTCAAGAGAAAAGCCCCCCTTGACTCAAACCCAGCAAGCAGCTGTGAGGTGTGTGTGTGTGGCTAAATTCCCATTTTGTGAACTAGGGTTTACAATGCTACCAATATTATTGGATTCCTGCTGATTGTTGATTTAGACTTCTACTGCTCCAGTTAAGTTAACAGACAGTACAGATAGTCGTTGACTTATGATCAGTTTAGCCCATAATTTCTGTTACTAAGTGAGATTTGCCCCATTTTACAACCTTTCTTGCCACAGTTGTTAAGTGAATCACTGCAGTTATTAAGTTAGTAACACAGTTGTTAAGTGAATCTGGTTTCCCCATTGACTTTGCTTGTCAAAAGGTCACAAAAGGGAATCACGTGACCCCGGGACACTGCAACCGTCATAAATATGAATCAATTGTTAAGCATCTGAATTTTGATCACAAGACCATGGGGATGCTACAATGCAACTGTGAAAAACAGTCGTAAGTCACTGTTTTCAGTGCCATTGTAACTTCAAATGGTCACTAAATGAACTGTTGTAAGTCAAGGACTACCTGTATGTTCTTGCATCCATTCCCAAGCTCTGAATTAGCTTAATCTATGCTTTCCCAAAGACAGTTTCTTAACATGCAATAGTTAAGTTAGTTAACTATTAGTCAGGAGAGACCACTGTGTAGTTAACAAATGCCTAGTGGGGTTTCCTTTCAAACCAAATGGCACTTGGACACTAATCCCAGCATCCCCATTGGAAAATTGTACTATTTATCATTCTCCATCCTCCTCTTGGTCAGAGTACATGGATCCCCAAGTAAAGATGGCAAAATATGGGCATCCCAGGCCCTTATTTTCTTACTCACACCCTCTATATCTTATGCTATATCCTTGGGTGATACTTGCTGACGCAGCTGCTCCATTTTCTGCTCATGTTGGCGCTGCCGTTCATTCTCTTCATGCTCATATCTCAGCCTCGTCAGTTCAAATTCCATCCGCCTCTTCTCCAATTCGGTCTCGATGGCTAAGTCCAGCCTGCTGCTTGACCAATGTGACTCTGTCCCATTGACCACAATGCGTGGCACCTGCAGACCCAGGTGTTCAGTCACCCCATCATTCCGTTGCTCTGGGGGCATTTCAGCTTTTTTTACCTCTGAGGAGGTCCCCAATTGTTGTTCACGTTTTGGACTCTCTTGATGCCCTTTTTGCTTGCTGGAGAGCTTCTTTTCTTTTATCTCTGGTGTGTATACCTCCAAAGCCAGCTGGAGCTCTATCCTCATCTTACCGATCTCAGCAAAGGCCACAGAAGCTGTTTCAGCTGTGGCTTCTGCTGGGCCACACCCAGATACTCTCTGGCTCACTATATGGAGGTTTCCTTGCTTCTGGCGCATTTGCTCCATCTTCTCTTCATGCTGCCTCTGTTTCTCCTTCTCTTCATACAGTTTTCGCTCATGTTGTCGCTGCCTCTCATTCTCCTCAGAGATGTGCTTCAGTTTGGCCAATTCAAACTCCATGCGCATCTTCTCCAGTTCAATTTCTGTAATGGGGTCCAGCTTACCCCCAAATTGCTCCTCTTCCACATGAGCGCCACTCCTGGAGGGTGATTCCTGGCGTATGTGCTCCATCTTTTCCTCATGCAGCCGTTGCTTAGCATTCTCCTCATGCTGCCGCTTCAGTACAGTCAGCTCAAAATCCAACCGCATCCTCTCTATCTCACTGTCAGTTTCATGGGTTTGTGTGTGCCTGGCTTTTCGTTGTTCTTGTTCCTCAGCATAGTCATAGTTATCATCTTTGTGGACATTTTTCTCCTTTTTGGCAACTGCCACTAATGGCAAAGGAGTGTTTATGATTTCTATCTGCTGCAGGGTCTCTAAGAGCATCTGTTGATCTCCATTAGCCAGATTATCAGTCATAACAGAGAGGCTGGCAGGACACACTGGCATATCTTCACTGACCTCCTAAAACACAAGAAAGAGAGAGGGGCCTCATGCATACATTCTGAGATGGCCTAATTAACACTTTATCTTGGGAGGGGTCTTTCTCTATATATCTGAGGTGGAGAACCTGTGGTCCTCCAGATATTTCTAGTAACTCCAGACAGCACTGGCAGTGGTAACGGTTGGAAATTATAGTTGAGTAATATATGAAAGGAAAAGGTTCTCCTACCTTGCAATACACATTCAAATGGTTTTATGTCTCACGCCAAACTGATTTTATTCTGAACAAATGAAAATATCCAGTTCTTACCAATGCCACTTGTAGAAACTCATCGTGAAAAGTGTGGAGAAACAGTGAAAGAGCAGATATCTACAAACAAGCTATGTAGATCACTTGGTTTTTCACCATATATTTTCAGTGCGAATGGAGAAAAGATATAAAATAAGATGTTAGGGAAGAGGAATGGCATCAGTAAAAGTAAACAGAGTGAAAGGACAAGGAAAGGAAGAGAAAACCCATAGACTGAAAAAAATAATAATTGTAGTTTCACTAAGATGAATGTCCATGAAAAAAACCCAGTGCAGCTCTCTTCCGACAGCACTGTTTTCAGTTCCCAAACTCTCCAAAATCCTTTCAGACTGGCTCACAATTGTCTTTACTACACAACCATCCTCTAATCATTAAAAACCTCACATCTGGAATTGAGCCTTCCAGATGGTCAATGGGAATACATGAAAAGTGTCTCACAATACCACAGTTCTCATTTTAGAATCATTATTTTTTAAACGATTGGCTGTAAAATGCTCAAAATCACTTGGGCAAGATGGATGGTATAGATATTAATTAATTGATAAGTTAATTAATCGATAAATAAATAAATAAATTAATTAAATGAATGAATAAATGAATGAAGTTTGCTAAAATGTGCTCTCGTCACTGAAATGAGGGAAAGCAACCATGATATCATGAATCGGTTTACACTGTAAAAGAATGGTGAATGATCACATCTTGGCATCAGGAAACCATGGCTCTATGAGGGGAGGGAGTTGAGAGGTGAGAGCTTCTGCCTTGGGAGTATATCCCACTTCAAAGCTTCATGGAGCTCCAGAATTTCAGCTGAAAAGTAGATCTGCATTATTTTGATTTGCAGAGTTGAGCTGGAAAGAAATTAGCTGAGCTGCCAAATGGGGTCACTCTTGTGGAATCACAAAGGTGCACAATTAATCCTGGAGTGGTGCAAACACTGCATATGAAGGTTAAGTGAACTGAAGTGAAATGAAGAAACAAGTTGAAGAACACAAAATTTTAGGGGCAGTTTACATGAATTCAGAATTTCCCATGCTGCTATAGAAAGATCTTTCTAGATATTCTGGCAAATTATATGGTTATATGGTTTCTTCTGAGACCAGAGCTCCTTCCTTTACTATTAGGGAAACATAACCAGGGAGTCCTAAACTTCTGGTGTCTGTTAACATAGTTGGAATTTTTAGAGCATGTTATACAGCAGCGGCCCCCAACCTTTTGGGCTTCAGGGGCCAGTTCCGTGGAGAGAGGTTTTTCCGTTGACTGTAGGGGGCGTGGTTTCTGTGCTGCCTGCATCCCATGAATGCGTCTTCACTTGTTTGCGCGGCCCAGTTTCTGGCATGCTGTGAACCGGTGCCGGTGCAGGAATTATACAGGACTACTGTATTTGGACTACAAAAATCTGGACCTCCACTAGGTAGTGGCAGAAAAGTGAGAATATTAAAAAATGTCAAAGGAATTTTTGTTTGTAGGCCAGATATGCTAGAGCTAATCTTATGAACATTTTTACCAAATGTTTGCTTAAGGTGGGTGTAGCTGATCACCAAACACCTATATAATAGAAAGGATTAATTCACTACTGCCTTTAGAAAGTGATTACGAAGGTATAATTCATAACTTGATTAAGGGTGTGTGAAGATGAGCCTAACATACTTGGCTAACATATATGATTGTACCACTTCTGTGCGGCAAAAAGCCAGGTGAAATCGCTGGCCAGAGATTTCTGTATTTTTTTACTGCCTGCGGATTTCTGCACCTGAAATATGGGGAAATTACATATAAATGACTAAGAAAAGCCTGGATCTTTTTTGAGATTGTTGGGGTGGTGGTATAAAATCTAACCCTCTTTGTCCATAAAATAAATTTAAAAACTTATTTCTTAGTTAGATGCCATTGACTTCTATTCCTAGTGACTCCATGGACAAATTCTCATCAATTGGACATGGCTCTAGCAATAATCTGTAGCTCTTCCACTGCACCCTGTAATCTCTTTGAAACTTCCCAGCCACTTTGCTGTCTCCCCTTTCTTTGACTTCCCTCAACTTTGTCAAGCACCATCATCTTTTTAGTGTTTATCTGTTCATATAACATACTCAGAATATGAGTTTCTACCTGCTGATCTTTACTTCAAGGGAGCAATCAGTCTTTTTTAGTCAGAATTGATTGATTACATCCTCTTGCAGTCCATTGTACTTTGTGTAGCCACCCTCAGATCTATAATTCAATTCTCTTTATCTCACACAGCACTTTTACAATGTCTATGTTTTCATAGCTGTATATTATCATTACAAATAACATTGCTTTAACTACTCTGATTTTTGTTTGTGTTACAAATATTCTTATCCTTTCTCCCTAGCATTAACCTCATCTTTACTCTTCCAGCACACTGTTCATCTTTATTTATTATTGAGCTCAAGAAAAAAAAACATTATCTACATTTTTACTTCTGTAGTAATCCATGCATTTGCATATGTAAATCTGAGCCTATTACTGAGCAAATTATAGCTGAGCATGGAGTGATGTCCCCTTTGAGTATTATTGCCACTCCATTTTCTTTATGTATTATCATGACCTGAATGATATATTATGTAATCATAATTCAGCTACGTTAAATCACCCCTAATTTATCCAATTTAGTATGGTCCATATGACATTGTCAGATTCAGCTCATGTTTGTATATTCCATGTTCCAGTTTAACTTGTCTTTATATGGCAAGTTTTTAATACTGCCACCATCAGTGATAAGACTCCCTTGCAGCTTTGATCTGGCCTTGTCATCACCTCCAGATCCACTTATGAAAATTGGATATTCTTGCCCAGGAGTACATTCTGACCTGGGAATCTTATAATCCGGCACCTAAACCTGTCTAAATATTCCAGCCATGTCCATACTGTTTTCTTGACAACAATACAAAAGGAGCTTGCCACTGTCATCTTGCTAGTTTGATTTTGGAATTCCTTCTTTAGGTCTGCAAAGTCCCACCTGCCCTCATTCTATTATGGATTATCTTTAGCTTTAACCTTCCCTTTTGACCTTATAGGCAAAGGTGTCCATAACAGAAGATTATGTACCACTGCAATCAATCCCAGAATCACTGAAACATTTGAGCCCTCCCAACACATGAAAATCCTCTGAGAGGCAGATAAAAAACTAACTTAAAAAAAAAAAGATAAAAGAGGGCAATGATTTACTGGATTGCCCAGGAAGGCAGGGCAAGATCCAATAGATTTACAATGCAAGACAGGAGATATGGGAGAATTTTTAAAATACTCTTTAGTCTATCAAATAATTAAAGAGGAATGGAGGAAAAGGATGCTGGAATATTAATCTTTTGGTTCAAGCTTTCTCAGGCAGCATCCACTTTGCTTGAAACTGAAGACATGGAAGCAGAGAAAGCAAGATCAAATAAAACATGAAATGTATTAACTTGGTTTTCAAAGGAACAGAAATAATAAAACCAGCTAGAATCCTTGAGGAATGTGAGGAAACTGTAATCCCTGTTATATCCTCAATGAATCTCAGAGAAACTTTTGGGAAACCCATCCCAATTTATCTTCCCAATCTACCAGGCAGGACTCTTGTGAGGATAAAGTGAGCAAATTGTGCCTTGAATGTTTTTGGAAAGGGTTAGGCTCTTACCATGGAGAACTTGGATACCAGAGTCAGAGATATAAGTAGCTTGATAACACTATGTTTAGAGATTAAATTAAATCTGTCCTTTTGCCTTCAGTCAGATGCCAGCTCTCCTGGTTTCTAAAACCAGATTATTCAAATCTACATTCCAGGCTAACTGTTTTAATGATGTCACAAGCTTCCAGACTCAGCTTCCTTCATGCTCTCGCTGCACCTCTGGCAACTTGAGGGGCTTAACCATATCTATTAAGGGGAGGGAGAGTCTTTTAAACAGACAGATGTTATCTGAAAATAAGCATTGTTGTAGGAAAGTCAATGTTTTTGAATTAGAACCTTGCTTTTTGAAGAAAGGCAAAGAGAATCTGAGACTGAGTATATCCAGCTGAATTCCTGCTTGCCTTTATACAATTTGGAAAAAAGAGAAATAAGAAGCTAGCACCAGGTATTCCTCTTTCAGCCTGGAACATGATGTCATGACACAGCAGAAAAAGTAGTTTAGAAAGGCTCTGATCCAAGGGTTGATATTTGTGGACTCCACTCCCCAGTAAGAATGCAGCAGGCCTAATGGCAGATCTAGCTTTGGAAAACTGAAATGTGTAAAAATCATCAGTGTGCTCTTTCCCTGCTTATGTAGTCTGACACCAGCAATAATTAAAAAAATGTCATTGATAGTTTTTAACTCTCTTTCCTCCCTTTATGATGTCCATGGTTCAGGCACAGTAATGTGATTTCTCCAAGGCACTCTGTCTTTTAGGGTGGATAGTAATTCTCCTGGTAACAACATATCCCATGTCTCTTGCGTATGGGATGTTACAAAAAGGTTTCAAAGTTAAAAGTCCCCCCCCCCTTTCCATCACCACACAAACTATCACATAGACATTTGAAAGCAGGCACACCATTTGAGGCAAATATAAGGGCCGGAATATTCAACAGTAAAGGAGGTTGTTGTTGGTAGCTGGACATTGTTTGGTGTTCATGGGCTGTATGGAGTGGACATTGCTAAATCCATGTGCAGCTGGAGGGGGTCTCTGCAGCTGGGGACCCAACATGAGTGCACAAGATTATTTATTTAGTTTTCTTCAAAGAGAACTGGTTGATGGAACAATTGGAAAGGATAGTTCAGATACAACCAAGGATAGCTGGACAAGAGTGCTGGGATTCCAAGCTCAAGAAAAAGTGATTTTCTCTGTTCTTTTCTCTAAGCTCACAAGGAAGCCCAAGAAATGAAAATACTGAAACTGTCTAAGAGACTGAAGATATCAAATCTGGGATAAGAATACTTGTGGGAAGAGGAAATGAGACAGTTAAGAAACTATCCATAAAATCCTATACAGAAAAGCTTGTATAGAAATGTTTCTATAGTTTGTTATGCATATGGCACTATTCAGTATATTAGAAAAAAGCTACACTGTGTTAATCTAAAAACTCTAAAACATCATCATAATTTAGAGAATAGTATGTTTATATCTGGAAAATTCCCTTTTCCTACACCTCAACTGGATTGTGGAAGAAGGTGATTGACTTCTTACTAATATTTCAGTGAATTAAAATACATCGAGTGGGCCATATCACAGACTGCTGATAAATTTCTAGTCCTTCTCAACAAAATATAAAAAAACTCCTTTGGTGAGATGTGAGCATCTTGACTGGAATCCACACTTGATTCCTTAGCAACACTTTATCTTAACTGTTATGGCAACCAGAAAATTCTGTCATCACAGTGTAGAACTTTTTTGACATCACTATTGTGGCAGTTTAGGAGAGAATCAGGGCCTGAGTTTGAGTGTGAGCGCACACATCTGTGTATTAAACCAGGGCAGCTGCTTTTAGGTCTTCTAGATGGGGCAAATAGGACAATAGAGGCTGTTGCCTTAAAATCAGAGACAGATGTACATTTCTTATTGGGAATAGATCTGCGATGGTAAGAAATTCTAATACATTACTGAGTTTAATCCTGTTGAAAAAGAGTATTTCAAATAATTAAATAAAACATAAGAAATACTGTATTATACAAACAGCACCCATTTGCAAATTTGACATAAACTCAAAACAGGCAGGGTTGAAAACTTGTATGCCCCATTCAGATTGGTGGGAAGATTAAACCAATAGCTTATTGAACTCCTGGGTCTACAATGTGAATTGGTTGGAGAGTTCTGATGTAAACCATTCCACATATTTAAGGGCCCTGCTGACAACAGGCCAAAAAGAAGGGATGTTTTTTCCTTTTAGAACTTCTTTTTTCTGTAGTTATGAGGTGGAAAATAGGAAGAAGATGAGGCAAAGGTAAAGGAGTCCTTGCAGATTTTATTCCGCTAGTTATTGCTGACTCTAGGGGGCAGTGCTCATCTCCGTTTCAAGGCCATTGAGCTAGTGCTGTCTGAAGATGTTTCCATGGCCATGTGGCCAGCATGACATCACAGAGCGCTGCTACTTTCCCACTGAAGTGGTACCTATTTATCTATTTGCATTTGTATACTTTCGAACTGATAGGTTGGCCTGAGCTAGGGTGAGGACAGGAGCTCACCCTGTTACATGGCACTTGGGTCTTGAACCTGGGCTGCTGGCTTTCCAGCGAACAAGCCCTTTTTTTAAAAAAAAAAAGTGAAATCTTTTTAAACAATTAATTAAGCCAGGAATTAAAGCAGCATTTCCAAATGCTCAATAGTTGTAGTTTGAGAATAACTCCTGTTAACAGTTTCTTGGCCATGCTGGTTGGGATCAAGTCTTAACACATCAGGACTGGGGGGACAGGCAGATGGGGAACGCTTTCTTAATTACTTTTGTTGCACCCCCTTTGGCAATTGCAACACATTCAGGGATAATTCCTATAAAAGAAGAATACAGAATCTGTGGTTTTCCAGAGTTCAGTCTCTCAGAAACTTCAGCCAGCAGGACAATGAAGAAGGAGATAGGAATACCCAAAGTTTTTCATTCCTGAAGAAGAGTTACATTTATTATTCTATTAGGTTATATACTGTATAAGTCCTCCTCCATCATATCTGATCTGTTTCAGGAAATATCCAGAGAACCCCATTCATCTTCTGATTTCTCCAACTTTGAGACAGAGTCCGTGCACCACACAGACAAGGAGATTCAAGCAGATCTGGATCATACTAGTAATCTGGAAGGGTCTGAATATTCTTATCAAGGAGGCAATGTAGAATTCAAGGACATGCAGGCAGGAATTGAGTTTGCTGTGCAGATAACCCCAATTAAAGATTCCAAAAAGCATAAGGAAAAGATGGTAAGTGAGAAGAAATGTGGCAGATGGATGAGGGAAGTCTTCATTTTGCCCTTTTTTCTGCCCTACCATTAGGCAATGGGCCATCTCTTCTTGTAGATCATAAAAGAGTAACATATTTGTAATGGTGATTAGGTCCATGGATGAATGGATGGCAGAGAGTTTCAGACTTTCTGTTCCAGAAATCTTTTGGGTCTTCATACCATTCTCCTATCTCCTACTTGAAGTAGTGGTTTGGTAGCTTTTGTTTCTATCAATTATCCATCTCCTAACTTTGGCATGAGAAAGTCAAAAAGGCTGTTGTACAGAAGAGTAGACTGTATGCAAGCAATATCTTTACAGTGTTCTGGCCCCCCAAACATGACAACAGGGACTCAAAATAGGAAAAATATCAGATTCAGTTAATTAATTAATTTTGAACAACATAATAATTCCTAGATATATAACAAAAATAAAAGAGAGGCATGGTGGCCTAGAGGTGGAACTCTTACCTCAGAATCAAGAGGCTGTGAGTTTGATCCTAGGAGGTAGCGGCAGATATTTCTCTCTCTGGGCGCAAAGAATATCTGCTATGAACTCCGCATAGGCATCAGGAGGGGCATCTCAGGTCCATTCAGTTGCCCGACTCCACTTTGATGCAAGGGATTACAGGATTGTTAAAAGGAAACAAATACAACAAAAATAAAAACATGAATAGTATAATCATGTATAGACAACAATTAAACTCAAAACAATTAAACACAATTCCAGTTATTCCCTAAATGCTCTCTGGACACTTCAACCAGTGTCTGAAATGCTAACAGGGTAGATAACCAGCCCACATTCCAGTGAGAGTATATTCAACAAAATGCCTGGAAACTTGGCTCCTGGGACCCACCTGTCTTCACTTTAATCTAGTATGGATCCAGTAGCAGCTTTTCCTGTGTGGAGCTTTTGGTCAATGAGATGTAATTCCTACAGACAACAGCCACACTGCCTTCCTGCCCTCCAGCTTGACTTCTGCATCAGTGAGAGAAGTTAGTTGCCTTCTCCTTTCTCAGCCAGATCTCTGTAACCATTGGGTTATCCTTTCATAATGATCCTCCTGCCCCAGAATCCCTTTTACCACAGAGAACAAAATAATGATATCTCTAAGCTTTATTTAGGAAGTGGTTTAGGTACTTGGTCTGCTTTCCTACATCTGGAGAGGGGAACAAGGCATATCTGCTGGGCAGTTCTTCTTTTGCTCTTTCCTATATTCTTTTTGCTACACTCTTCACTAGCTTACATTCAGCATGCATGAGATGGGTGCTTATGCTTTATGCTATTCCTTTACTTAAAATAGGACCTGAAACAGCCAAGATGCTCCATACATATTTCTAAATAAGTATAATGTCAGGTCTACTGATGATAGGAAGTAGGGTTAGCCTTTGTGGCCATGAAGTACGTACCTTCCTTTACAGAAGCCCTCATTGAACAGACTGAGTCATGCTATCAAACAAAGATGCATGCTGGTGTTATAAATTCATAAAAATAATAAACATCAGCCAAAGAGATAATGTATTACCATTTCCCTATATTTTTCCTTTTATAAAGAAATTCTTCTCAGATCTCAGGAGGTGGGATTTATTCCCACAGTAATTAATAATAGATGCATCTTTAAAAGTAGATTAGGCAATGCATCAACTTTTTCCTATTGCTAGCTGGGTTTTTTTTAAGACCAGCAAAAGACAGCAAAGAATCCTAATATTTGTTTAATACAAGAAGACCTCACCTGCTTCTTGCAGCAATGGAATAAAAAAGTGTTTTGAAGTAAACTTCCTTTTTGCTTCCAGTTAGCTGAAAATGACTCACTATTCCTGGAAAGCTACATTATCTCACCCACTGGAAGTATCCGATCATGCCAATGAACTCTGCTTGCACTTTTGACAGAGATGTTTGGTCAGCTAATGAGAAAAAGAAAACATGGATGAAACTGGCCCTGATGTAATTCTGCAGATCCTTTCTTTAGTTCTTGTGGCTGAATGTGATGGGTAAAACATAAAGACTAAAGACATACTTTTTATTTTCAGGATGCTGCAAGGGAGACTCCAGGCTCTTCCTACTTTCCTGATGATATGACAGAAATCTTAGACAATAAGAGTCAAGCAGAGCAGATGGTAATCACCACACAAATAGAGGGCAATGCTATGCCACCAGAAATATACCCCAGGATAGGTGAGGCCAGCAGTTTGGAAAGAATGGGTCATCTGAACAGAAGACAGATCACGACCACTGATCTTGACTTGGAAAAGATGAGGTTGGATGGTGCCATGATTAGGCTAAAATATAGGCATGAAGATAATGAAAAGCGACGTCTGCATGAAGAAAAAATGGAACAGCTACGGCAAAAGGCTTCATCTCAATCAGTAAGTGGGAAGGCATAGCAGACAAAAAGAAACATTTTGATCAAAATAAAAACCAGATTCTATACTGGCTCATCTACAGTAATAGACTTTTAACCATTGTTAAGTTGCTGGTATTGAGCTATAAAAATCTTCAACTGCTTAGTTCCATACTAAAATCTATGTTTACAAATCTGTGTTGTCACTGTTTATTATCCTAATAATGATAGACCATTTTTTAATGCACCTACCTCCATCTGGTGTCTTTCAAATGTACTGAAACCATCACAATTGGAAGCCACCAGCTTGGGGAAGGCTGCTGTAAAGAATTCTGCAATTTCTCAGGAAAAAGTGATTAACAAACAAAGCAGTTCCAGTTTCTATGATAGAGGCAGCCTCAAGAAATTTCCAGTATGAACTTTCAGAAACAAGTGGCATTGAAAACCAAGAAAAGGGGAGCTAGGCTGGTGTTTTCTGATTTTTGATGGGATCCATCTCCATGTTCCCATGGAGATTCCTGTTTGGTAGATGCTGTATTGCTATTGCTTTGGCCCAGTTTGGAAAGAACAGAAGGATTCTGCTGAGGAGGGCTGTCACTAATTCTTCTGTGCTTCCTCTTGGACATGATTTTGGATTGACTGAACTGGAAAGGCAATGTGAAGGGGAATGGCTGAGATGCCGAAATCCCAAGGCTAGCTGATACATTTTTGGGGGGTTATTAAAGTTACTACTTGCAATTTGAGAATGCAAACAGAGGCAGATGTGTATCCTTGGATGCAAAGATGGTTTTAAAAAGGAGGAAGTAAGTAAAGGAGGCAAATATTGCAGATGAAAGTGAGGAAATAGTATCGCAATCAGTGTCTGATCAGAGGAGATGCTGTTATCATGCAGTACATTATTTTTATTTAGTTTAACCAAAGTATTTCTAAGTGGCTTCTTTCGGCAAAGCTTATCAGGCAAATGACACATAGGGGAGATCTTGAGAAGATTACCTTTGGGTCTATTATTTTGGCATCTTTGAGGTCTTGAATATTTCAGCCAATGGAAGAGACAATTTGGAGAAAGAACCTAGCAGTGGCCAGACTAGACAATGCTTGCATATACACGTGACAAATATCAGGTGTAGTTTAACTCCCAGGTACAGTGTGCTACACATTAGGGAAATACAGATATTTACAAATTGTGTTGCTCAGTTTTTTGAATTTTGTCTCAGACGCATGGGCCTGTTAACAACTTCACCATGTTCCTTTGTTTCTTTTCTGTTCCTTTCACTTGCAGATTGGACAACAGCTCCATGAATTATTCCAGCCCCAGAACCAGTATGCCCTATTTTTTTTCTGCTTCATCTTTATCCATGTTATTTACACAGTAAGGGAGCTGGTTTTTTATTTTATTACAAAGCATCACATATTCTGCTATGCCATTTTGCTGTATCTTGGTTTCTTGAAGATTCTCATGGATTACAAACAGAGGAAAAAACAACCTTGGAACAGCAGCAGACTCTGAGCAACAGAAACAAGAGAAATATGGCTCCCTGAAGTTTATGTATCTCATCTCTTTGCCCCTACTCTTTAAAGTTTCCTAGTGTGCACAATGAATGCAGGCTTTGGTTTGGCTGTTGAAGGATCTGATGGTATCCTCTTTGTTGAATGTTATATCCTGCTCTCTCCCCCACCCCTTTTAAGGCTTTTAAAGACTTGCCCTCCATCCGAGCAGTCAGTCTCTAATATTAATAAATTGACATGGAATTAAAAAGAAAAGTGTGTGCACATTGATCCTTTGAGAAAGAAGTATTGCAAGCAGAACTATTTTTAAAGTAGACTGCTCAAGGTGATCTGATATTAAATATTAAATTTCAAATGAAGTTCAACCATACAAAATGCACTTGCATTAGTAGAATAGAATTGAAGAAAAACTAAATTAGAAAAGGCCATCTAAAGTCCTCCAGATGTTTGGAATGTTGCTCCCACCAATCCAAGGCACCGCAGTCCAAAATATTTGAAAGGAATAGGGATGTACTCTTTAGAATAAATATCCCAAAACATTTTGCTACCTGTTGCATGGTAGCAATTGGTGCCCCTGCACCATACCACAGGTACATAATACCCCTAGGCCAATCAGTGAAAATATTTTTGTGACATGCTAAAAAAAAAAATAACTTACAAGTGTATCATGGCTCCTCAAATCTGTGGCTGAGACAGTTTCTTCTTTGGCTAATGGAAAGCAAAACCTTTAGCTGGTCTTCCTCACTTTCACCCTTATCATCGTTTTCCTCTTCACATATTCCTGACAGTTAGAACAATTAATCAGTGGAACAACCTGCCTCCAGAAGATGTGAATGCTCCAACACTGGAAGTCTTTAAGAAGAGATTGGACAGCAATTTGTCTGAAATGGCATAGGGTTTCCTGCCTGAACAGGGGCTAGATGACCTCCAAGGTCCCTTCCAACTTTATTATTATTATTGTTGTTGTTATTATTATTATTATTCCTGTGATTGATTTTTTTCCTGCTAATCTCAGTAGTAGCTCCTGTTCTCTCTAGCAATTTGAACAGCCAAAACAGAAAGTGTATATTGCTAAAGATCAAAACAGAACTGCATGGTGAGTTGTCTTCCTTTAAAAACTAGTTCAAAACAGGAAAATACTTGACTAAAATCAGGACTGTGTGTATCTATGGGAAAGATATTCAACAGGTTTCCCTAATCTAATATGATTAAGAATGTCTGCATCATAGGACATGTAATATTGCTATCAATACTTCTTAAGTGTTTGAACAAGCACTTAAGTCAATAGAAGTCTAATGCAGATCTAAATTATATATGAATATATTGTAGTGGTTAAAGATACCCTCCCCCTTACACATATAAGCTGCATTTATTGCCAATCATCTGAGAATCCCCAATACGTATGAACTGCTTAAAGTGCCCTTCAAAACATTCTTAATATTCATAGCTGTGACAGGTGGAAGAATCAGACAGGAACATAATAAAGCAAATTGTTTCTATTCACCTAGTAGGCAGGGATAATAATGTCAAACGTCTGGGTTTATTTGAAATATTCCAACATCATGCTGTAATTTCCACTGTGTCTGCCTTTTTTCTCTCTTGGACTTGCAATGTACTGGGCCAAAGATATATAAATCCTGTTTCTGCTTTTGCTCAGGGTAGCTCAATTAAGTATCAAAGCATTGTTGGGGGTCCAGGATATACTGTATTACTGGCTGTATGCATGCAAATATAATTATGAGCCATGGTGGCGCAGTGGTTAAAATGCAGCATTTTTTTTTTTTTTTTTTTATTATTATTAATTATTATTATTATTATTATTATTATTATTATTATTATTATTATTATTATTATTATTATTATTATTATTATTATTATTATTATTATTATTATTATTATTATTATTATTATTATTATTATTATATTAGCTTGTAGGGTGTTCAGGACTCCAAGGGAAAATACCATTTTGGTGTCATTGGAGGTCACATCATGAAGATATATCCCCTACAAATAGTGAAGCATCTTCATATTCCACCCAAGAATATATCCTGATAGAGGCTTAAAGATCAGCCACATTTCCCCACCTCATTTAGCCATCTTACCTATCATTTTACCATCTTGCCTTTGTTTTCATGACATGCCCTTCTATGATTACATTAAAAATTATGTTAATACTTCCAATTTTTCCTTTCTATAGACCAGTGTTTCTCAAATTTGGCAACTTTAAGATGTGCAGACTTCAACACCTATTATTCCCCAGCTAGCCACGCTGCTATCTGAATCTTAAAAATGCTTCTTGCACCAAGGACCACTTGCAGTCCTCTTGTGGACCACCAATTGGTTTATGCGATGAAGCCCATTGTATGCATTTATACAACATACAAAATTAAGCTGACTGAGTGTGCATAATAACATGAGTCTAAAATGTGCTTAGCTACTTTCTGTTTATTGTGTTTGGCAAATTAACAGAACTCTTGGAAGCCTTAAAGGTTGCATGTATTTTACGTAACTGCAGCTGATCTTTTAAAGATATTGCCCTAATGGGTATCCCATATTTATATCTAACATGGAACAGAAAATATCACTATCTATGCAAAACCTTAATTTTTCCAGATTCTGAATAGTCATCACTCTTGCAAAAGGGAGTTATAATACTGGACCCTCCCCCCCAAAAAAACAACAATCAATGAAATACACATTAAGGAAAAATGTTATATAATTGGATTTAGGTATTATAATGGCACTTTTTTTTTTACCACTAGGCTTCTATGACTATGATAATATACCTGAGCCTTGCTGGATAAAAAATAATAGGCAGAAGGTTTTTGGATTGTCAGCTTCTTTGGCAATTTAATCCGATTCTATAGAACAAACTTCACAAACTTCAGCTGGTTTTGCCTAACATGCTAGACTGAAATGTAGTTGGTTCATTCGTGGCTCAGTGGCTCCAGTGAAGCCAGCCAGCGTGGTTGTATGATGCAGTGTCTTATATCAACGAAGAAAATTGGACTAATAAAGTAATTGTAAAATTAGCCTCTTGACAAATGCCTCACTGACCTTGATAACTCTGGAAGAACAAGATCAGGTATACTTGTATACATAAAGGTGTTCGATATATGTGTATGCACACACAGACACAGACTTAAAGATCATCATTACAGGAAGTCTGCCTGCCAAAGTATCATTGGATAGGAGCTTCACATATTTTTCAAGGAACCCCACCCCTTTCAAGTCAGAGGCTGCAGAACAGCAGCAAGTTGAAAGAATAAGAAGAGGAAAAAGACAGGCTGTTGGCTGAGTTGCATTGCCCAATGAGATGAATAGAAGCTGCCATTCAAACAAGTAAAACCATTGCTGGAAGCTTATTGCAGTCTCCAGAGAGACCTTCAGGATGAAAAATGCAAAGGTAAGAGGGCAGCATTCTTGAAAAGTTATCTTGGTCATCCTCATTAACATTTAGAATGAGTGCAGTGTTTTTGCTAAGAGATGAGCTGAATTCAAATCTTGCATGTCTCATGAATTCTTCAGCTGCCTTTGATGAGGCACTATTTTCTGAGCATACCGATCTGCAATATGGCACTTAAAGCAGCTTACCTTACAGGACAGTTGTGATTAGAAAGACAGCTGTAATAGTTGTTCTAATAAATATAATAGTTATGATACATTAGATATGAAGTCACTTTGAAAGCAGTTGTTAAAGAAGTCTTTTTTCATGAACTATTTTTTGTCACTATTATTACTAAGGATATATAATCTAGATGTCTCACTCTGTTACTTGATTAATGGAAGCAGTGTTTCTCCTTGTTTTGTAGTCAGAACAATAGGCCATCACAGTAGAACAAGAGACAAACTGTGAACAAATGAAGGATTTTTCTTAAGAGGGAGATAGAATAATAGGGAAAACTTCACCTATTGATCTTCTATATAGTAAAAGTAGAGCACTTTTGTCCTCAAAAATCTGGTTATCTGATAAATAGTGCTTTTTGCTCCAGAATTGTCTTTGTGTGACCTCTTCTGGTACTGAAGGTTTACTACAATAGCAGCACGTAGACATCGGGGAAGTCTTTGAATGTGCAAATGAACATGTGAATAAAGTGTAAAAAGCTGCTACAAGTGATGTTTGTTTGTCCTATATCTGTCTTCCATGCTTCCAAGGCAATATATATATTTATATGGACCCCACTATGCCCGAAGCAATTAGCTATGTCAGCCTCTCAAACTGTCATTCTCTGGGCGTAAAGAGAGTGAACCTCCCACAATGCAGCCATATCAGCATGGTCATTTTAATCCTAAAACATCTGGAGGATGCCAGGATTATTTCCATTTTGACATATAGATAGTCTACTTAGATCAGGGCTGGGCAATTGGCTCAGGAATTCTGGGAGTTGAAGTCCAGAGATCATAAAGGCGCCATTGTTGCCCACGCCTGGTTTGGATTGTACTTTCATAAACCCATGAACAAATGACATGGAGTTGAGTCAGAAAAGTGTGAGAAGATCCCATCTTTTTTGCCTCTTCCTTTAATAACCACCTGTGTTATAAAATATTGGCCTCCGTTGTAGTAAATCATTTTTTAAAAGTGTTTGGCATTTAAATAAGAAAAAAAACTTGCCTTGATTATTTTTCTTGAAATTGGAATATTTGGAGCTATATAAGCAGCATAACTTGTTATGATTGACTATTGCTGTTAGTTCAATAATTGAAAAACACATTTTGCTAACTGATTTTACTTGGGTGGTTATATACTGCCAAGGTTAGCTTTGAATCAAACTTTGATAACAAATGGCTAGTGTATTATTAATTAAGTCAATCAGGCAATATTCTAAACAGGTATATTAAGGAGAGAGTAGCACTGGATACAGTGGACAATCTTGAGTGAATATGTGGCAATTGTACCATACCATAAATAGCATGGAAATCTGAGCAGGTTAAGAGGAACTATTAGGAGTTGCCTTACTCAAAATCAGAGAGTTAGTAAATTTAGTTCAGAACTGTCAACAGTGTCAGGAAGAAGGTTCACCAGTTCTGTCTAGGGATCCAAGACTGAATTTGGGATCCTGAGCCCACAAACCATGTTCTTCATCACTCAGTATGACCATCCTTTCTTTCTTTTCTGTAATGGTTCCCTACTCTCCTTAAATAAAATACAGTACTACAAATGTAGTGCTCTTTAGATACATCAAATCTACAACTCCTTAAATCCCCAGCCAACATATCCAACAAACATGTGAAGTGGGAATTTTGGGAACTAAAGTCTCAGAACATTGGAGTACACCAGATGGGGAAGAAAAACAAAGAGTATGTATTTCAGGAAATGCTAAGACAAGAGATCTGGCAGTTGATTAGCCGATCAATTGATTGGTCAGTGACCGGTCAGCTGTTTCAAGATGTTACTGGATATTATTGAAATATATTAAATGAAATGTTGGATATATATCACTTCTTAGTTATCAAATAATTAATACAAAGAATAAGGAGTTGATGTGCATGCTTCAATGACCCTCCAAATCAAATCCAAGACCAACAACCACAAGGTTGACTACAAGTTTGGAAAATGAAACATTTTTCTTTCTCCAAGTTTAGGGTCTGTCTAAGAAGTTGTCTTGCATGCAAGCAGTCAAGTGGCATGTGTGAACCAACCATCCAAATAAATGGCTTCCAAACTGACTCTATATTGGACTTCTATTCAAGTAATGGAAGTCAACAGTTTCCAAAAGGCTTCTTCAGAATGCAGGACTTTTGAGGAAAACTAGTAGATAACCAGTTCACCACAAGGGGGCAGTATTTTACACAAATAAAGCACATTCATAATAGCTTTAATTACTCTCATACTAGGTTCCCCAATGCATGCTCATCCACAAAACATATATAGGAAACACACATGCATCCATTCCAATTAGTCCCTCTCTCACACACATAAACACAATACACTGCTTCGTCACATGCAAGAAAACACAGCTGCTTCCTATGTATATGTGAAAGAATTGGAAAGAATCCTAGAACCTATACTATGTGTGCCTTCCCTAGCTTATTAAAAATAAATGCAAGGTCTTTGATCCAAAATGGATCAGACAACTTTGAGCCAGATTTTGATGGTATTGATGACAATGATTAGCGTTATTGTTATTGTCCTTTTTGAGCAAAAACAGAAATCTGTCCTCACAAGATGGGCTTACACTCAATCTGACCATCCAGTATAATCACTATAAAAATCCTGCTTAATGGTAGAACAGTGCATGCAAGATCCTAGATTTAATCCTCAGCATCTCCAGTGACTTCTGGGAAAAGTTCCTATCTGCAATCCCTGGGACAGTGGTCAGTACATGTATAATACTGAACTAGATGGACAAATAATTTATTCTGGCATAAAACAGTTTCTTGGGTAATCTGACATTTAACTTAGTTATTTGGCTGCTGTTGTTGGATATACTGACCACATTGTCACATACAAGAAGACAGATCATAAAAATTAGTCTTAACTATTAAAATGAATTTAAAATGGAGACACACCTTTGTATGGCTGGAAACTACATCTTAATATTTATATATTAATTATAACATTGAATGTCAGAACATATTTCAAAACATTTTACATTGAACCCCCCCCAAAAAGATTTAATTAGCCCCTGAGATATTTCAAAACCATTCTATCCCCAGGTTATATACTGTATTTCAATTTTAAATCAATGCTTTTCAAACTTGGCAAATTTAAGCTATGGGGATTTAAACTCCCAGAATTCCCCAGCCAGAAATACTACAATTCTGGGAGTTGTACACAATTTAAAGTTGCCAAGTTTGAAAAACATTGGTCTAGATCAGCGGTGGGGAACCATGGGCCTTTTATGATTTGTGGACTTCAACTCTCAGAATTCCTGAGCCAGCCATTCACGCTGGCTCAGGAATTCATGCTGGCTCAGGAATTCTGGGAGTTGAAATCCACAAGTCATAAAAGGGCCACAGTTCCCCACCCCTGGTCTGGATGAAGTAAATTAAATTAAAATTAAATATCCATCTTTTCGCACCATGGGTGATATGAAAGACAATTTCACTTGCTGACAGAATGACAACATACTTTAGGCCACACAGTATTTCTCTGAGTTTGGATTCCAATGCTTAGATTCCCAATCAAAATCAACAGTGGCCTGACACAATGTCAGACCAGGAATCTATTTGAAGATATTGACTTCTACCTGCTCCTTTTCAGCATTAGAAAAAAACAGGCCTCCCTATGCTGATGGCCTTCCCAAAGGTTCTGGTTACTTGCTCTGACCTCCAGTTCGTTCGTTCGTTCGTTCGTTCGTGCGTGCGTGCGTGCGTGCGTGCGTGCGTGCGTGCGTGCGTGCGTGCATTCATTCATTCATTCATTCATTCATTCATTCATTAATTTTGCTGCCCATCTCGTGGTTCAGGGACTCTCAGACTCTCTGTTGCCTGGATTAAACAGGCTTGTTTAGAACAAAATCACATAGTAAAACCATGGGAACATTTCTACTTCCTTTTCAATTTTCTATCAGCTATCTCAATAATTAGCTTTAACTAGAAACTGTTTTCTTTCAGCTCCTGCAAAAATTACAGACTCAAAGTTTCATAAGAAAAAAAATGTAGTTTGATCTGAAAGAAAGATAATACTGTGCCTGTGGCATGCTTTCTATCTCCCATAATTTTATCTTGTATAACAAGCACCAGATGTTTTTGTAAATATGGGCTTGATCTGTAGATAGGGGCAACCTATAAATCTCTGAATATATCAATCAATCAATCAAAATTTATTTACGGTCAAAGACCAAGCTCAATAAAAGACTAGCATGCAAATATAATAACTGTAAAAAGAAAACTTAAAACTGTGAGAAAATCCTAAAAAAATAGCAGTTAAGTGTTAATAGTATGAGGGAGGAAACAGATGATTTGCAATAGCTACGGATAAGAATTCTGCCATCTTCTTAGAGATTTCTGATCACCTAGGAAAACTTTACCAGTCATAATGGCAATTAGAGTTATTAACAATGGGAAGTATTAAACCTGATCATCATTGGGTGTTCAATGCACATTTTAATATGAGGGCAATTCGGAAATAAACCTCCGTTTGAGCATGTGTGAGAAATAGGTGGGGATAGTGGCGCCTGTCCTATGGCGCCGTGTGCAGTAGGTTAGTAGGCAGTGAGGAATGGAAGGAGAAGGTTGTGTTGCAGTTGACTCGTCCGCTAGATCAATTGAAAATGAACCATTTTTAAAAATGAAACAGTGGCTTGCATCACACCGCTTCGATGATGACAATGCGCTTCATGATGCTGTTACAGGATGGCTTCATTCCCAGGTGGAAGGTTTTTTGCAGAAGGAATTTCAAATCTTGTAAGACGTTATGACAAGTGCCTTAATTTGAATGGTGATTATGTCAAAAACTGATGTAATTTGTACTGTTCTAATACGTATAATACAAGTTCTGTATCTGCGAGTGTCTGTCATTGATAACCAAAGGGAGGTTTATTTCCGAATTGCCCTTGTAGCACATAGGAGACAGATTCTGGATCTGAACAGAAACAAGTTCAGAATAACAGAATAACAGATTTGGAAGGGACCTTGGAGGTCTTCTAGTATAACCTTCTGCTCAGGCAGCAAATCCTACACCATTTCAGACAATTTCAGTCTCTTCTTAAAAACTTCCAGTGCTGGAGCATTCACAACTTCTGGAGGCAGGTTGTTCCACTGATTAATTGTTCTAACTGTGAGAAAATTTCTCCTTAGTTCTAGGTTGCTTCTCTCTTTGATTAGTTTCCATCCATTGCTTCTTTTCCTGCCTTCAGGTACTTTGGAGAATAGCTTGACTCCCTCTTCTTTGTAGCAGCTCCTTAGATATTAGAACACTTCTATCATGTCACTCCTAGTCCTCCTTTTCATTAAAGCAGACATCCCCAATTCCTGCAACCGTCCTTCATACATTTTAGCCTTCAGTCCCCTAATCATCTTTGTTGCTCTTCTCTGCACTCTTTCTAAAGCAGTGGTCCCCAATCTTTCCAGCTTGGCGGCCCAGCTGGGGGGAGCTGTGAGTGGCAGGTGCACGAGTGTGCACACAGCTCCATTTTAGTTAGAAGCAAGTGCACATGCTCAATTCACTCATGTGAATTGAGCTTTGTGTGTGAGCAGAGGGTGCTTGCGCTTGTGTGTGAAGCTCCACTCGTATGAGTGGCAGGCACTTGTACTCATGCACAAAGCTCCACTTATGCGAACAGAGGGGGCTTGCACACAAAGCTCCATTCACGTGAATGGAGCTTCGTGTGTGAAAGTAAATGCCCTCTGCTCACGCAAGTGGAGCTTCATGCACCACACTTGCTCATTTGTCCTGCAACCCAGTTTTGAACAGGCTGTGGCTTGGTAGTGGGCCATAGACCCGGGATTGGGGACCCCCATTTTAGAGTCTCAATAATTTTTTTATATTGTGGCGATCAAAATGATGCAGTATTCCAAGTGTGGTCTTACCAAGGCATTATAGAGTGGTATTAACACTTCATGTGACCTTGATTCTATCCTACTGTTAATGCATTGGCTTTTTTGGCAGCAAATTTAGCAATTGCAATAGATGCCTTTTGGATTTTTACCAGAAACTCTCTTATATGATTATACCAGCAGGGTCTGACTGGGATCTTAAAGCATTTCCCAGAGTATACCAATATTTGGATATTTAATGTGATTTGGCCATAGTATCTGTCACTCCATTGATCACTAGGCACAATCTACTTTCATTTTTGAAATTTCAGTGAGAGGTATGAAAGTCAATGATATGGATGCTTCTTAATGTATACTTCAAAAGAGGTAGCCCATCCTTCCCCATTTGGGTGGTCCCATTTTTTGGACTATAGTTCCTACTATCCCCATTCACATTAGCTGGATATAATAGAACTAGAGTGAAAAGTAGCCAAGGAAAGCCAACCTAGACTAGCATACTTCTGATAAACATTTTCCCCTCCCCTCTTCTCTGGCTTTCACTGTTTGTTCTCTTCTGGCATTACACACTTCAAAATTTTGTTAGCATCATCAAAAATAAAAACCAAAGCCATTGTTGGTATCTTTTTTCCCATGAGAACATATCATTTTGCGGTTGCTTGAAGAAGTTGACTTAACAATTAAGATGAAGTAGTGGTTTTCCTTTTATGGGAACATTAGAACATCTTGTGATGCCCAATGGGAAACCCTTGCAAACTGTTTTATTCAGATTTTAGATAGGTAATACAGACAGTGGTGTCTGCTGTATTTTAGATATCTAGCTACATGTGATATCAAAAAGGTGGTGGAGGAGGGTTAGAAAAATCTTTGAACAGAACTCCTTCCACTTTCAGAGACAAGCTTAATAACGTCAATATTGCTTTTTATTGGTTGTATTCACATGATATCCATACTCCTGATTGATTGAACTATGGCTTCCTAACCCAATTTTTGTAATTCATATGACATAATGAACCATGAATCATACTTTTATACTGTTCCAAAGTTTTCAAATAAGCACTCATATGCAAATTGGACCAGGTTCGTAAGCTGCTAGTAAGAACTTACTTCTATCTATTGTTTTTCTAAGTTTCTATAGTGATCTAAAGAAGAGAATTTCACATGCAGTTTTGTTAACTGATGTTGAATCTGAATTTGCCTTTTACTTCCTATCATTTTCTTTTTCTTTTTAACATTTCTTTCCTGATACTAAATGCAAAAGCAAGGATTCCCTTACTACTCATAATGGAACATGTAATTTACATGTTGCCTTTCAGAGTTCCATTATATCTCTAATACTTTTCAATATCTATATGAAGATACTGAGCAGACTGTTAGAAGATTTGCAACTGTGTGCTCCCAGTATACCAGTGATGCCAAAATCTATATCTTGGTATCATTGTCAAATAATATGATTCCCTTAAATGCTTGTAATTGATTAGATGAACACAATAAATAGCAATAATTGTGAGAAATCACACATCCAGGGAGATGGGAGATGTATCTGTTCTAAACAAGATCACTGAATCAATGTATACACAACTTGGGGAATAATGATCATCAAGGCTTTTATCATTTGGGATTAATATACCAGGTGCATGAGAATTACTGTATAATGTAACTATCACATTACACATGTGATAATCTTTATATCTCATCTGAAAACTTCATATGGCACTGATCTCAGCAGGCAGGTTTGACTCTAGAAGAGTTGAAGAAGACCACATAATCCTTGTGCTAAAAGCATGGAAAAGACTGTCAATTTACTTCTGACTGAAATACAACATGGATGTGTGTATCTTTAAACTCCTGTGTGGGTCAATCCCAAATTATTTGAATGAATTAGTCTTTCTGTAAGATTCCCTCGTCCACTTCAGTAACACCATCCAAAAGGTTTCATTCACAATTCTGCTGCTGCGTTTGGTTTGTCTTGGGGAGAGTTCCAGATTGAGTGGTTTCGGTAGTTGTCCCAAATCTTTAGAATGCTCTCTCTCCATAGAGATAAAAAAGTTTTAAAATATTTTTAAAACAGTGGATTAACTACTGATTTTAAATGTTTTAATATAACTAATTTTAATTTTGATTTCATAATTTATTGTAAACTGCAGGAGATCTTGGTAGTCAGTGACATAATTAGCTAAATAAATTTTAAAAAATGAAATAAGATTGTAGTTACAAGCCCTGCAACATGATATTTCCATCTGCAGGGAAATTTTGGTGAAGTCCCACTTTTAAATAAGCAATCTGCACCTCTGCATTGTGGGTTGGAAAAAAAATTGGATTTATATTGATTTTTAGGATGTTCATGAGGAAGAATGGTATGACAGATGACAAGATTTTGTTCTTTAAATTTAAAGCATTAATTTGATCTGCCCTGTGGTAAGCATTTACTTATCATTAAGCAAAGAGAACGAAGGCAGATATAGATCTGAATAAAATCTATATTTGCCAACCTATGTATATAGATTTAAATTTAGAAATAATGTCTTTAAATTAAACACAAAGCAATTGTTCTAACTAAATTGAGGGAAACTATCACCAAAAGACCTGTGTATTTGTTACATTTGCTGTCTTGGATAATGTTTAGTAGCAAGTTGCTGTCCATTGCTTTTCTTCCTTTAAACCAGATATGGAACAGGCTTGAAACAGAGGATTTTAAATAAAGCATGCTTTCCAGTAACATGTAAAATAGGGCAATCACTACTTCTTACTTTTGCTTTTTAAAATAAAGGGCAACACTGCTTTGCTAGTTATTGTCATTTTCCTGGATCTGGAGGCAAAGTGGCAAAATTATTGAGAAAAAAAATTTCATTTACAAGATTGTTGGTCCTTGAGAAAATGGAAGGGAATAATTTGAGCAGCAAGCTTCTCCTGAACTTGAAGAGGTTCAAGAGGGCTACCTGTTGTAAGAAAAGCTCTTGAAACCAAAGCAACTCAAATAGGCTGGACATCTTTTGTGTTACACAGAACAGAAAATACAATTCATCTAAACACAAGTTGCAACTCAGCTCAAGGCCCCATAAACAGCTTTAGCAACCCATCAGTCCTGGGCTTGGTTGTGGTAAGGAATTATCATGAAAGAACATCTATAGATTTCAGAAGCAGAAAAATATGGTACCTTGCCTTGTCAATGTAAGATACCGAGGGGCGGGGAAGATGTTTCAAACTAACAGTCCTCATTCTGGCTCCATGGCAACCCAGGCAGATGTGACTGTGTAGTTGAGTCATTCCCTCTGGTTTGCAGTTCAAGTCTGCCTTAAAACAGCCGGCTAAATATTGCCAAAAAGGAGGCTATCAAAGGAGAGCAAAAAAAGGGATGGATTTTTATAAAATATGCATGTGTTTATTTGGGAAAAACTGAAAGTTATTATGGCTCTATCAATTCACAGGGAGGGAGAATGCTTGCAAGCAAATGAGCAACAAAACCTGTTATAATATCAATTGTTTTGCATGATTTTTCATGGGCTGAGGTCTGCATGTGGTCTTTGAGTGGCAGCCCAAAGGTTGCACTTCAAAAAGAAAAAAAGCCTTTATCCCATCCTGAATTAGATTTAATGTAATTTAATATTTAAATCAAATAAGTTAACCTGATTACGCTTCAATAATATATTTAAAAACTTCCCCTATCTGCTATACTAAAAGTGATAGCTTAGTAGCAACCTTTGGATGCCGTGTGTAACTTCAGATGGTGCATTTCTGATATAACTAATAGTGTGTTTGAGTGAAAAAGTGACCTGTGTGTTTCCTTAGTCTGGGGCCAGATGCTAATTGTTGTTAGCTAACTTCATGGTACCCTGGAATTTACTTGTGTAAGGTTCTTTGTTTTTAAACCAAATAGATTACCCCTTCAAATACAAGGTACCTTTCAACAGGCCTGCCTATTTTAATATAGATTATATACAGTTCCAGCCTGAAGGCAGTCATCCAGTTGGGCAGCCTGAATGGTCAGATGGTCTGAAAGGCCAAGAGAGAGATAAAAAGTCACCATATCTAACTTAGGTCTTCATTTTCGCACAAACATTTAAATTTAGAAGAAGAAACAGGAAGTCGTGTGTGTGTGTGTGGGGGTGTTTGCATGTGTGCGCACATGCATTCTTCTAGATCTTGGCAACTTGCTTTTTTGAATACTTTAGCTTTGGAGTCATATTCTGCCCCTGACCTTTATGAACTTTCTATTTTGCTAAGTACATGCTAGGACCGATCTCAGAGTCTGGCTGATATCTGATCATGAGATTAGTCCCCATGATGAGTAATAGCAGAGAAACTTTGCTGAAAGGCAGTTCATCCACTGTAGCTGATCTTTCCTGGCAGTGTGCAGATGTAGGCTGCATTCAATATGAAAGATGATCCCTCTTTGGGCTTGAGTCTCTTATACTAAGGGTCCTCAACCTTGGCAACTTTAAGACTTGTGGACTTCAACTCCCAGCCAGCTTTGCTGGCTGAGGAATTCTGGGAGTTGAAGTCCACAAGTCTTAAAGTTGCCAAGGTTGAGGACCCCTGCCTTATACAGAGGGCAGAGGGAACATCCTTGAAGGACAGGAGGAAGAGCTGCTAACCAGGCAATGATCAGATAAAAAGGGCCTGGACCAGCGTGAGGAAAATAATTTGAGAAGATGTCTTGGATAAGCCCCTCCCTAAATCACATGAAAATACAGGGGAGGGGAGGGGCAAACACATTCAGATTTCAAAGATTGAGGCCAACTTACAAAGTAGACCAGAGAAACAAACCATGTAGTTCAGTGCAGCTTTGGTTGTAATAGTGATAGTAACAGAATCTTCTAACTAAACTAGAAAACTTCCTGCCCATTGTCTATTGTCCTGCCCATTGTGAGCTATGTTAGGAGTTTCCCCTGCACTCATTGGCTTGGTGAGAATCAAACAGGTCAGGGGAGAAATGTGGTTTGAAAGGACTCTCTTATTATCCAAAGCAGAAAAGACCTAGAGAAGAGAAAATTTGTAGCTTAGGGTTGAACTCTGGGTCCTCAGTGCTCTTTGAACTTGGTTGTTTTCTTTTAGATGTTTCATTACCCAGTGTACTGATGATGTTACCTAACTGAGTTATGAAAATGTCTGCAAGAAAACAACCAAGTTCAGAGAGCACCAAGGACAGCACAGAAGAGTCCTGGATTAGACCTTCCAGGGAATAGACTATATATACCAGCCTTAACCAATCAATAAGAACTGGGCCAACCCCACTCATAAGAATAATTTGATGCTGTCACTGAAAGAGTGGATGGTGAAGTCTATCCCATTATACTCATGACAAACAATGTGTTGGTTTAGGAAAGCACTACTTTAATACGGGACTATAACTAAAGGTTATCTCAGGATGGGATAGGGGTCAAACAAAGACAATGTCATGTGAAAAAATGGGTTGTCAGGGCATATTTATGTCATGGTTAGATGGTGCTCTTCTGTTGCCAGCTGGTCAAAATTGGTAAACATGGTTAAAGGAAGAGCAGCAAGGAGACACTTGAAACACACAGATCAGATGACAGTACTCTAGGGCTGGTCATAAACGGATGGGGCTTTGATTGCATAGTGGATTGCATGTTTGTGGTTGCCATCTTGACTGTTTTGACTCTACCTCTCATGTGGACTTGGGCAAGAAGAGAAAACTAGCTTGAAAATGAGACAGAAGTATTTGCCTAACCCATTTGGTTCCCACACTTTTTGATATCATGATCCCCTAAAATAATAAATGAATTGAAATGAACACAAATTTGTATTCTCCCTAGGAATAAAACTAATAGCCATTTTTCTGTTGAGATTGTCAAGAAATAAACACGCCACTTTGAATAGTTGAATTGTAAGCTACTTACCATAGACCAATGGTTCCAAACCTTTTCTTCACCACGGACCCCCTTTAAATCCCTTTTGTGGCCACAGACCATGGCCATGGACCACCAAGGTTTAACTCAAGATTTAAAATAACATTTTGTCAGGCCTTCATGGACCCCCTGTGATGATATTATGGCCCTCCAGGTGTCTGTGGACCACAGGTTAAGAACCACTGCCATAGTCGTTTTCAAATACTGTGGTAGAGCAACAGTGCACTGGGGCTTTGCCAAGGCAAAATGAGGGATAAAGCCCAGGATGCATTTTGACAGGGTCCTGCTTTGCCTAGGCAATTTTGATCAATTTCTTTTTAAAAAGTATAGTCTCCCCTCTCCTTCAACACAACTTGTTTGCAGTCATCTGGTAGATGCCAAGATTTTGTTCCCTTTCTGAATAATAAAAATTATGAAGCAAGCAATCACTAGCAGTTTAAAGGGCTTTTTATAAAAGAAAAGGTTAGGAAGAAAAGCAAATACCGCAGAATTCCAACCAACACACTCTCTAACATTCTGTTAGTTGGAAAAATCAGTAAGAGAATGTGTTGCAAGTTGGAGGGTTAAGATTTATAGGAGAAGAGGAGCTAAAGGAGAAGAAGAGTTGCAGGCCTAGTGTTATCTTGTTAATAAAACAATTAGGTCTGAAAGATTCCCAAGAATGTTAGAATTACCTGAGTGTAAAAACACTGATCTTTTCTTTACAAACAACTCAGAGAGCGCTGGGTGGTATAAGAAATGACTGATTAACAGAGTTGCGCATGATGAGTATGGAAAAATAAATCTTTGAGTCTCTTGATTTAAAGAACACTGAGGACAGCTTTGACTTGTGTCTGAGCAATAAGTGTAGTGCATTTTGCTTCATTAATAGTCAACAAAATTATCATATCATATTTATTGTCTAGCAAGATTCTTTAAGAACAGTCTCTGCCACCCTTTTGATCCTCCTCCAAGCTAGTTGCTCCAGAATTGTTCATGATCCATTCCCTTCCCTTGTGGTCTGCCATATGTCAAAGCTTCTTGAAACAGAAATCTATCCTTCAAGACTCTGGAAACCACCACAACACCAATGGGGCTGTGTAAATAAATTCCCTAGTTTTATCAGGCTTATGGATAGAATTCAAAGCTCTGGTTTTTCTTAAACAAATTGACTATCCTCCTCCATATGATGGAATTTGTTGAACACTGTCAGAAATTCTGTTGATTTGTATGCTTTATACATTACCATATTTACTATCCCACTGTAGTTCTTAAAGCCTCTGGAATGACTCTTTAGAATAATGATTTGGCATCATTAAACACCAGAATTGGTGTTTTCTCAATAGTGGTTCTGGATTATGCAGAAAGAGATGGTAGGACCTCTCAGATGTTTTAGTGGAATTTAGGACAAAGATTAAAATGACGTGCCAATACATATATTTTCAGTGAGGGTCTTCCTATAGAGGTGTGCTCAAATATTTCTGAGAAATCTTATCTGGACCAAGATCAGGGGTAGCCTGTTCTTCTGGTTTTTGAGCAGAATATCTGGTGTGCATGGTGCTGGCTGAAACTAGAGATGGGCAGCCATGAGGCAATATGACCCCCTTCCCAGTTATGCCCAGAGGGAAGTGCCTGTTTTTTCTATCACACAACCATTCTCCAGAGTAGTTTTTCCCCATCTTCTGAAAATGATAAATATATAAAAATGTAAATGTAAATGTGTATATGTGTGTGTGTGTGTGTGTGCGTGTGCGCGCGTGCGCATCTAGATTAGATCACACATTCATATATACACACATACAACCTTACTTGTAGATTCACTAAATAGGACTAATCAAAAATAAATAAATACTGCAGTAAAACAAGAAAAGAAAATGCATATTTCTCAAGACCACAATAAGAAAAAAATATCCAATTTAATCAAAATCACATACCTAGGACGATGTCAGCTAGAGTCCTCATAAAGATATGTAAAGAAAAAGAAAGTTAGCCTTTTTAAAAAAAAAAAAAGTTGGAACAAACATTCTTATAAACAATTTAACAAATCTGCCTATTGTTTAAAAAACACTTTTTAAGAAGATTTATGCCCCCCTTAGAAAAGAAAGAAAGAAACTGCCATATGAGTTACTGGCAATGGAAAAGGAGATAAAGATGAAGAACATAGCTGAACAATGGTGATAGATTGATAATTGCAAGTGTACGGATTCATAGATCTGGAAGTGAATCTATAACCCTCTACAGTAATCCCAATTGAGGGTATCACTCAGGGCAAATGTTAAGCACCTGCACTAGGACTAGGAGGGTAGAGCTTTTCAACACACATCTCGTACACACACACACACACACACACACACACACACACACACACACACACAATGGCTTTTACATATAAGATGCATTTTACATGTAAGACATAAAACCTCATTTCTCACAGAACTTCACTGGGAGTTCTGTTTGTCCTCTCCATCTTTCGGGCACTTGGACAGCAGCCGTCCTCTGCTTGATTGGGAGGTTGGGGAAGAAAGGGGCTTCCCACTCAGCTCAGAAGAATCCATTCTCCAGGCTGGGCTGGGCTAGGGACCAACCTTCTCAGGAGGAAAAAACAGGAGGCTGCCCCTGTTCTGTCTCAACCTTTTTTTGGCTTTATTTACTGAAGCTTATCTCCATTTGTTTTATTGCTCTATCTGGAATTTGTCTTGGAAGAGAGATTGATTTTTGCAATTTGTAGGAGGTCTTTAATGCCTGTTGATTTTAATCTTTCCTTTTATTAATGTCCACCCCTTTACTATATGTAAACTGGCCTGAGATAGTTTTCGCCTTAAAAGCAGGCCCAAAAAACATGTGAAATTAACAAGGAATAAAGAAGTAAATTAGGATTTCTGGCTTCTCTGTCAAGTCATCTCATACAGTATAGAATTGAGATGGGCAAAATGTAGCTTTCCAGATATTACTGAATTCAAGCTTTGTAACCAGTGTTAAAAGATGATGGGAGGTGTAGTCTAGTAGCATCCACATTCTGAAGTATATCTCTGGAGTCACACACACACCCCATTTGGTCCTTGTATTCAATTGGCTGGCAGCAAGGCCTGATGGTGAAGTCACAATTGGCTGCTTTGGAACTGAGTCCAAAATTGTAAATCTCAATGGCAGTGAGCACCCTAGGGAGAAGAGGATCTTCCAATAAAATTTTAAATTCATTCTCCTCCAAATCTGTAACAGACACTAATTATTTAACCACTAATACCCTGAGCTATTGGGGAAAGCTGCAGTACATGCACAAAGAGCTAGCATTAGCAACTGTGAAAGAGAGGGTTCCCACCATGTTAAAAAAATACTAAATATTGCAACAAGTCAAAATGTTTTAAATTCCCACTCAATTTTAGTTGGGCCTAACTTAAAGTAGGCCAGAGCAATCTTTCAAATGTAATTCCTAGTTCTCGTATAATTCAACAGCACATGCTTGATGCTCTTCTGTGGAAATTAATGAAGGTTAGAAACACTGGCTGGCACATATCCAAATCCCATTTCATTGACTGGAAATCTCTTGGTTTAAAATAGGCTGTCTTATGATAATTCAGTTTACTTGTTTGCCTTTTTCCCCGTTCGTACTTGATGCTTCCATTTGTTGTCAAATACTGCTTTGGGGAATGTTACTCACAACAAAGGATTGTTGCATCAACTTGTTGCTCTGGTATGTACAGCTCATTTGCAAATGCAATCCAGTACGGAAAGGAAATATAGAGCAGGGTGTTATGTTTTTGTACATCTATATTTGTCTAATGGCCTGAATGAATATGGTTAGAAATTAAGAATGTGGGACTATTTTATCAGAAAACAAAGGGATTGTTTCACTTCAGATCTCATTAGTCCAGGAAATTGTTAATAAAGTGAAGCGTGAAAGATGCAACATGACATTGAAGTGGCTGAGCCATCACCTAACTCCAAGCTTTCCTATCAACTGCATAGTCTCTGCTGTATTTTGCAAGCTGAAAATGATCAACACTGAGACCCTAATTTCTAGAAAATTGAATGTATTAATAAGAGGTACAATTTCCTATTGTTATTTCACACATGCCTAAACTGGTGCTCTCCTATCACTTACCAGTCAGCTGTCTAGAACACATTCAAACTGAGAGAAGTCAGGGGTCCTTGATGCTCTCTTAGCTTGCTTGTTTTCTTGCAGACGTTTTATTACCCTAGCTAGGTATCATCATCAGTGCTAGTAAGGAATGCTGTTTGCTGTCAGTTTATATTCTGGTTTTTGCTTGTCTGTGTGGGTGGGGGTGGTCTTAGGGATTCTTTGGCTGGGCTGTTTCTAATGTCTCCATGACTGTTTCTTGATTGGGGTATTGTTTACTTGATTGTTGGTCTGAAGGTGACCTTGGAGTTAATCTATGCTGATCTGAGTGCTGATTATGGTGGAGAGGTGCTGGAGTCTTTTTCTCTTTGGGGCTGGTTGATTGTCTCTTTTGCATAGTCTATAGATGTTTTTAATGTCTATGTGTCTATTGATGGCTGATTTGTCAGAGTGCTTCTTTCCCGAAGCTATAAAAATCAGCCAAGAAAGTTTTGTGACTCCTATGATGAAGCCCTCTGGGAGTGCAGTCCTGGTCAGTGTTTGAAGTGGTACCCTTAGTTGCTTAACAATTTTATAAAATCCCCATAAAATCCCCATAAAATAGCTTTTCCCAGCACAGTTACATTACAGTTTAACTCTCAGAATTTCCAGTCAGAATGTTCCCTTGGGGAGTTGAAGTAATCGAAGTAATTCCTTTAATGCAACCTCCTGGCCTTGCCGTACAGAGATATGTGAGCAGAGGATTCATCCCCCAATATCATAAGAGAGACAACGTGAAACTTTTTCTTATAAAGATAAAGTGTCAAACTACTTTTATGAGTAATTGTATGTGGGAATGACCTTGGGAGACAGGAGGAAGAGCCATAGCCAGGAAATGGTCAGATAACAGGCAGCTTAGACTGTGAAAGAAATGTGGGCATGGGAAACATTTCAGAAGGAACCTTCCCTAATTTCTTTGGGGAAATATTTACTTTTGGAATTGCAAGATTCTGTTAATGTTGTCATATAATGAAGTAATTAGTTCATCTGGGTGTGCATCCTGTCTGGACTACCTCGCCAAGCTGACAGTAACTTTAAAGATGAAAATACAAATTTTCGGTGCTGTAAAAAAAATACAGCGCTCCCCAGATCATGCTAAAAGAGTTTTTTTTTCCAAATGAATCCCAAAAGATAATATAAAGCTCTAGATTGACCAGAAGATGGTACTAGTCTGCTGCAATGTTTTAAAAAAGAGATTGGAATAGAATTTATAAAGGAATTGGAATAGAATTCAATTTACACAAGAAAACTATAACAGAATTGATAATATTATGCTCAACTTGAAGAAAGGTAAGGGTTGAAATCACTCATAATTCACTAGCTGTACAAAAAAATAGAAATATGGGCCAAAGAGAATTGACTTTGTACCCACACAGAAAACAAATTAAACCTAGCCCGGATTCCTAGCTAAACATTTTACCTATTTGGTTGTATTTGCATGGTATCTTGGGTGTAGTACAATTAAAAAACAACAACCAAGAACCAAACAATATGTTGTCTTTCTCCTTTTGGTTTCCCACTGAAAAAAAAAGTCCTCACCCCCCTCCTCTTGCTTTTTGCTTCCAAAGATGCTCATAGGAGAAAGCATAAGGTTCCCAGGTTTATAGCACATAATCCTCCATTAAAAGAATCCTCAATTTTAAGAGCCATCAGAAGATACTCCTCAGCTGAAAAGAAGCTTCAAGTTCAGTTTGGTATAAAGATACGTGATATAAAGATATCTCAGGCATTACCTTATGCTGCTGATGGGCACCTTTTGGACCACAAATGATCCAAAAAAATGCCCATCAGCAGCATGTGATAAAGCCTGAGATAAAGCCTTCTGTGCTATGCTGAGATGTGCGGTAAATTTAATAATTCTTGGCTTAGCTAATTTTGGCTATAGTGGACCCATGTTTTGCTTGGATTACCCTCACATTTAATAGAATGAATTTGATAGACCCTCCATTTAATAGACTTAAATCAAAGTTTTACTGCAAATAACACCAAAAACAATTATGCAACTATTCAAACTATGTAAAGTGGGACAAATCATATAGATTTCTCCCATATGACTGGTTAATTGAGGTTTTCCTGTAATTTTTTTTTTAAAATATAATCAATGGGCCCTAAGTTTCATCTAAATATAACAATCATTCCATCTCTTTTTTATTTTTATTTCTTTTTTACAACCCTGTAAATCCCTTAATCCAGGGTAGATTTGGGCCACTGAATGGAGCTGAGCGTTTACTGGCCAGATGCCCTTCCTGATGCCTACATGGAGTTCACAGCAGATATTTTCTCTTTGTTCCCTGAGAAATATCTGCTGTTGCCTAGATTGAACTCTCAATCTTTCAAATGAGAGGTGAGTGTCTTCATCACTAGATCACCATGTGGCTCTACATCTTTTTTAATTATTGAAGCTATTTAGCTTTTAAAGATGAAGATATCCAGGGAGCCACCATAGAAAATATGCATAAGCTTTTGAGAAGCAGAACATTCTATCTACTGATTTAAGAAATATTTTTAAAAGATTCTATTCTTTACATTCATAGCTTTTATTCAGAAAAGTGGAGACCAGATTTATTATCTCTTTTGTCCTGTCACAGCTTCTTATGTTATTTTAAAATCTATTCAATTTGGAGGGAACCTGCATTTGTATCAGGAGAGGGGGTAACTTGGAGAAGAGTCAAGAGAAATTGTGGATTTTCCTCTTGCACAAGTTTTTTCCCCTCTCACAATAAATTTTCTAGTTTATGTCCATAGAATCAAAACCCTGTGGTCCAGCAGTTTGTATCTGAACTGGAGAATGAGTGCCTCTTCCAACTCCCATTAGCATTCATGACTAGCCATGGTGGCTGATCTATGCTTTAATGGAGTACCTATTAGAAAAAGTCAAACCCTCTCTCTCTATAATTAAAAACAAAAATGAAAAACAGTCGAAATGAAATATGATTTAGAACACTAGTAACTGTCAAAAAAAAAAGTGCCAAATCTTCCATTATGGTTGATGTCATACAAGTCCAAGTAACTTACTTGGTAAGTTACTATTTGGAGTTATTATGAAAAACCTTTCAGCCATACAAGAAACTTGTCCTTACATGCCTGCGCATGCAGACCTTGGGCTTTGTTGAGGAAGAGCAGCATAGAAATGTGGTAGAGAAATAACCAACTGCACTTAACACTGAATCTGGTACAAATGGCAGGATCAGTTGCAAATATCCAATAATATAAGTAGACGATATATGTGGTTGTTGGTGTCATACCCATTTCTTAAAATTTTTAGAATGTCTTATTAAATAAAAAGAAAATTGAAATGAATTTGCAATTAATTTGTAATACTGTGGAATGTTAATAATTTTGTTCAGTTATCTGCAAAATATGTACTTGAAATTCTGTCTGAACATTATAACACTGTCCTTATCAGTGAACGGGGGGGGGGGGGGAGGAAGAGATCAGGAGGAACAGCAGGAGGAATTTGCTGGGGAATATATTTTTAACTTGGAAGAGCAGATCAAGGAATGTAAACAGTTATATGTTGTTTGTATGGGTGTTGTTTAATGGAAAATTTCAAGCCACTTAAAAAAGCATTATTCTATCCTAACATAAAATTTATAAATTTTATAAAGAATAAACAAATAAGACATGAAACAAGATTTATTTTAAAGTTCTCTGAGTGTACTTTTTTGATTAGCTAGCAAGACGGCATTTTTTTTTTGTCTATGCATTTAAAGATAATTGCAAACCTTAATTCCTATAAACAATTTAATAAATATTTGCACTTCACAAAGATACTTTCCACTGATGTTTGTTTTGCCAGAATCAAGAGTCACAAGACATGGAAGGATCAGTAATTTTTAATAAGGTATCAGTGTCAAAATACATTTCTTTATTGAGTTAAAAGTTGCCATACAGTTACAAGGTTATCAGTAAGAAATTCAACAATAGAGAGAACATGAAATAATTATGACAATAGTTAGGGTTAATATTATAAGCATGGTCTCCCTCTCCCTCAGTGTATTTTTAGTAAAGGGTTAGGGTAAACACTTGAATGCTGAAACTACAAATAAAAAATAAAATAGCAATATATGAGTGCCATTCAGGCACACAGCTCATTATCACAAAGAGATCTGTTTTGCTGCAACCATAGGCTTCAAGCCACTTTAGCTCCAGAGATGTCACTGTAAATCAGTGGATCATTTAAAGTGAACTATTTGAGATTAGCAGCTTAATATGGATATTTTTAATGTGTTTCTTCCAAAATTAAAACTTTATTATTACTGACGATCAGATCCAATCAAAACTCATATATGAGAGTCACATCAAGCAAATCAAATTTGCCGCTAAATGTATTTTAGTTGAAGCTGTAATCCATTGCATATATACATATACATATACATATACATACACATACACACACACACACAATGCTTTAATGCTTCACAAGTCCTAATTTTTAAATACAATATTCTGATAAAACACTCTTCCTGCAATTCTGAAATTATGCCATATTTTAATTAGTTGTGAAAGCATCATCACAGTCTTCCTCCACATGATAGCCTCCTGATATAAAGTACAGTGGGTTTTGTATTTTTAACATTGCAATCAACACCAGAAAGCACCAAGTTGAAAAAGGGTATATTATGATGGTTACCCTTTGAGAGATTCTTCCTGAAATTTGCATGGCTTTTAGGCAAATACTTGGAAATGCAAATTTATATACGTATGTCTTTCCAAAATTATGCCTTTTCTCTTTCAGCAGGGCTTACTATCATTTAGGTATAGAATTATATTTGATGGCTGGGTTTATACTTCATGTGAACCTAGAGTATGCATTTTTTTAGGGGCATGGGCCATATTTTGTCTTTGGACAGTCTGCTTAATAACTTCTAATTTAGGTTGCTACTTTTAGATGAGACAGAGGATATTCCTGTTATCAGTTCTGAAGAAGATTCAATTCTCAGTCTGAACAATTTCTGGAATTGAGAGCATTCTATACCTCTTTATCCTTTGTTGTAAAGATTGCTTTGACTGGCCCCAGTTTTCCCTCTGCCTTGTATAATCTCACCTGAAGATGCTAATCATTAAGTGGCAGAATGTTAAGGCTAACATCTTGAGTGGAAGACGTGCTCCAGATATTTCTTTCTTTCTTTCATAAGCACTTGCCCTTGGTACAATGTAGTGAGCTGCTGAGAAATAATGAAAATCTTAACTTGGGGACTGGAATTACCTCCTGAGTATGAGTATTTCAACATAGAGAGATTATGCCCTGGAACAAAAAGAACCAGGGCAAATTTATAGCATTTCTGAGCCTTTTTTCCATTCATTATGGAAATGTTGAATCAATAAACAAAATTGTAATCATTTTAAAAAAAAAAGATCCCTGAGCAGATCTCATTCCTGAATACTTTCACTCTAAAATCTTTCTGCAAACAACTTCCTTCATGAGTTTACCTAGTTTGAAGAACTCTTTTCCAAAAATGCAAGCAAACTCTATTTACATCACATTTAATCTGTTTTCCTTTTTCTATTAACTTAGCTTTGGCTAGATGGAGCATTGATTTTTGTCAAAACTGCAATGTAAGGCAGACAAGCAACTGCTTGGGTTTACAAGGACTCCATTAATACCTTCAATGAAGAACATACAAAGTTCCAGCAGAGTTTTATATTTCTCATGTATGGAAGAATGGGAGCCATATTTGTAGCAACTATGGACTAAGTGGTTTAAGGCACTTCAGCAGTAAACCACAAATAAATATAGGCCTGAAACTCTCCTTTCCTCCTTCAAAAGGTAGTCAAGATAATAAATAGGACTTTGAGGAAAGCTTGGCTACATCTTGAACCCTACTGTCTTCAATGAGCCCTAAACACTAATACACTTGTCTGTACGAGGGCAATGAACATGAGGAGGAATATAATAAAACTGTTTTAATTTCTAAGAGTGAAATTAATGCCATCTAAGTACACTTCCACCTATACAACAGGGGTTTTTTCTCTCTGATTTTTCCCCTAGGTACCCCTTAGTCCTCACCCTTTCCAACAATTTGCTCTGGAGTGTTCCCCCATAATGACATTCTCCAATGAAACCAGTTTCACTCTAAGAGAAGTCTCTGTTTTTTAAAATTTCAATTGGTGCTAATTTGCACCAGATAATCATCTAAGCAGGTGAGACTTCAGCATCAGGTAACATTATTACATTTCCTGATTCTCTGACTCTACCTTGGCCTTCTAAAGCTTGTTCTAAAATTCAAAGGTAAGGGTGTGCAATTGTTTCTGTGCCAAGCATCACACTGAACCTTGGGCAAGCTGGCAGCAGCTCTCCAATATGATGTCATTTCATTTACATCTAAACCGAATTCAAATTAAAATAATAAACACAACTGATCTCTTCTTGCACATTTAATAACTTTACTTTGTCTTATTAAATATTGCAGTTTGGTATTAACTTTTGGAGGTCTCTAAGGGTTGGGTCCAAAGCTTTTGGGGCCAGATAAGACCTTAGGGCCTCAGGTTGTGCACATCTGTTCTATGGTTTTAATAAATACCTTTAAATCAGCTAAGTTCCTTGAGCTTATATTATTACTGAATTGAATATACAGCTATTTCTGTTTACCCAGTAAAGGCAAACAGGACTACATGGAATGAAATGGACTCCTTCTATTTAAATAAATTCCTGAGCACCAACATGTTTTCTTATAGTGTTTCTGAAAGTTCAGAATGGTCTTTTAAAAACCTACTAAAATATTATTTGCATGGAAAGGCTATCAACATTAAGGTATACTAAAAAAAGTGACAAAAATCTCAATTACACCCAAGTCTAGAACACTTTCTATAGCATAGTAAGTAAGCAAGCAAATGTATTTATTTCTCAATACAAATTGGTAGTGTGAAGGATGTGGCTAGTTAGCTGAGAGGAAAAAAACAAAAGCCTAAACAGCAACATCCAATTTAACTGGCAATTAGCAGTGTTAATGATAATCTTTAGACAATTCCTGTCATGGCATAACAAAACGATGGAACTGGAGAAAAAGATCCCAAATAAGCATTCATAATTCTGCCTCTATCTTAAAAGATAGTGCAAAATACCGGTATGTGATAAATATTTAACCCAGACAAAAGTATCAAATCAGCATGGTGGTTGGGTTAATACATTAGGGAATTGAAACATATTCAATAATATAGGTGATCAGTGTTTTTTATGACTATCCCCAATTCTCTTTTAAATTCTTGACTTAATTAGACAGATTCCGCAGAGTTAATTCTGATCTAAATGAGATAGAATGCAATAGTTCCATTGTTTTGGATTCTTTTCCAAAATACATGCTTAAAACCTAAAAAGTCATCAACTTTCCCATCTATTTTAATTTAGGAAAACATTGAATTGTGGGAGTTCTCTTAAGATCAGGTGAGGAAGGCACTTTCATATTGTTTAAATCCATGGCAGGGATTGGCCAGATAGCTTTGGCTCTTCAATACACAACAGGAAAAAGCATCCATCTTTAAAGCTAAGTCAGGATAAGCTCTGAAGCAAGCCTCCACGCTGCATGATCTGTGAGGGCACTTTAAGATAATTTGCAGTGTTATGGAGGAAGCAGGAACAAAATGATCCATTTTCACATTTGCTTCATTTTCTGTTCTTGACATGCACAGCCTTTGCATACTATTGCAAACCATTGTTTGCATTACCAGAACATTCAGTTTTAAATGAGGACGCTGACCCAAACGTTAAATTAGACTACAATTTGTTATTTTCACAGAAATTAGGCAACACAGCAGCTAACTCTTAGAATTAACGCAGATTTACGTCTTCTTTTTTGGATTTGTAAAAAGATTGAAGCATGCATTCTTTTGCACACTAGAAAATTTAAGAAACAGTTTGGGAATGGCCATATAGGTCCTCTGTTTGAATAAGGTAGTGCTGACTACCGTCAGGGGAAAAAAATATTTCACTTAATCTTTGGCAAAAAAAAAAAATGACACAGTTGCAATAAATTGAGCCAAAGTATTACATACAGGCAATAGCACACGCAAAGCCTTCTTTTTTTTAATTAGCATGAATATTGAGGAAATTTCAGAACATATAAATTACACACAGCAAAGGGGAATAATATAATATAAATTTTCTAAGGAACACTTTATTGGAATAAAAGGAAAAAATACAGTAGATGCATACTTCTTTTAAAGCAAATAAGAAAGTGAGTTAACTTTTCAGAAAGGCCACTATTTGGTAAAGTGGACAAGTTCAACAAGTAAGTAAAATCTTGTAAAAATGTAAATTGGTATTAGAAATTGTCTACTTGCAAAAATATATTTTAAAACTGCAGCTGCTTGGAACAGAATCAGCCCCGGGGGTGGGGGGGTGGGGGCACCCAGATTTGCTCAAGTGGCTTGGTCAAGAGCTTGAAGCAAGTCACCTCCCTGCAGAAGCGTCGAACTGCCCATCACCGGGACGTTAACCTCACAGTCATATCGGGTCAATTCTGGCAACAAATAAGGTTCAAAAGAAGGCCCAAGCAGACGACTTGCAAATCCTGAAGGGCAAAAAAAATAAATGAAAAATAAAAAATACAGAATATATATTTCATCCCCAAAGGGTCTTAGCAGCAGTGTTGAACTTAAAAAAAGTCACATTAGTACAATAGAAGTATATAAAAAAAGCTATAAAAACTATAAAAATATTAAAACCCAAGCAAGAAACAAAAACACATTTCTACCTCCAAAGGTGAAGTGATGTTCTTATAGCTAATTAAATAGGGATTAAAGGACATAATAAATGAGCAAAGAAGTCAGAGGCACAAAGTTAAAATTATTGTAAAAGTTAGAACTATTAAGGGTCTGGAAACTGCTTTTAGACTCAAATGTTAGGTCAGTGATGGTGAACCTTTAAGAGACTGAGTGCCCAAACTGCAACCCAAAACCCACTTATGCATCGTCGAGTGCCGGGTGGGTGTGGCCCATTGGCTGGGTGTGGCCAATTGGGTGGGCGTGGCTGCAGTGGTAATGGCAGACTGGGTGGGACTAAAAAGTTCAATCAATCAATTCCAACTTTGCAAGATCTTTTTTTTCCCGCGAGAAGTTGAAATTGACTGATTGAACCTTTTTTTTTTTTTTGCACATGGCGGCGGAGGCCTAAAGCGAAAAGGTTTTATAAAACCCAGCTGAAGGCCTAGGACTGGGGCAACGGCGTGCATGCCCACAGAGAGGGCTCTGCGTGCCGCCTCTGGCACCCGTGCCATAGGTTCGCTACCACTGTGTTAGGTGAATGGTTTACTACCTATTCTAATATTTCTCTAGTTAACATTAGGCTCACTGTCTATGGAGATTCTCATTCATCCAGGTCATGTTTTCCCAAAGTTGCTTTTTCAAAAGGTAGCTGAATGCCGGGAATGGAAGGATTTGACTGAATGGTGGGAAACTATCTATGCTTGAGCAGGTGGCTGGACTAGAAGACCTCCAAGGTCCCTTTCAGCTCTATTCTATTCTATGCAAGGAATATAAATCCTTCCATTCCCACCATTCAGTCAGAACTGAAGAAGCTTCTTGGATGAGAAGTGAAACATCTTCAAAGAAAAAAAACTCCAGCTGCCTTTTGAAAAAAACAATTATTATCCCCCTTTTCCAATTTCTTAAAGATTTATTTATTCTTCTCCAGTTCTCTAGCACCTCTGTTTATTTACAAAACAATGCTGCGTTTGGCTTACATCAACCATCATATAGACTTTCCTACAGCCAGTTTATTAAGTAAGAGAGATTAATTAAAATTAAAAGAGACAGCCTGGTCTAGTAGTTAGCACTTAGCACTTAGACTTATTTACCGCTTCATAGTGCTTTACAGCCCTCTCTAAGGGGTTAATAGAGTCAGCATATTGCCCCTGACAATCTGGGTCCTCATTTTACCGACCTCGGAAGGATGGAAGGCTGAGTCAACCTTGAGCTGTTGAGAATCAAACTGCTGAACTGCTGGCAGCAGAATTAGCCTGAAGTAATGCATTCTAACCACTGGGCCACCAGGCTAGAAAGCAAGAGACTATGAGCTCAAGTCTCACCGTAGCCATGAGAACCAGCTGAGTGATCTTGGGCCAATCATTCTCAGCCCAACTCAACTCACAAGACTGTTGTGAGGAATAATAGGAGGAGGGTGGAGGATTAGATGAGTTTGTCGCCTTGAGTTATTTGTAAAAATAATAAAGGTGGGATATAAATAAAAAAATAATACAATAAATAGAATAGAATATTTATGGGAACTGGGAAGAAAAAAAATATTCTAGAAGGTAGTAATGGCAAACCACTTCCATATTTCTGCCCAAAAAAGTACCAGGTCCATGAGGACCTTAGCAACTGAGCTTTACTTATATGAGACTTTATGGGAAAAAAACTTCAACTCATTTGTTGAGCAGATTGATCACAGTACCTCCTCACTTTAGAGCAGGTATGTCAAACTGCGATGTCAAGTGACGTCGCGTGACATATCGGGACTTTTCCCCCATTGCCGGCAATGGGGTGGGCGCAGTTTCGGCGTGACACATCTGGCCTGCGGGTCGGCAATTTGACATGTCTGCTTTAGAGGTTAAATCACTTTCAACATTTATTTAAAGCACTGATTTAAAGCACTCTTATCTGTATTAAAAGTAAAATTTTCATTATTGAATATAACCTTTCTAAATTTGACATGACACTTACCTGACATCCTATGAGCTTGTGATACACTGAAGTCCTGATAAGGGGTTTTGTAAAAAGGCGGAGAGTACACAGCTTTGAAATTATTTGCAGAGTTGCCAGAGGACAGTGATAGATCTTGCTGCTGTTGTTGCTGCATCACATGCACTGGCTGGCCTGGGCATCTTTGTAGGTTACAAAGGAACTTATCTATAATTACAAAGTTAAAAATTGGCTTTAAAAATGCTATTGGAAACAGAATGCTTCACATAGCCAAATTTATATTTTGCCTGGAAAAGTATTTGTGTGTGGTGATGGTGGTGGTGGCAGATAGAAGTACCATGTTTTTGTAAGGCAATTTCAGAAATGATGAATTATTTTCTATGGATACTTTCCAGATTGCAAACATCTGCAGAAAGAAATTAAGCAGCCACTAGAGTCAATTTAATGGTGATCATCAGAAGATGAAGCTAGGTATAAACATGAATAGATTAGATATTAAAAATGAATTTATGCACTCAGTTTTCATTCATATATAATATAGAGATATTCTTACTCTTGCCAAAAGTCATTGAAAGATAGCTGAAAAACCTACAGGTATTTTGACAGATGGGTATTGACTCTGTGAATATATGATAGTGAAAAGTAGGTAGGACATAAGAGCTTTGGATTTATTATTATTATTATGACTGACATGTCTCTTCCGATCTAGAGGAAGTAAATAGCCGACATATAGCTAGTGGCCATTATGCATTTGTCTAAGCTTCTTTTTAAGACATTTAAATTATGAATCAACCTCATATCTCATGGTGATCATCAGTATATTTTAATCATGAGTTGTGTGAAAAAGATTTTTTTTCCCCTGTCCATCCAGAATTTCATACCATTTAGATTTGCTGGATGACTCCTGGATGGTTGGTTGGTTCTGCTGGTTGGTTCTGAATTACAGAAACCACTGTCGGATATTGTTGTTTGACCTGCCTGTAGAGTTCTCAAAAGTATCCGAATGGCCACTGTGTGAAATGACACTAGATAAGATCGTCCACTACGCTTATGCAGCAGAACTTTTACTTTTAAAAATGATAAAGCAGAGCGTAGACAGGGTAGCACAGAATTTGGTAAATATGAAAGATATGTAGATAGCTCTTTTGCAAATTTTTTGATATTCTGCTCACAGCCACCAAAGTGTGACCTATCCTGCCATGTGTGTTTCCTTTTGGTCATATATAAACCCTGGTGGCACCGTGGTTAGAATGCAGTATTGCAGGCTAACTCTGCCCATAGCCAGGAATTCGATCCTGACCAGTTCAAGGTTGACTCAGCCTTCCATCCTTCTGAGATCGGTAAAATGAGGACCCAGATTGTTGGGGGCAATATGCTGACATTTGTAAACTGATCAGAGAGTGCTGTAAAGTATTATGGGGCGGTATATAAGTCTAAGTGCTATTGCTATATTACCAATTTATGAAAATTCTTACCATTAAGGACACTTGTGCTGAGTGACTTCTTTTCTGAAAGCAATGCACAGTTTTCACTTCTGAGAATTTTCATTCTTTTCAACATTAAGTGGGTTGGATTAAGGCCAGATATGTCATCTTGTGTCTATGGTAGGTAAGGCAAAACATGAAGACATAAGCTACTCAAAGAATGAAACTTGTACAGTCTTCTATTTAAAACCATGAAAGGCAAAATATAGTGATCGTCATAATAAATTTACCCCATTCAGATGTTGAAATGTTTGGTCCTCATAATTTAACTGCCGCTTCAACTTCAGACTGTTGGCAAGAGCTATTCGGGCTGGATTTATATCTATGCCACGCTGTCCAAAACTTTCCAGTGATCTATCAAAACAAACCATTATTTTTTTATTAAGTTGAAACAAGCTTTATTTTAATGCAGAGAAATGTGACATGTTGGTGTGCAGAAATCTTTCCTTTTTCAGATCTGTTCCTAGACCAATGGTTGCAACAGAAGCTTGCAGAATATTTTTACTAAGACAAAAGTGGCTAGTAGTTGAGAACAGCTATGAGACACATAACTGATACAATGATAAACATTAATAAATACTAAACATTAAGAAGGTGTGTCAATGTTAATAAAAATTGAAACATTATTTCTGTAAAATCTCCTATCAGAAAGCTGAAATGGAAAGAACAGAGTGAGCTGTGCAAATTGATAATAGCACTTTATTTAACTATTGCTCAACAATTGTTTTCTGCAGTTAGTTTCTATTGCCTAAGTACTGTTTACTCTCCGATGTGGGCAAATCACTAGCTTGCGCCACAGACATTCAGTCATTGATACCTGAAGTCAACATTAGCAGTTTGTTTATCTCTAAAGTTAATAAATTGTGCAAAGATAAATGGTGGTCTGGGAGTTGCTTGAAAACCACCCCCTCATGGACAAAGCCAATCATATGGATCCCTTCCCTATTGGCTGTACCAACCATTTATTATTTTAATTATAATTTTATTTGTCAGATTTATATATTGTTCTTGGTCAGAAACTCCAGGCAACATACATAAAATTTCTTTCCATTTTTTTTCTACAACAATATTGTGGAGGCTGGTTAAACTAAGAAAAAGTGACTAGCTCAAAGTAACCCACTATTGATAACCTAAGTCTCCTCAGTCCTTCTCCAACTCCTTAACCACTATCAAGGATATTCAGTTTCCTTGTGTCTTGAGTGCCTCATTCCAAAAGATGACAAGACACAGGTGGATTTGGAATTCTTGCCCCTTAAGTTTCTCAGGTGCAACTGGAGCAGATTCCCTAAACCAGGGGTGTCAAACTGCTGGCCCACGGGCCGGACGGGTCACGCGGAAGCCACGCCCACCCCATTGCCGGCAATGCCAAAACTGCCCCGATACGTTGTGTGACGTCATGTGATGTCGTGAGTTTGACTTGTCTGTTCTAAACAGTATTTAGTCTGTAAGGTTCCTGGGAGCCACAGAAGGGATGGTGGGAACAAGAAATACATTTTTTTGTACTCCTCCCCCATATTTTGGTATGCTGGAAATGGTTTGAAGATAGAAATGTATGCTAAGCTCCTCTGAAGCCAAGAGAGGACTTCAGGTGGATGGGTGGATAAACACTTTGGGGATGGCTCTAATGAAAGAAGCAGAATCCTTGCTTAACTGCAGTGATTAGAAAAAGCGTTTTACACATACGCTGTGCAAATACTCTCACAGTATGTGAACACTTTTTAAATGTATTTTTTTTAAATGAAGAGATATGATTATGTGCCATGAAGTCATTTTCAACTCCTAGCATATAATCTTTTTATTTGTAGCTCTGATAACTTCTTTAAAAATAGGCATACAAAACCACGACCTTTCTCTGACCTTTGACAAATGTTTTTGCTGGCAACTTTCTATTTTTATGTGATAACAAGCTTTGCTCTGATGTTTCTGTTTTAAAGTTGACACATATTGCGTTTTCTATTTCTTCTTTTTGATTCAACCACTTGCCTCCACAAGCATGCACACATGTGGAAAATGAAAAATCTAGCTATTATTTTTAAACTGCTTTTGTTTATTATTTTCAAAATAATTTTCTGTGTTGAATTTACCTTTTCTTATCTGTGCTTATGTTGGGCAAATGCAGTGATGGAGGGTCTGATGCAGAGCTTATTAAAGACCTATTGCCGATTCCTCTCCATTTTGTTGGCACATACTGTAATGGTGGGTCAGGTGGCCACTGTGTATTTGGTCTCCCACCCATTGAAGACAGTGGAGTGTTGGCTTGTGCATAGTAGGGCAGCAAGAATGAGGATGATTGAGTCCCATGATTGAAGAATGCCAGTGGCAGAGTCCCTTGGCCTGCTGGCATGTTTTTGTCAGATACTGGCTGGCAATATTTCTCTAGGAGGAACTCGCTTTGGGAAGAAGGAGAAAGTGGTTGGAAAAGACTGTTCATGTTGCTTAAGCTGTGCTGAGGAAGCTGGACACTTTCACACAGAGGACGCTCCTCTTGACAGATAGGGCTCAGCTGGAAATCTTCTCCATCCATGGGAATATAAGGAGCCAAAGTTTCAAGATCCAGTTCATTAAAGTCACTCTATCCAATGAAAAGATTAAAGGGGTGGGGCAGTGAAGAAAAACAAATTTCCAATTTAAAACTAGAAAACTAGAGTCCCTCTCTTCTCTCCTGTCCCAGAACTATGTCTAAGGCACAATATGCCTTACTCCATGTAAGATATGGCTTTGCAATTTTCCTTTTAAACCGAATTCCCCAGCCATCTAAATCAGGGGTCTTCAAACTTGGCCCTTTTATGACTTGTGGACTTCAACTTCCAGAATTCCTCAGCCAGGCACGTTTTAGAGTATAATACTATAGAACAATGACTGAGAATGATGGAAGTTGTAGTCCAGCACATCTTAAGCAACCATTGCTTACTTAGCATCTGTCAAATATGTTATATAAAGAGCCCCTAGCCTGACATTGCCAGATTGAAAAGCCCAGTCCAGAGAAATGGAAATGATTTTTCCATTATATCTCTCACATTAATGCAGAACCCCTGCACTATATCTGCTTCCCATTCTAATGAATATGAGCAGTAGCTACTGACTCTTAAGTCTGCATATAAGGAACTGAAACAACATGCTCTTCTGAGTTTTGGCTTGATGCTAATTTATTCATGGCTTCTCTTACCTGTGAACTGCATTGATTCTTGGCATCTGTGTCCATGGCAAAAAGCTTCTCAATCATCTCTATCTTCAGGTCTTCATCTAAAGAAGTGTAATAATCTCCTGGGCTACTTGGCTTTAGGATGAAATGAGAAAACAGACTATCAACAAGTACAAAAATGGCCATAAAGCAGTTAGCTGCATAGAATGCAACATCGGGAAGAAAAGTCATAGCCAACATGGATAATTTCCTGAAACTGATTCCTTTTCTTGGCATTGCTGCGTGCCTCATCTAAAAATATTTCAGGTGGTGTCCCAGAAGTAAGGACCATATTTAGGAGACACAGGAGATGCAGGATCAGGAAAAAAAAACCCTCTTTCAGCAGTAGCAGCCTATTGCTTGGAAAAGGATGAGCACTGGGTCATAATTCAAGAAGCCAGGTCTATATTAAAGAAGTTGGGGAAAAAATCAGGAAATGATGGCTATATTTGTTTTCCTGCTGGCCAACATTTGTGAAATACAGCGTGGTTACAGATGTATTTACATGTCATAAACCTGGCAGAAGTATTAAACCACAGTATGTTTTTAACCAAGAGTAGGTCCAGGCTTTTTCTTGCTTCAAAGGAACTTATTGCTAGGTAAGTGTGTTTAGGGCTACAGTATAGTCCTGACATACAGAGCAATGATTAAAACAGAACATTAAAATATTAAGTCACTTAACAACCACATCACTTAACAATGGAAATTCCTGTCCCAACTGTAGTTGTAAGTCAAGGATTACTTGTAGATTTGTTTCCCCACAATTCTGACAATGGGTTCCTCATTCTTCTAGCACTGAGCTCAATATTAACAAATAAGGCTATAGTCAAAATGAGACTACTGCAATAAAAGGATGGTATCGGGAAACCTCTAGGACCATTGAGTCACAAACAAACTTTATGAACAAATTGCTAGAGTGCAATTCTCTTCAAACAATTCATTTAAGATTTGAGTGTGATGAATGGTCAGGGAAAAAAAGTCATATGTATATATGACTTTCCACATTAACCTCTTAAGGTCTGGGAATGGCTACTCCCCTTCCAAACTATCAGAGGCGCAGTTAATGAGAATTAATTCTCTGAGAATGTCATTCCATTTCTCTCATTTTCATGTTTTGAATGAAGTAGGATTATACCAAACTAATCTCAGTCACCATTAGCCTCTGATATTGGTTTTGGTTTCAGTGGATAAAGGCAGCTGGAAGTAATTCCTTTTTTTTTTTTTTTTTTTTACTATTTCTACTATAACTCCAGTTAGTGCTGGTTAAAAAAAAACCCCACACTTCAAAGCTGGCAATGCTGCCAGAAGTCAATGAAAAGCTCTTTCTTACCGTGGAACAGCTGCTGTTGCTGCTTGCACTGGGGGTACTGCTGCCAGGTGCAACTTGAGGCAAGGTAAATGATGGTACACTCAGTTTTTCAGTCTGTGATGCCTGGTTCTTCCCTTCTGTAGCCCACTGAGTGTTTGGAGTCATTGCAGCTTTGTTGTAGGTAGGGATTTCCTCAAACGTTTGCGTTCCTGAAATTGAGGCAAGCAAGGTCAGTTCATCCTTGGTACTAGCAATCCCAGGACTTTTTTTAAGAAAAAGAAAACAAGTTGGGAAATATGTTCAGATGGGGGAGCTTACTTTACTCCCCAAATAGCAAATAGCTAAATTTTAATTTAGTGGGAGATATTAAGACTCATTCAATAGTCACTAATGCTTCTTTTATATGTTTGAAATCACTGTTATGTCAATAAATAGCTTTCTTTAATCAATCAATACTGATCAATCAATTAATCATACTTCCATTCTGCCAGAATCCAAATAACTCTTGGCTGCTTGTACTCTATCTAATCAAGAATTAAAACATTCATAGTTAGAGTAATAATCAATATGAAACATAATTATCCATCCATCCATCCATCATCTATCACTGCATTTATATGATACTTTGTGGGAGATGCTACAATCTACTAGCTCTCTTGTGGTTAACTACTATACAAATACAAGATGATGTTCACCACTTATTCTTCCCAAAATATTACTAACCAAAGTCAAGAGAAATAATTGCATCGCCTGGTGTTGGTGCCAGCTGGGCAAGTTCTTCTGGTTCTTCCTTCAGCTTGGTGAATAAGAAGTCACTCTTATCAGCCAGTGGAATTCCATGGTCATATATAGAGTTCATGGCCATCATATGAGGCTTAAAAAGTGATTCTGTCTGATCCATGGAGAATACAATGTCGTTGTTCTCTATTTCACTAACAAGATAAAGTATTAGATATTTTATATTATGGAAGACAGCATTCATGTAAAAACAAAGGATAACAATAAGAGTGTTAACCAAAGATCTGTGGGCAACTAGATATTGTCGGCTTACAGCCATCTTTGGTGCTAACTGGGATTAATGGGAATGAATGCTCCAAGAGAATCTGCAGGGCCAGTTTTCCCACTCCATACTTGACCTGTTATTTGAAGGATTTGCATTCCACAGCTTCATAAAAAGTGTCTATGGAGATTCTCAGTCATCCAGGCAACTGGACTTTGTTTTTTCCTTGAGGAAGACATTACACTTCTCATCCAAGAAACTTCTTTCAGTTCAGTTCAGTTCCCACCATTCAGTCAGAAGTGAAGAAGCTTCTTGGATGAGAAGTGAAACGTCTTCCTCAAAGAAAAACAAAGTCCAGTTGCCTTTTGAAATAGCATCCTTGAGACCTCCTACAGAAACATGCAAAACTGCCCAGACTGTATTGCTTCTCCAACAGTTCTCATTTAGCTAGCATTCTTCAGGATTTCAGCTGTCTTACCTTAGAACATAGTTAACGCAAATTATGCACTGAGGCTGCAAGTTCCGAGTATTGTAGATGACTGTTCCTTGAGTCTCAAGCCACACGTAGCCACCATGCTTGGCAAGCATGCGATACTGCCCTGTAACCACTTGACCTTTTCCACACACTGGAGATAGAGAAGGAAAGAGAAACATGAAGAGAAATTGCATGTCAATATCATTTTTCAGTATTATGGCACCTTTAAAAACATCAGAAATTTGTGGTATCACAGATCTATTAAAGTATTAATTCAAGACAATGTAAGGGCCCACTTCAGTTCTCAACCCTTGCAAGCTTCTTATTGACCTTCCTTTTCCATTGGTGCATCTTTTAAGAGAGGAGAAAACTCTGATGAGAGAAATCAGCCATCTCCATTACTCCCATTGGCATTTCTATTTCTATCTGGCAGAAGCCAAGTCTTTTTGGATTTGTGTACTTCAGTGTGATCTCTGTGGCAGTTTCCCAGGGATCACAGAATTCATCTGATTCCCTCCTTGAAATCAGAGGCAGTTTCCAGCATTAGATTTCCTGGGTTGTCACTTTCCCTAGCCTTGAAGCTGGCTTAATTCTGATTTAGATGAGAATTTAGGCACTTATTGGACCAGAAGAAGTATACTGTATTTTCCATAGTTACAACTAATGATAGGCTATGCAAACCTCAAAAGAACAACAACAAAGGCAAGAAAAACAATGATTGTTGCTAGATGGGTTTGTAAATATTGTAAATAATATTGATTTGATTTATTATTTTTATCATGGATAGTTTTAATTTGTCTTCATTCCAAATCATATTGGGAACTATTACAACAGAAACCTGATATATAAAATAACCAAGCAAACAAACTTTGCTTTGAAGAAGGACCAAAGTCCTGCCCCCCTCATTAGTAATTAGAAATCCCTCCCTCCTACCTTGACATTATAAAGACTGCAAAATTCTTGCCTGATTTAAAAACCAGCTTCCAAAATACTTTGCACAATTTTGCAAATGGAAAGTCTGAGAGGCTCTAATTTTGGGATTTGCTTCTGAGTAGATATTCATCAAATTTTATTATTATAATTCATACCGATGTGGTGCTGTGATGGAAATTCTAGAACTAGAAAGAGGAAAACCCATGTTTGGGCCTGCCCTTAGCTCGGGAAACTGATTGGATGTTTATGGGCCAATCTCTCTCTCAGCTCAGCCTACTTACAGTGTTATTGTTGTAGTAAAAATGCAAGAATAAGGTGAACAAGGTGAACAAATAGCCATACTAAATCCTTTGTTTATGTATAATCTACAAAGCACTCCTCTAATGATTTTATTGCATCCCCTTTATTGGTGAACTTCTGCATTCAGAGTAATCTTGCTCTTAAAGAGATTATATTTTGATTATTAGATTAGTGAGGTGCATAAACAAAAAAAAAGTCAAAGATTTTGTCTGAAAACCATTTAAGCAAATGGCTTCTGTATGTCTGTGAAACATTATTACATGGGATTCTTAATAGAGAACTCATTAAGGCATCATCATGTGATGTGCCTGTTACATTATTCAGAGGAGGTTTAGTGCTTTCATCTTTAAAAGAAAACAAGTCACACCATGTTCTGATACAACGTTGCTGTTACAGATGTGTTAGGGGAGAATGATATCTAATGGTGGATAAATAATTCTTTCATTTTGGGCCAACTGAAGAGTGACTGCTAGCTGATCACTACAAAAAAAGAAAACACATCACTGGACAGTTTTCCATACAATCTGCACATGCTACTAACCAACTTTAATAAATTGGTTTTGGCAGCAAATTTGCTCTTCCATTGCTCACTTGCAATTTCTGGTAAATTATAAACAAGCTAAAAAAAATAATCCTATTAATTTGCAGTTAGGAGTGAACTGTGAAATGGGGTCTGAGAGCATCTTTTCAACTAACTTGATTTTATTAAAAGGGCTAAAAAGTTTGCAATTCCCTTCAATAATTCATTTTAGATTATAGTTAAATGCAGATTTCATGTTTTTAATACAAGCTTTTTTCCCCTCCCCTATGCCTTTTGATTAGTTTACAGTCTTGTCTGGAGTTTTGATAACTGGAAATCTTGCACACTATGAGTTGGCTTATTAAGGGTACTGCCCTAACATACTGAATTTAGAATGCTATTTCCCGCCCCTCCTCTAATTCAAGTTTTCACAATGAACTGTAGTCATAAATAGCTGAATTTCTGGAAGAAGTCTAGTCTGTGATGCTATTGTTAAATTCAGAAGTGGTTACCATAAACCAGGAAGCAGGAACATGCATTATATTAAGCCATATCTTAAATCAAGCTAATTGGAAAGATACAATACCAAGTCAAAGCAGGGCTCCTTTAAATCTGAATTATCTAGCAGCTTCACAACAATTCAGAGCGCACTACATTACCACTTTGTCCCGTGTCTATGATTTGGACTATTTGCATGGCACATAATGTACTACCAAACCAATACTCCTGATGCTCTTTCTCTTTCAATATTCCAATTTTTCCAAGATTACTGTCATAACAATTTCCTACTCTATAGCAATTGTTTTGGAACATTTCCCCCCATCTTTTACTTCATATTAAAGAATGTGATTTTTATAATTAAAAAAGCAGATATTTTCCATCTGCATAAAGTTGAATGTTTACACAGCTATACAGGTGAACATGCAGTTAAGGGACATTAAACTACAATCTCACAGCTCAAATTACAGCATGATCTCCTACTTCCTTACTTGCTAAACTATACAGCACTTTGTGACTTACTTCTACCCAGATGTTATTTCCAGTGGTGGGATTCAGCCAGTTCGCACCACTTCGGCAGAACCAGTATCTAATTTTTTGTTGCCCAGGCCCAGAACGGACTTCCAGAAGTGGTATCCACACAGAGAACCGGTTGTTCACATATATGAATCCCACCACTGGTTATTTCTATCCAGTTGCACATACATGCACACAGTAGTCCTCAACTTACAACTACAATTGGTATTGGGATTTTGATTGCTAAGCAATGCACTATTAAGCAAGTCATCACATGGTCGAACCCAATTTTATGACCAGTGACTCTGGCTTCCCCAATTGACTTTGCTTGTCAGAAACATCGCGATCACAATGATTGCAAAAGGCTGCAACTGTCAAAAATGCAAGCCAGTTGCCATGTGCCCAATTAAGGTCACGTGATTGTTGGGGTAGTGTGTGACAGTCATAACTTTGAGGACAGATCATAAGTGACTTTTTCTCAGGCCTCTGTAACCTTGAACCGATGTTAAATAAATAGTTGTTAAGTGAAAGGTACTTGTACCTTATTGAATATAATTTCCTAATTTAAAAGACTACAGTTGTTCCAAATGACAAGAATACACATAGGTTAGGTTTAAAAAAAAAAAAAAAAAAAAAGGCTGGCAACCAAAATGAATGATAAAATTCAGTGGGATTACGACAGACTAAAAATTGAAATTAAAATTAGTATTGGTATTAATACTGTTTGGATGATTCTATAGAATGAGTACATATAAGAGAAAAGATTATCTTTCTCTTTCCCCATACACACATATTCAATAAAATGTAAATTTATTTATTATTAATTTATTTTCTCCCCACCTTGATTATGTTTATAAATAACTCAAGGTGGCAAACACACATACTACTCCACCTTCCTATTTTTCCCACAACAACACCCCCTGTGAGGTGGCTTGGGCTGAGAGAGAGGGACTAGTCAAAATCGCATGCCTAAAGTGGGATTAGAATTCATTGTCTCCTACTTTCTAGTTTGGTGCCAAATTAAATTAATTAATTAATTAATGTTTATCCCATCGTTATTATTTTTATTAATAACTCAAGGCAGTGAACATATCTAATGCTATTTTAGACTTGCATTTGATAACTCCAAATATTTTTTTGAAAATTTGAAATGGGGTCTTTACTCGCTTATTTTATTATTCTTGGTCATTAAAACAGTTGCATCTCTTTTTTTAAAACAAACAAACAAACAAAATGTGTCTTATTCTCCAGTAAAAATAGCAATGCCAGTACATTGTACAAGCACTTTTGAAACTAGAATTGGCACTTACTTTTTTATGTTTGCCTACAACAGGAGTCTCCAACCCTTAGAAAATTTATGAAGTATCATGGGTATTCTCCTAAAAAGGCTGCCATGAAGTTTATGACCAGTCACAAAACACTCATTTAAGCAAACCAGTAAGACCACAACCCCCCCCCCCCATGAATGTATGTTCATATCTCATTTTCAGTACATAATCTTTTCCTCTACTTAGCTTAATGCTTGCTCTTTGCTTAGCATAAAGCCATAGGAAAACTGAGAGACCATTTTGCAATGACAATGTATAGGTAACTATAATTAGCATCTATTTTTAGACATTATGTAACAAGCTACAGTGAGAAACAATATGAAAGGAACTAAGAGACAAGAGGACGGACAGCAATGAAAATAGAACAAGCTGCAATTCTGCTTTCATTTATCTGAGGGTTAATAAACTCCTGAGTCATACTGACTTCTGAGACATACATAGGAAAGTGCAGTTAATTTTTTGTTGTTCTAAATATTCAAGCATTAAGAAAGGAAAGCTGTAAGAGTTTATACAGTGTGGTTGCACAAGTCACTATAGACCTCTAAAACATGGCCATCCATAGGTTGGCCTTCTGGTGCCTTGTGCAGCTCTCTGAACCTTGGCAGACAGACATCTTTCAAAGGGTCTCCAATATTTCCCACTAAAGCACTATTATTATTATTATAATTATTATTAGCATATGGTGTTATTGCATTAGCCAGGAGACCACAATGTAGTAGTTTGGCTGCCAATTTGCCAGCGCCATTGTAGAACACGCTCATGCGCTTCCCAAGGTGCACTACAGGAGGGCAAGCTGCCTTTGCACCAGAGAGACAGATGAGCAGCTCTCCTGCAGCGTCATTGAAGGCCCCCACCCTTCTCCAGACCTGTCTTGGAAACGGGTGCTACAACCGGAAAGATTCAGAGCCAGAAGGAATCTGACTGCCTGCATGGGGCACCAATTCGTCTCCCCACTGAAGTGGTGACTAATTTATCTACTTGCATAGAATATGCTTTTGAACTGTTAGGTGGATAGAAGCTGAGACGAGTGATGGGAGCTCACCCGCCACACAGTGCTAGGACTCAAACCTCTGGAGCAGAGACCAACGTCATTAAGTCACTGAGCCACCACGCCTCTACCAAAACACTGAGCAGGGGATTGGATTCAGTGACATAAGTAGCCCCTTTATTTCTGTTTCTGACAAATGTATTAATCAGCAGACTGGTACCCATATGTGAATTCTTCAGATTGCTTTTCCTGTAACATATTTCACATAGCTATTTGTTTATTTGTAGTTTCATAAAATCCCCCACTTTTTCCTTTCCCTTCATTATGAATTGCCTCCCCAAAACCCACTCCAAAATCCCAATAACCTAACATGGGTAAATCCTTTTACCTGTTAGCATTTATAACATTTATCAAATACCATTCTTACTTTAATGACATCAAGGTAAGCTTTTATTTACTTATTTTCTGCTTGAGAAAAACTAACTTTCCAATTACAAACTAAAACCAGCAATAACTCTTGTGGTGCTTTAGAGACTCACAGGCATATTGCAGTGTTAGCCTCAGTTAGCAAGAGTATTTATCTATTTATTTATGATATTTTGAGGAAACCTGAGTACAAAATGATGCTTAGGAGCTAACAGTAGAAAATCCTACATATCCAGACAAGCATATTCCCTGTAACTGAAAACATAATCAACAGGGTCTCCACAAGCATCCTCTTGCAGGGCCTGGAACAACAGTCAAATTTTTAAAGACGCCCTGAACATTATCAGGGTGTCAGGCAATGGATGTCTAGGGATACAGTATCTCAGTCCAAAGGGCAGCACAATTACTGAGAAGGCATGCTTCTTGGCCCTGTTAGATGATATTGTTTGAGCCAGGGAGCTGAAATGCACCACTGCCCAATTTAATAGGGTAGGCAGAAATAATCTGGCCCTATGCCATGAATGGTGGCATATCTGCATATGTATAGGTAAGTCTGTCTATGATGAATGATGAAACAGGATCTAGTCTGGGTCAGTCACTGGGACCAAAGATTTATTCTTCCAAGCTTTTGGCTCCATCAGGGAACTTCTTTCTCTCCAGAATATGTGCACTAGATTATTCTGTGTTATATTTATATGTTTCCTGTTGTGTGCAGCTTTTAGTTGTTAATTAGTGTATTGATGGCTGGCTATGTTGTTGCCTTGTACCACTGCATCGACTCCTAGGTACCTGATAGGCAGGAGGTAAATCAGCACTCCTATTGACTGACAAGGGGCCTGTTTCCCAGGCTTCAATAATTTCTCTGGCTGTTTTTGTCCCCACTCAACCAACAATCACAGTAGCTGCAAAATTGAATGCAATGTCCTTGTTCATTGCAATGTGAGGCTATCACTAAGTTCAGGTCATTGGTAAGAAAGCTTTGAAGAATAAACTTTTGGTCCCAGTGATTGCCCAGATTGGATCTTGCAACATTATCCTGGGATACATGTATTTACCTTTATTCGCAATGATGAAACAGTTGAATTCAGAAATGGATAATGTGGCCTCAGAGTCACATGAAGCTCCCCTATCAATTTAAGCATCTCCCCCACCAGGGGTTCCCTCTGATTGCACTGATACTTTTTGCTTATAGATAGAATAGGTGTTTAACATCTAAAACTTCTCCCCCTCAAATAAGAAGGAAACAGGCATTTGTTTAATCCTGCCCATATGCAAGGAGCCTATCTGTATTCTCACCTGACCATAATGACAACGATAATGCACAAGTTATTAAAAAAATGGCCCTTCCAGCTTTCCGTTTTCTTAAATAATATGGTCACTTTAGGAAAAGACTGGTTCTCAACATTAATTATTTTCCAAATCACACCATTTACACGGAATTGGGGATATGCAGGTAGTTTTCTATACAGATATCTGTAAAAATACTCTTCTAACTGAGGTCCCTGACACGCAAGCTTCTGTGAAACAGACATAAGGCTCATGTCTAAGTGTTCTTCTTCTTCTTCTTCTTCTTTTTCTTCTTCTTCTTCTTCATCATCATCATCATCATCATCATCATCATCATCATCATCATCATCATCATTATTGTTATTGTTCTGGCTGACTGGAGTCATGTTCAACTCACACTTCACCTAATAATTATAATTTTTGAGGGTGACTTACAGTTTTGATGACTTTTGGTCATACTCTCAGAATCCAGTGCATGATAGAATTCATAGGCAGAACGGCCCAGCAGTTCCTCAGGGTGATATCCAACTAATTCAGTTATCCTTTACAAAATACACATATATTAATTATAAAAAGAATTTAAAAGAAAAACCCTGCAAGAACACATGACCGAATACATTATACCTGTAGTCTGTTCTTACCAAATGTATCGAAGTGGTAATCAATTACTGAATAATCCAGTAATGTAACTCACATTTCATTTAAAACAAGAGCTGTTTAATGCACTATCGTACATGACTGTCAGATCTGTAGTCTTAGCCTAGCATTCGTAATGGTTCCTGAATGAGCAGAATAATTCCTGTGACTGGGTTAGATAATGTTTTGTAGATTTGTACTGCACCTCCTATCTTCCATTCTAAGGACTTCTAGGTGACAAAAGGTGTAAGTCTCCAGAGAATTTATGATTAGGAATTCAAATCCCGGCTCCAAGCTACCATCAGACATATTGCTCATAACTTTTGGCAATGGTTATATTTCTCTTTCCCTCTCACATAATATCATTTTTTACTTGACCTTGATGCAAATATTGCACCTACATTACAGTTACCTATGATTAGCTTTAATCAAAGTTTCCAAACTATTGCAAGTCAATTATATTACGTTATCAATAAAACCTACATGATGGAACTCTATGGAGAACTTCAAAGAGATATGGAATAGAGAAATTTGCAAACAAAGGAGGATCATATTTGATGTATACTTTGATCATCTCTTAGCCCTAGGTAAGAAATGAAGAAACATTCATGTCTTGGGATAACTGCTCTATCTCCGATTACTCTTGAAACAACAGACTGGAAGAAAGCCATGAGGTGGGGTGGAATTTAATAAAATACTGAATTAAAAATTGAACTTTTGACTTTTGTTCCTCTTTGAGGTTCCATAATTTACATAGTGTTGACTTTTTCAGTTGGAATTTATAACTAGGAATTAGCTCATTGTTTTTGGCATTTCCTTTACTAAAGCAAAACTTTAAACAAACAAATGCTAGGCAAGCTACTAATACTGTGATTGGCCCAGAACTCCATGAGAGTAATCTGCTGTACTTTATGCAATAATGCTTCCTAACATAAATTCCATAAAAATGTTCACACGGTGACTCTGGTCCTTGCATCATCAATGTAGAAATGAGTACTAGATTACAAGTCAGTGGTGCTGTGAAGATTGGTTCAAAAATCACATGCATAGGATTATCTTTTATTAAATATAACATGTATCCTATATTAAAATAATTGCTGTCATTAAAAACAAAGCCTTTTTCTCCTTCTCCTCTACATATCAGGATAACCTTGTTAACATTGTGTATAGTTTTGATCATATCTAAGTCAGGCACATGAATCCTATTATCTGTATAGTATAATTGGATAAACTCTTTTTAAAAAAACTGTGAAATGAAAAGACTACAATAAGGTTACTCCCTCCCCTTTGAACTGCATCACTTCTAACTGACGTTAAACTTACAAAGCCAGGAAATAAAACCTTAGAACAAATACGGCGTCTCCTTTGCCTGTAAGCACGTAGTTGCCATTATCCCTAATGACGGTAACACTGTCATTATTCTCACAAGGATTGTGATTTTTGTGCTGCCCTGAAGGAGCCTGGCTTTTCTTTTTCTTCCTCTTTTCCCTCTTTTCATGCAACTAAAGGGCACTTTCATTCAGCCACTAGCTTTGCCCTCCTATTCCCCTTAGCAGTTTTGCACCTGTACGAGTGTTTTACCGCTAAACTTGTGAACTGTGGTTGGTAACAGAGGAAGGAAGAAAATAGAAAGTCCATTCAGCTGACCCACAGGAGAGTTATCATTTCCCCCAAGCATTTGCTCACTACATTTGCTTTTCAGAATGAGAAAAATATATCAGAGACTAACAGATCAACGTCGATTTATAATACGAAATAAAGTATTCACAGAAACAGAATTGGACGAACTGCAAAGGTTTACCCAGGGCAAAAAAAAAATCAAAGCCTTGCCAGAAGTAACTCAAAATGTAGAGGCAAACCAGGGGGGGTTGGCAGTAGAGGAATCCAGCAGAGATATACAACTGTTTTCATTTAGAAACCAGGCACCTCTTTCTCAGGAAGAACAAAGCCCTCTAACTAAAGAAATAAAAGAATTGAAACAAAGAATAACTGAGCATCTAGAACAGCACAAAAACAAGAGAATAAGGCTGCCTGCATAGAAGCTTGTTACAAAGAAACAGCTAGCACAAGCATTAAAAGATGCAAATACTGCAATATCAAGTATAAGCACCAATTCATTGCAAGAAACAAACCAACTAATGTATAGCACAGTTGCAGTTATAACTGAATACCTGGGATGCAAAATCAACCAAGAAGGAAAAAAAATCAAACAGTACACCACAAAAATGGAAGGTTAGACCGAAAAATAAGATCAGCAAGTTAAGATCAGATGAAAGAAAAGAAGCTGAAGAACAAGAAAACCAAAGAATACCTAATCAAGAAATACCACTTAGAAATAAGGAAGATCAAGGAAGCACTGGAAATAATAAAGCAGCAAATAATAACTATAGCCAGGAATATCAACAGATACGAAGCTTGAATTGCAAATTATAGGCAGAACCTCCAATTTCAATCCAATCAGAAATGTTTCTACCAATCCATCAATGGAGAAACTGCAATGAATCAGTCAGTACCTGACAAGGAAGAAATAGTGCAGTTCTGGATGCAGATATGGGATAACCCAAAGAAATACAACAAGGACGCAGCTTGGTTAAAAGAGGTGGATGCAAATAAAACAGAAGTTGAAATGAAAGAACTAATAATAAAAGCAGAAATGGTAGAGAAAAGAGCAAGGAAAATCAAGAATTGGTCAGCACCAGGTGAAGATGTACTGGATGGTTTTTGGTTAAAACATCTAACTGTTCTATACTCACTCATTGCCAAGCAGTTCAACAACATACTACAAGGAGGAGAAATTGAAAAGTGGCTAACAACTGGGAAAACCTACCTGATATTGAAAGATCCAGCAAAAGGGGCAGCACCAGACAACTACAGGCCAATTACCTGCTTACTAACAACTTTCAAATTGCTAACTGGTGTGGTAGCTGATACAGTCCAACAGCATCTAGTTGAAAACAATCTCTTTCCACTTGAGCAGTAAGGAAACCACCCCGATAGCAGAGGAACAAAAGATCAACTCCTAATAGACAAAATGATCTTGGAAAATTGCAAGAGAAGGAAGATCAACCTGAATGTGGCATGGATTGACTACAAAAAGGCATTCAACTCTCTGCGACTGGATAATCAAGTGCCTAGAAATAACAGGAGTCAGTAGAAACATCAGAAAGTTTGTGCAAAGATCAATGGCACAATGGAAGACACAGTTGCAGATCAATGGTGAAAGACTGGAAGAGGTTAATATCAAGAGAGGAATATTTCAAGGAGATTCACTATCAGCACTACTATTTGTTATTGCACTGTTTCCTCTGTCAACAATACTGACTAACTCAGGCCATGGCTATCAAACTTCAAACACATCTCCCAGACTATCCCACCTCCTTTACATGGATGATCTGAAGCTGTATGGAAAAACATTATCTGAAATAGAATAAGCAGATAATAACAAGACCTGGCAATGGCTAAGAGCAGGAAAGTTGAAGAAAGAGACCGAGGGACTAATTCTGGATGCACAAGACCAAGCCTTAAGGACAAATGCATACAAAGTCAAAATTGAGAAGACAGCAACAGACAGCAAGTGCTGCCTATGCAAAGAAGCTGAAGAAACAGTGGACCACCTGGTAAGCTGCTGCAAGAAGATCGCACAGACAGACTACAAGCAGCAGCATGACAAAGTAGCAACAATGGTGCATTGGAAGATCTGCAAGAAATATCATTTGCCTGCAAGCAAGAACTGGTGGGACCATAAAATAGAGAAAGTCATAGAAAATGAAAATGTTAAATTGCTCTGGGACTTTAGAATTCAAACAGACAAGCACCTGCCACATAATACCCTGAACTTAACAGTTGTCGATAAGAAAGACAAAAAAGTCTGGATAGTGGATGTGGCAGTGCCTGGAGACAGCAGAATAGAAGAGAAAGAACTGGAGAAGATAACAAAATACAAAGACCTACAAATTGAAATAGAATGACTGTGGCAAAGGCAAGCAAGGGTAGTACCAATAGTAATAGGCGCCTTCGATGCAATCCCAAAACAACTGGTGCACCACTTGTACACCATTGGCATTGACAAATTCGCCATCAGTCAATTGCAAAAGGTGGCCTTACTAGGAACAGCTTCCATCCTGCAACGATATCTGTAATACCAATTCAAACATGCACATCTGCCTATCCCAGGTCCTTGGTAAAGACTCGATAGATAGACAAAAATGCCAAATCCAGACTGAACATCTGGCTGACTGTACGATTATTATTATTATTATTATTATTATTATTATTATTATTATTATTATTATTATTATTATTATTATTATTATTATTATTATTATTATTATTATTATTATTATTATTATTATTATTATTATAGTATGAAACATGTAAATTTCTCATTTCAATTCAGTAAATGCAGAACTTCTAAGAAATACTGCTTAAGATTGCAGTTTCGCTGCTATAAGCCTATTTCATTTTTATATGGTGCTGTTAGTATCTTCTGTCTTTGCCCAACTCTGACATTGGTCATCCTAACTTCCTTTTTGGCAAATGTCAAGTTGGGAAATGCCTAGTCACATCAATGCAGAATTAAGGTAATTACTGATTTCCCAAACATGTGCACTTTTATATGAACAACTCTCAGGGCTATGACATACATTTAACGGTGTGTATTTTCCAAATCAGCCTATTACAGGGTAGGTGGGACATTAGCATTTAATGTGACTGTCTTTTAAAATTTTAGAATAAATACCATGCAGAAACGTTTGAACTGGAAAACTTCAAACTTTTCTCTAGTGATGAAAGACAATCTTATACATTTTAGTCTTCTTATATACCACTTTATTTTAATCTTCTATCATCTTTTCAATCTGCATCAAACTTCCTTCATGTGGCATTAGCCTCTGAAATACACACACCTTTAAAGCACTTCTTATAGTACATATATCCTGTGAAAATGTCATGTCAATGGGATCATATGTATTATTGGATTAGAAGATCTGTTGGACAAAGGAGGTGTTATTTCATTGCCTTTTCACCCATTCTCACTAAGACCATTTCTGCAGGATGCCAAATAGCAGTTTAGATCCTAAATGTCACAGGACAATGGGTATGTTCTCAAACAGCAGGTGAAGTGGAAAACAGGAAAATTCAACCCCGACTTATATTATACTGAAATATTATCCAAGGATTATGACTTCTGATAATTGGATAAACTATCCATATGCTTTTGTTAATATTCAGCTCATCTTTAAGCAGCATTAACCTTGGGGCATTACTCCTTTAATTACAATCTTGGCCTTGGCTAATTTTTAGAAATAAATAGGGTAATTGGTTAATTTTATTCTACTCCCCATAAAACATGATGTACCAAAAGTATTTCTTTTTCAGCCTTTTGACCCACCTGGAATACTCTGCTGAAGTAACCTAACAGAGAGGTCCTAGTGGAGCTTTGCCTATTTCTGAAACCTACAGAACATTCAGAATCAATGCTTTTTAAAGCCTTAATGCATACAGACTGCAGGCATGGAAATCACATTAGCTTGGTCCATGTGGCACCAAGCACCAGATGTGATGATAAATGGCCTGTCAATCTCGTATCATTTACTTCATCCCTTTCAAGTGGCACATGGTTCACGAACAGATAAGAGATGCAGCAACAGACCTGAAAGAAACTACAGTGTTCAGACTCCTATGCTGCTGCGTGTGAGGGTCCATGTCTAGGAGTCTCTCTGTACTGTGCAAAATGACAGTTCGGTATCAGATTTATCCCCTCTATCTCCAGAAGATGTAGTCAAATTTACACTGACCCCTCATGTACAGTTTATATATTTCTTACCCCCTCCCCCCGCTCCAATGTCACTCACTGCCATTAAGAGTTTAGAGTTGCAACAGTGTGATGATGTCAGTAGAAACAGAGAGGAGACAATGCTGCAAAGAGTTGTTGCTTTCTGTAACAGGCCTGATTAATAAAAAGAAATGAAACCTCTACTTTGTATTTATTCTGGCTTTGGTTTATGTGGAAGTCTTTATCCTTGCATTTTATGGTAATGGGCAAGCAGTTGTCAGAGTTTAACTAGACCACTAGCAGAAACTATAAAAAATGGCAAGGCACTGGGTAGTTCTTAACTTACGATCACTTGTTCAATGACTGTTCAAAGTGATGATGTTGCTGAATAAAAGGATTTACAAATAGTCCCCCAAATTAAAGTACAATTAAAATCAAAAACTTTTTTTGGGGGGTGGGGGGAACTAATGGACAGACAATAGAAAAAAAATCATGGAACTTTGTTTTTATGTATGATATTACATGTTCAAAAATGGAAAGGCTCAAACTACCGACAAAATACAGATCAATTAGGAGGGCATCTGATTTGCTCAGACTTTTTAAGATGTGTGGACTTCAACTCCCAGAATTTCCCAGTCAGCATGAATGTTGCTGAGGTTGAGAAAGACTGCTCTAGAAGGATTCCAGCCCACAAGCTATGTTGTTAAAGTCAGTAACTAAAAACCAAGGGTTCTGCTGAAATTCCCTTCTTCTAAGCCATTTTCCTTCCATTGTGGCAAACAAGACCTGGGATTCTTAATAAGAGAGAACCAATAGGAAGAAGGAACAGCAGCACGGAAGCAGCCAGATATATTATTAAAAATCAGTATCTGCTTATCCCAGGTCCTTGGGAAGGACTCATTAAGTGGACAAAAAAACCCAATCTAGTCTAAACATCTGGCTGACTATGCAACCAACCATAATAATAATATATTAAAATTAAAATTTATATGCTATCTGACCCCAAATGACTGGGTGGTAAAAAGCATTAGGACTGAGAAAGTCCTGTCTGAAGCCCTAGACTGGCAAATCTTGTTGACACTGTATAGTAAAAGATAGTTTTGGATCACTGCCTTCTTTTTGGTTGGTTTGCTGTTATTTAATTCTTGCTGGTTGCAGCCAATACAGATTTAGTAGAGCTGGCGGCAGAGTAAATGAGTTAGAGAGGTGATGGCACCCTTAGCTTAGGTAACCTCTCCTGTGCTTCCCATTGCAGACAGGCACACAGAAAATATATATCAAGAGAACACAAGAGGAAAGTAGGAAAACACACTTATTTCTTTATTACCCTTAATAAAATGAAGATGCTTAGTGTGACTACTAGCTTCAAGAGGTTAGAAAGCTTTTCATAAGCCCTGCTTGCAAGATTTCTCAATCTTGATCTCACAAACAGTCCTGAGCAACAGGGAGCATTGTTATCTTACTATCAGCTATTGCAAGCCAATATAAAATAAGTAAACAACATCACAGAAAGAACAGAAAAGCTTATTCTCATACTGGAATGCTAAATGATATAAAACAAAATAAAATCCAAGGAGAGACATTACTCAAGAATTATTTTTTTGTTTTCAAACTTCAGGCTTGATGGCCTGTTTTTTTCCCCCTTGACTCTCCAAACCGTCAACTGAAATCCACGGTAAACAGCATTTGCTTAGAGTTACAAAGTCTACGAATTTGGTTGATATCAGAATAAAACCGAACTCACAGTCCTTCTGTTTTTGTTGACTTCAACCATTTTAGCTATATAATTAAGGATAGGTGAGTACAAAATCCATTTTATAACTGCAAACATTGATAAGAAAAACAAACAAGACCCTGCTGTCTACAATCATATACAGATTTAACATTAGATCCAGATTAATTTTATGCCAACCCTAGATTTAGGTAATATCTATAAAATGTGGATTGTATCTGCATAGTCTTAGGCATGCAGCAAAACCACAGGATATGATAAATTTTAAGGGCAAGTTCATGGAAATTTATGTCATAAGATATTTCTCTACTTGAAGGAAAATCAGAAAATAGCCTTTTACTTCACAGTAACTTCTGTTTGAAGGGTTGCCCGGAGATAAGTTCATCTATTTTTTAAAAAAATATGAAAACTCCTTAACAAAGGAAAGGCAGACTCTTGAAAATGCTGTTCAGTAGTTAACGCCTGGAGCAGTGACTAAATACATACACAGGTCATCTGGTTACAGTGCCTTCCCAATGCTGGTGAGATATTTAAAATGATATTATTATTTCTCAGTTTGCAGCTATACATATAAAATGTGTTTTTACAGGAATGTGCGACTTTAGCTGCTTGTCCTTTTTGATTTTTGGTAATATGCAAGATAGCCAAAATACCTTAGGCTCATGCATTAATTGCAAAACATCAGCAAGGATCTGGAAAAGGAATCATAGAAGGACCTTCAGTGACAATTTTCACTGAAGAATAAGATTCATTTCTGTGATTTTACATTTTTACAAATGAATGTAATTGAACACATATCTATGAATTTAAAAATTCCAGGACCAGATCAACTGCATCCAGGAGTACTGAAAAAGCCTGCCAATTGCCCAATAAAGAGAACAAAATGCTAATAACATGTAACTCTAGATACAAAAGGGCAACTAAGAAGGGGCAGGACTGAAACTTCAGTTAGATAGAAAGCGGTTCAGGGAATATTTAGTTATTTTCAATGAATGTAAGCTTCTAGTGCCAGATGAACTGCATCAAAGGGTACTGAAGGATCTTGCTGAAAGTCTACCTACATCTGTATGTATAATCCTCCCATAACAATTGTGAAACTGAACAGTTCCTGATGATTGGAGAGCAGCAGATGTTGTTCTCTATCTTGGAAGGAATAGTAAATGTGGAAAAAAGTATGGCTTCTGGAAATCTTGCCCACCTCTTTACCAACAATAATAATTACTTCTGTGTAACAAAGAACAATGTGGCTTCTGTGCATGCATGTGCACTTTCACCTGCTAATTAGAACAGGTGCCTATGTGCTGCCTCCATGTGATGGTCTAATCAAGATAGGTGCATACTTAAATGTTGCTCCTGGGTGTCCATTTTATTTAATTATTTGAAACATTTATTTAGCGACCCATCTTATATTGAAATCTGGGTGGCTCCTAATCAGCAATTAAAATAATGCAATAACATATGACATTAACCATTAAAAACCTGGTATCAAAGTTAAACTTCTGACATACATTTAAACTTCATTAAATCCTCTCACCCAGTGCTTGCAAGGAAAGCCAGGTCTTCAGTGCTTTTCAGAAGGCTAAAAGGCCTGCTCAACCTATAAAGGGTTGCTTTGGAAAATGCATGTTTCCTAGCTCCCATAAGGTGACAATGTTTAAAGGAAGGAACTAGGAGCATGCCCACTCTTATCCAATCTGGGAGATGTCCTTAGAGAAAGGCAATCCTACAGAAAACCTGGCCCTGTGCATATAGGACTGATAATAGATAATAACCAGCACCTTGAATTGCACCTGGAAGGAAACTGGGACTTAGTGAAGCTTGGGTAATAGAGGTGTTACATGGGTAAACTTAGGAGCTCCATCATTGCACACCCTGCTGCATTCTGGACCGGTTGTAGCTTCTGGGTGTTCTCTATGGGCAGCCCCATCGCAGTAATCTGAATGGGAAATGACCAAGGCATGAGTGACCCTGAGCTAGACTTCCTGGTCCAGGAAAGGGCACAATTGGCACACCAGAGGAATCTGTGCAAAGCTTCCCCCAACCACAACTGCCACCCGCTACTCTAGCAGCACTCATGAGTCTAGAAGGACCCCCAGTTGGCACTAACTCAGTCCAGGGGATTGACACCCCATCCAGAATCAAATATCATTTGGGCCTGGAGGGCCAAAAATTCAGAGCCATTCTGTCTTTCCAGGGTTGAGTTGAAGCCAGTTTCTCCCCATCAAGATTCTTAGAGCCTCCAGATACTGGGCCAGCATTGCCACAGTATCACCTATCCAGCTAAGAGTGGACATATATAAGTGGGTATAACCAGGCATGTATCAGCTATCTTAGCTTCAAAACTGACTTTATTAAAGTCAACTAATGAATAGAAATATTTCTTTTCCCAAAGTTAAGATGGACTTTCTGACTCCCAAATGATCATGATGAAAGGACCATCATTCTTTAAACAGAAAGCAACAGAACAAGTGCAGAGTGTATTTATGGCTAACCTGTAGCTGAATTATTGGCAGCGAGTGGTCTTTATTGACAGAGTTAATTGGGAACTTTGAGTTTAAAGATATTATTTTATTTATAAACTAATATCTGCCAATGAAACTTATTTTCTGCATTATGAGGCATTTTTGCATTTCTGCAAGGATGGAACAGCAGTGGGTCACAAAGTTACCTCCACTGAGAAAGGAAAGACATAGATCTTTTTCATACCCCAAGTATATCATTTTTTTCAAAGAGATAAGAATTGATATTATTCTTTAAATTATTGTTATACTGTCACAAAAATTGTTGATTTGATCATACACCTCTGTTTATATCACATAATTCTGAGTTAGGATTAAATGTTTCAAATCTTTTTTTTGTATTATTAGGCCACAATTTTCATCACTTTTCTTGAATTTCAGTATTATAATTCTCACAGATCCTAAAATCTGGAACGAGCTACAAAATCTGCTTTTTTCAATTCTTATTTAGGCCACTATGAAGGAATTAGTGGCCTATTCATTTCTAATATATATATATATATATATATATATATATACACACACACACACACTATACCATAGTGTGTGTGTGTGTGTGTATATATATATATATATATATATATATATATATATATATATATATATATATATATATATATATATATATATATATATATATATATATATATATATATATATATATGTATACATACATACACTATGGTATATATCTCCATATACATTTCTGAGATGTATCATTTCTGGTATATATCTGGTATATATATTAATTTCTGGTATAAAATTGGGACAGCCAGTTTGGTCTAGTGGTTAAGGCACCAGGCTAGAAAGCAAGAGACGGTGAGCTCAAATCCTGCCTTAGCCATGAAAGCCAACTGGGTGACCTTGGGCCAGTCACCCTCTCTCAGCCCAACTCCTTCCCACAAGTTTGTTGTTGTAGGGAAATAGGAGGAGGATATGTTCACTGTCTTATTTGTAAGAATAAGAAAGGCGCAGAATGAATGAATGAATGAATGAATGAATGAATGAATATCAACCAGCCTGAAATGTCCTAAAAGCGCTCTATGTAGAAAGACTGAAATCTCAAAGAGGGAAAATGGTACCATATTTGTGCTGTAGAATCCATGGCTGGGAAAGTATGTCTAATTCCCAACAGCCAATTTACTATACTTAGAACTATCATCATTTTATACACAGGATATATTTAACTTCTTATATATCAGCACCATTTTCTTAACAGCCTCAGTTATCAAGGTTTTTCTTTCTCCAGTTTTGGTGGTAAATGTTTTTCTTTTCGGAGCAGTTCACTTCCTTTGTCATGCCCTTCAATTTCTTATGTAGCCTACATGTGAGAATTGTCTATGGGGACAAGGTGTTGATGGTATAAAAAGAACAATATGTAATGTTTTGAAAACAGAAAATATACAGCTATCGTCAAATGCCCTCTAATACTAAAAAAGCTGGGACATACATGAGTAATATCCTGGTAGTTGTTTCCAAAATACAGTTTCTGTTCAATAGGAATATAAAACACCCTGTATAACAGAAAGGCACTAGATAACTAAAGGACATCAGGTTTTGGCAATTAATAATTGCCACAGGCACAGAACCCAGAGGCTTCCACTATATTTTGGGTGCAGTGAGGGTTAGCCCAGCTATCTGGTTTTCAATGTGTATAAGTTCGGTTCATTTTTCTTGTTCGTTTGTGACTTTGCATTTGATCAAAGGTAATCAATCATTTCCTGATCACAATCTCTTAGAGAAAGTGGACATCCCACTTTCTCTTCTTTTCCTTGACAAGCTTCCCCCTCACCAATATATTTTACAAATGGATATCATAAGCAGGCATGCAGTTTCTTGATGCTTATAAAACTCTCTGGCTTAATTTTACCTGCATATATCAGTAGTGTTTACATTCTCCAAAATAATCCATACTGCAAAAGGAGACTGCAAAATTTTGTACTAAGGCTTTGGGACATTTGGCACTATGCTTTATGTGGAAACTATAATTACTTGAAGAACCATCATAAAGCAATTGCTCAAATTTTTGAGGAAAAGTAGCTGAGGACAGCCATCCTGCAGCTGATGTTCCGAGACAGTCAAAACCCTGATGGGATACAACTCCTATATCTCGTTGGATGACAGGTGGTCATGAGATCGGTGTCAAATTTTATAAACAAACAAACAAACAAATCTATATGGTCCTAATCTGCATATTAGGCCAAATGAGGTATAATAAAATGCATTTTTCTATTTAAGATTCTATATGAAAAGATACTGTTGATGAGATCTTTCCATTAAAAAACAATCTTCTTTATTAAAAAAACAAGTTTTGGTTTTTGATTTTAGCATTTTGAACAACATCCTTCTCTGTAAAATGAAGAGGTATGATCCATTCCTCCTATATGAATAGATCAAACTTCAGGCCTCCAGAAACAGAATGAAAATATAGAGTACAGGAGGGAGATAACAATTTTGAATGTTTTCCCTTTGGATATATTCAAATAAAAAAAAAGACAAGAAGAAAAGTTTTAGTACAGATCAACCTCCACAGTACTATTTTCAATTTGCGAGAATATAATTCTCCCACCAAAAGGATGTGGATGATCCAGTGTAATATACTAGAATATTACTGCCACCATGTTCTCTTCTCTTTGCGCTGTGTCTATGCCTATTTTAAGGATTTTAAAAATGAACCAGTCGTATTAGAAATAGACTAGGCTGCTTATGTTTCCCAACAAAAAAGAGATTATCATTTCACCTGTCATCACAGTAAGTAAATTTCATGTCCATGCTGTGACGGCTCAGGAAAGTCTTGCTGTCCAATGGAATATCAGTATTGGAAGGATGCTGAATGGGCTCACACATCAGTACAAGGCAGGATAAGAGTGGCTCCTTAAAACCACACAGAGCATGAGGAGGACAGGTATTATAGACCTTAATTTGTCCTGTGCAGTGCAAAACCTGAAATGTAAAAATTGTTTGTATAATTATATTATTATAACATAGAACAGTGGAGGGGGAAAAATAGGACTGAATTTTTCAACCATTGTCACTAAAGTTACCTTCCACGTGGCAGATTTGAGATTTACAGTTCTGCCCCTGTTGGTAACAGTGCATTTCATTCTCATGAAGAAGTCACGTTCCAGGGACATCTCTTTATTCTTTTTCCCACAACCTGGACCTAAGAAAAAGAAAAAGAATTATATTAGCTCCTTTTCAGTACAACTGTTACTGGATATCCTATTCAATATAGGAGGAGCACTAAACACATTTTTGCTAGGAACATGGCCTTCAAAATGCTAAGCTCAGGTTCAGAAGAATCCTGAATAACAGCTGACTGATAATGGGGCTGGTATACCATCACCAAGATGCTTCATGGCACAGACGCACCTCTACACAATTTGGCTGCCATAATTCAGGATTTTTCTGAATGCAGTTGCCTACTATTTGAGTTGGTCCATCTTTCCAAGCCAGGTCCCCAAGCCAGAGATCAGCCCAGAAACCTGGTAGGTACAGGGGAGACATCCCAGTTTAAAAAGGCTGGATTCTCCTGAAAATCCTGTATTGACCTAGAGAAGAAAGAACTAGGGGGATAAAAGGATGAGGATATGCCCACACTAACACAAAGTAATCAATAGAAGTCCCTGACTGCACCACCAACCTTGGTCCAGGGATTATTTGCCCATAAATAATGTGTACATGTAATGCAACTCTGAAAACTCAAACTTCAGGTTATAATAAATCCTCCAAGTACAGTTTTAAAAATTATTTACCATTTTTCAAACTTAGATTTTCCCGAATTTCTTCATGATCACATGGGTGAGTGAAATCAAAAATGCTGTGGCCAGTCAATTCCACCTAGAAAAATGGGGGGTAAAAACCAAGAATGGCATTTCCATCTTGTTGGCAGAAAAGATAGAATAAAATCAACTGAGAAAAAGTGAAGAAATAAAAAATTACAAAATGAATTTACCTGTGCAATGCGTGAAATAGATAGACAGGCAGAGAGACAGACAGACAGACAGGCAGGCAGACATACGAAAATTTCATCTATTCTCAAACACACACATGAAAACCACATAAGGGAATGTCATAAAAGCCATATGATAAAGATGGACAGCCCCATGTAGAACACATTGCAGTAATCCACATGTGCAATGAAAAAAGTATAGATGACCATGAGAAGGGATTCCTAGGACAGGAAACATGCACCACTGCATGGATCCAACCTCATATCGTTTCTCGGCAGGCCTTAATCAACCAGGTAAACAGACTGACAGTTATGAGGATCCTATCAATTTCCTTAGACATTTCCTTGAAGGCAGTCAAAAACTGCCCAGGTAACTGTTACTGTTTCCTCTGACTTGAAGAAATCAGTGCTGAGAATCCTGATCCAGCAAGTTAAATAATCAACCACTTGACGCTGACTCAGCAGGAGCAGATGTGAGAGGAAACAGATGATATGGGACCAAATCCTTGCAAAATTTTGAAGTTTGAGGATGCATCAGAAGCTTTGGAGCATTGAGCATGGGGTTTCTTCTAGAAGCAAAGGCACAAGTATCCATAACTGAATTATATCACCATTGTGCTATTTAACAGCAACCACCAGCAGTAAGCTTCTTATTGGGAACTTGTCTACTCTTCATCTTTCTTCAGTGATGCTCTTTCAAAACTCCTTAGAAAATCAAGGAGCTCTATGAGATCGGCAAACAGGGAAAGCCCACATAGAAGCAATCTGGTCCTAATTCCCATGGTACTCCCATTCCAGATGGCGATCAACGCCTCAACTGAACTCCAAGAAAAACATGAATCTGGTCCATTAGTTACCTGGGACAGTCTGATCAAATAGTGCCTTCCTTCCTGCTAGAGGAAGGGGCAGCCCCAGTTAGCTAACAAACAACCAGAGAGTTATCTGATTCTGACAAAGGACTGATGCTAATGTTCTCCACCTTCAAATTATGTTGCAACTGTCCTGAGATAAAAAGCAGATCTAGCACATTATTACCTCTGTGCATTGGGCTTTCAGTAACTTGGGTCAGTCTATGGTAGTCATGGTAATCATGTGAACTCCTCTGTTAATGCCACATTAAGGAAAAGTATCAAATTATCAATCTTGAAGACTCCATGGACATCTCAACAACAGAGTTGAGCACCTCAAACAATGAAGCTGTTGCATACCAGGAAATCCAGAAAGGAGCAACAGATGTTATCTGCAGTGCAAAGCCTCTGAAAACCACTAGGGCTTCCTGAATGACAACTGCCACACCATCCTCTCTACTCAGGGATCACAGCTAGTTCTAAACTTGAAACTCACTTGGCATACCACACTGACTGCTTCACCCATGATAAAGTCATGAATGAGGAGCATTGCTACCACCAGCCTGGCTTTTAACAGCACCATCCATAGACCAGGGTTGATCATCCTGTGAACTGTGTTGTACAGACCTGTCCTTAATAATAGTTTCAAACTCACCCAAGTCTTTAGTTGAACTGTAGACAATAATGGAAATCAAAATAAACCATCAATGTGAAATGAAAAGATACACGCCAGAAGGAGGATGCATGGCTGAATCCCACCTGCACAAAATATCTCACACCCTTTGTCCAAACTGATGGTATGATTTATTGGGCAGATATATGCATACATATCCCTATTCTTCTACACTACACAGTTGTATACGTAGAACTTTTATGGCTTCAGAACATCTCCCTGTGTCTCTAATCCTAAAGCAAATGCATTGGTCTCTTCATGGTGCAATACTGCAGGGACACCAGAATAGGTATCTGTCTGAGATATATAGAAAATATCTTGTTCAATCTTATTTTTTTAAAAAAAATCTTTACCATGAACAGAATGTGAGAAGGAGCAGAGAATCATATCCAGCTTGCTATGAGAAGTGAATAGACAATACTCTTACCTGTGTCAAACCCATATATTTGCTGATGTTTTCAGACAAAAAGATCATGTCTCCATCCTGTGTGATGACAGTGACAAAACCCTCTAAAGCTTTCAGGTACAAGTTATCCAGCTGCTGATCTGTCTCAATTTCTCTTTCCTTGTGGGTGCAGACTGCAGGCATGGGTTGTGGGAAACAGAGCCGAAAGGAAGTAAAATGGGAAATATAGTAAGCAATTAACAACCAAATCTTATTGAAAATCCCTATATGTAATTTAATCAGAAAGTAATACAGTCATTTAAAGTTATGGTAAATTAGATAGTGGGACTTTGAATCTTATGCCTAGTTAGCCTTAAGTCCTACAGAGGACAGTGGAATGTACTGTATATTCTATTAAATACATATAAGACAGCACTAGAAATAGGAAATTGTCTACCTATTGTGTAGGAACATTACCAAAATAGCATTTAAATGGATTTCTATAGAAATTACATGTGATAATTAATATACTGTAGAAGGAGATGAATTTGGAAGTAACTCCTATAAATTCATTAATAATTAAATCTCAATATAATGTAAATCTCAGATTTTTAACAGATGGACTTTGTTAAGATGCTAACTGTTAATGTCAAGGAACTGTAACTCTTTGATCTCCTGTCACGGTTCCAACAGATGAAACTCTTCAAAAGAACTTCGAGGCATTGTTTACCTTAAATAATCTTTTATTCGAGAAACAAAGTATCGGCACTACATAGTCGAAACCAAAAACTAAATTCCCCTCCCCTGGATACAAAGTAACAAAGCACAATTCCCTCCTCCAATAAACAGTCATAAATCACATTCCCCAATTAGCTTGAAGCGCGGGCTTTCTCCCCAGCTCTCCAGCCCGCCAAAACTCTATCAACTCTGGGCCCAATGACCTTGGGTTCCCACGGCTGAGTTATTATTGTTATGACTAGCTGGACTCTCATCCACATTCCCCCTCCCAGCATCAACTAACTCTAAAAGCAGTAGAGAAAAATGGCTGCATTTCCATTTGCTGTCAAAGCAAGAACATCCGATGTTAGCAGCGTTAACATCTCCTTCTTCAAGCAAACATCTTGCCTGATATAGTTGCTGGGAAAATACACGCATATTAAGAACATTATCAATAACATTATCCATTGGAAAAAAATGGGATAATGCTAGTCTCCCCATGTAATCCTCCCCAAAGTGGATGCAGTTACTTACTATTTTACCAGGACTAAATAAACATAATGGTACCATGTTTCAGTACCATACATGTAAACCAGATATTAAGCCATAGTAACCCCAATACAGAGTCATTACAGAAAAGAAAAATAGGCGATTCTGCACCTCGCCATCCATGACTTTCCATTTTTAGCTTGCCATTTTTAATTGTTATTTTCATTCCTTTTTTCATCTTGCCAGCTATTATCTTTTTTTCCCTTTTATATTTGTCTTTTATTTTTCTTATTTTTCTTAACTTCGCCTTTTCTTGCCTTCTTCTCTCACACACTTTCTAGCTACAAATTGATTCTCTTTTAGTGCACTCTAGAAATGCAGAGGAACAAGTATTATGAGCTAGGAAAACATTGTTCCAAAGAATCACTAGTGACAAATTTAATAGGGGGCTTAAAGGTCACCACTGTTTTTGTTCCTTAGTTCTACTCTCTTATTTTGCAACATTGGGATACCAACATTGGCATAACAGCAAGGTAGATGTAAGAGTTATTGAGAATTGTATTTTCACACAATTACTAACTTATATAATATTTTGCAAATAAATATTTTGTACATTTTCAGATCATCAAGGAAGTTCTAAAGTATGGTTCTGAAGGTACCTTATAGCTGTAGTAATGGCGTCAAGAAAAAAAGCTCAAAATGTGCTGAAGTTAAGGAGATGGGGTGTTCAAAACAGTATGCTTGGGTATTTTTAAAATAGAAGAAAAAGAAAAGAATCAATATACCAATTGGTTGGTGAAGGTGCCAAAATTCAATTAGTTAATAGAGAGTAAGATTCTTGTCTCCACAGTACTTGAAGCTCATTTGGTCATCTTTTGCCATTTAGTCTCACTGTCTCACTTGACTTAATTCAAAAGTTTGTCACAAAGATAAAATCAAATAAAGTTGTCCTTTATATGTATTAGACTTTCGTGCAGGGAATGAAGGGAAGACAAATTAATTTCCTCAATGCAATCACATTGGTCATTGAACCAAAGGCCAGGAAGTTAATTGGTTCACTGACATGGAATGAACGTTGCAGTGTGTGAGGCTTTCTTCTCATTTAGTTAGTTAGTTAGTTCAGACAGAGAAAGCACAACATGCAATGTCCCACATGGTTTAAAAAAGAATTTAGTAGATAGAATCCGTGGAGGAGGGAGCCATCAGTCCACGTTACCTCTAACGTTGTTGTGCAAAACTTCCATAGCAAAGGTTAATTATATGATATGGGGAACAAAGCATAACATGCCATGTGTGTATGTGTATGTAGGGAGGATTTGGATGTCAGAGGGCAAAAATAGATACTATAGTATTCATTGATCCATCCATCCTATTTGTAGATAAGTAAGTGAAGAGATCTGGGTATGAAAAGAAATATGGGTACAGAGTAAATGTCATCCCTATTCCATACATTATCTCTCACCCTCAGCTAGTTGCCTTGTTTCTCTACTCTTTGTTCCATTTCTTACTTTTGTCTTGCTTTTTCTTTTTCCTAGAAAAATGCTCTCACTGGATATGATCACTCCAATTGTTGTAATTTCCATTTAGCTCATTCTGTTGCCAATTATTTATTTATCAAATTTATATAACCACCCATGTCACAAAATTGACACAAATATGAAGTTATAAGGATATAGAACTTGACTCTATAGTATTTTTACCTTACCGTATGTGGCACAACTGCCTTAGAGAGAGAGTTGTGGTAGATGTCAGTACCCTTTTTACTCCTCACATGAGACTGGGAGATACATATTCAATGACAAACACACCAATATCAGAACTTTGGGTCCCAAAAATCATCAGGGCAGTTTATATGTTCCTGCATATACTGGGAAACCATCTACATATACATTGCTGTTACCTTTTGTAAATAAATGCAGATGCTTTCTGGAGAGCCCCTTATAAAATAAATAGATTATTTTAGAGATATTAAAGGCTGGTCCAAGATTGTATGTATGTGATGGAGGCACATAGTGGTGCTTTCACAAATACAGGACAATAATATTTTCTGAATTCAACACTAGTCCAGGGCAGCAAATTCAGTTAGGGTTAATGGCAGCAGTTTGCTGCCACTGACTCATTGTGCCCCTGGCTTGTGCTTATTCTCTGTTTCAATGTATCAAACCATAGATAATGGCTGCATGAGCATGTGTCATATATACACCGCATAAGTGCATGTGCAATGCTGGACAGCTGCCTTTTTCACTCTTTTCTTTGGCCTTCACTCTTCTTTTCGCAGAGAGACCTTTCCCAACAAGACTGCCTGTGATGTATTGTGAAAAGTAATTAGGGATGCAAACCAACCTGCTCAAGGCAGCAGGATGGAAGCATCTTTTGGAATCTAGCTTCAGAGAGCAGAAGTCAAAAAAGTGAATATGATTCTCATTTGTACCTCCCATATATGGCAGCTACTTCCTTCCGACTACTATTACAGCCAGCCCTATGAGTACAAAAAGGAAAGTAATGTGAAGACTTTGGGAAGCAGGAAAAATGATGAAATAGACTGAGAATTTCAAGCAGCTACTGGAACCATTGTCTTAAACCTCAATACACTTGAGCAGAGAAGGAAACACTTTAGCTAACCCACCCATTTTACTGTGGCTGTAAAATGAATATTGTCTTATGCTGTATTTAAATAATTTCCTAATGACATTTTGTAACAAGTGCCAAATATAGGCTCCTTTTCTGAGAAAGGTATTTTCTAAATTAAGGTCTTTTGTTTGCTGTTTGCAGTCAGGTATTAGAGATGTAGCCATACGAATATATGTGTTCAGAACAATAGAAAATGGAAGTTGCAGAGAAACTTCAAGCCATGCCTATAGAAGTTTTTATAAAATAGAGCTGTGAATGGGAACCACAGGAGTTTACTTTAAACTAAGTCAGGCCATTGATTCAGGCAGAAGTCCTTTTCAAAATTGCCAGTCAATCCACTTTTAAGACTGCCCATTCATTAGTGACTGAAAGGCTTGCAGACAGTTAAAACAATAAAAAAGCAAAACAAATATGCTAGGAAGAACAAATCAGATATATTATTATACCATAGCTGGTACTTTGTGGGAGCAGTCATAAAACTAACTCAGGGACTGCTAGAACAGCCACATCTTAAACCCTTCCCTGAAGGACAACAGGTTCAGGGCCATAAGGACCTTTGGGCAGTGTACTATCCATAGAGAGATCCAATTTGGCGTAGTGATTAAGGTATCAGACAAGAAACCAGGAGACTGTGAGATTTAGTCCCAAATTAGGCACAAAGCCAGCTGAGTGACCTTGGGCAGTCACTCTCTCAGCCCTAGGAAACAAAGGTAGACCACTTCCAAAATTTTGCCAAGAAAGCCCTCAAGCAGTTGCTATGAATCAACAATGACTTGAGGGCATAAAAATAAAAGCACACCTATTCATAGAACAGATATGGGACCTTTTCTGCCTACAAATTATGCACTTGCTTATTCATGAATCTGATTAAGATTAAGATTAAGATATTTTTTATTGGGCATAACGGCACATATCAAAAATGAAATTTAGTTGCCCGCTCTCAAAGTGAAACACATACATGACACACACCTAAACATACTATATACAAATACATCTGCATTATTTTATTCAAGATACTCTGTGGAACTAGTCAAGAATATCTATGGAGATAGCCAAGAATATCCTTTATCTCCTATTACATTTAATTTAATGTTAGAAATCTCATCCTGTCTTATCAGACAAACAGGACATTTTAGGAATAACAGAGGCTAGGAGTGAGCATAAACTCCTGTGGTATGCTGATAATATATTTGCGTTTGATATTATTCAACAGTTTATGAGTCTACTCAATTAAATTACAGCAAGTTTAATATATCTTTTATAAACTCTAATATTTCCATGAAAATGTGAAAAGAAATAGGATGTTACTTTTTGCTGGGATTCTTGTAAGTATCAGAAATAATTATTTCAAGGAAATGTGTTAATATATAAATAAAAATCCTTATCTCAGATCAAAATCAATATAAATACATGTATAAAAATTATACCTACCTATAAAGATTAATGTTGCAAAACATAATATTATTTCAAGATTGAGGAGAAGGACAAACCGCTAGATCAGGGATGACCAACTTGGCAACTTTAAGACTTGTGGACTTCAACTCTCAGAGTTTCCCAGTCAGCCATGGAATCCTCCAAGAATTCTGGAGTTGAGGTCCACAGCTGAAGTTGCCAAGGTTGGACACTCCCACCCTAGATTATCTAAATTAGGTTTATCGTTATAACTTTCTTGATTTTCAGCATTATTTACTGGACATATATCATGGCTAAATGTTTTATGGCATATAAGCCATCAAGTAAAAAGAACCTACTATGGCCATAATTAGAAAGCCTCATGGCATAAGCCTTATTTGGTAGTCATGGGCAAGCAGGGGCATTAATACTTTAGATCAGCTTATAAACCATTCTAAGTTATTACAAGGGGAATATGCATTGCTCAAAATGGCAACATATTCCATTAAAAGATCTGAATTCATGATTTTGTCCAGATGCATTATCATTAAAACATCTGAATTATTGTCAATATTGGTATATGCAGTGCTTTTTTTGTAAAAAGAAAAGGTGCCGGAACTCACACATGTCATACCTTGCCTACCCTACAAGGTTCCATCCAAAAAAGGTGCCGGAACTCCGTTCTGGGCGTTCTATGACAAAAAAAGCCCTGGGTATATGTTTTGGAAGATTTTAAGCCTGAAGTATTTTTAAATAAACTATTTAAAACTTTAAAACTATTTTTAAATTAAAAATTATTTTTAACTAATTATTTGCAAACGCTCATGGACAAAGTGTTAAAACACCCACTTTAACAAAGCTGGGCTTGAAATAATGGTAAAGTATGCTTCTTATGATCTTAAGTGCGAGTAACTCAGAGTTTCTTTTTCAGTGTTATTAGACAAAAAAAAAAAATTAGTGACAGATTTTATCTTCCTGGGCTCTAAGATCACCACAGATGGGGACTGCAGCCAAGAAATTAAAAGACGCTTGCTCCTGGGGAGGAAAGCTATGGCAAATTTAGACAGCATACTAAAAAGCAGAGACATCACCCTGCCAACAAAAGTACGTATAGTCAAGGCCATGGTTTTCCCAGTTGCAATGTATGGCTGTGAAAGTTGGACCATAAGAAAGGCTGAGCGCAAAAGAATTGAGGCCTTTGAACTATGGTGCTGGAGAAGACTCCTGCAAGTCCCTTGGACTGCAAGGCGATCAAACCGGTCAGTCCTAGAGGAGATCAACCCTGACTGCTCTTAGAAGGTCAGATACTGAAGTTGAAACTCAAGTACTTTGGCCACCTAATGAGAAGGAAGGACTCACTGGAGAAGAGCCTAATGCTGGGAAAGATTGAGGGCAACAGAAGAAGGGGACGACAGAGAATGAGGTGGCTGGATGGAGTCACTGAAGCAGTAGGCGTGAGCTTAAATGGACTCCAGAAGATGGTAGAGGACAGGAAGGCCTGGAGGAACGTTGTCCATGGGGTCGCGATGGGTCGGACATGACTTCGCAACTAACAACAACAACAACAGACAAAAAATGTATATAAAATTGACTGGCAACTTTGTTCTCCTGGAAGTAGAAAATACACAAGGGAACATATATGTTAGGGGGGGTATCCTATTAGTATCTCATTCTTGTGTAATATCCATTGGTTTGTGAATGTGATATTAATTTATTTTTATTACTATTTAATAATAATAATAATAATAATAATAATAAAGTTGGAAGGGACCTTGGAGGTCATCTAGTCCAACCCCCTGCTCAGGCAGGAAACCCTATACCATTAATTAATTATATTTAAAGAGATTTTTATAGAGTAAAAACAATTCAAACATAAAGATAAAAAGACAAGTGATAACTAAATAAGAAATAAAAAAGAGAATACAGAAAAGAAAGAAAAAGTAAAAAAGTAAAGAAAGCAAAGCAAAAAAGTTGCTTTTCGATAGTGGAAAGACACTGATATTTTAAGACCCCAGATTTAAATTTTAGATTAATGATATATATTCTGTTTCTACCGTATCTACAAATTGGGTCTCGGTGCAATGGAAGTCATATCAATATTATTTTGCATAGTCAAAGTTTAACTATCTATTAAAAAACTGGGCTGAGTGACATTCATATTCTAAATTAAATATAATAAGCTTTTTTGCACTGTGTTAACTGTTTGTTTTAATTTTTTTACAGTACATTAAAGCATACAATAAAATAGGAATAAATAAATCCATGGACCTACTGGAATGGATACAATTTTTTATTTCCATCACATAGTGAACAAAAAAAAATTGCAGTGTATGTCTGTGTGGCATAGCACAGCTACAGTGTTAAAGATAATATTTGGGTAGGAATACACAAATCACTTGACTTAATACTGGAAGGTTGTGCTATATTTGAAAATGAAAGCCTTGTTCAAAAGGAAAATTATCAATTATGGAGAGTCAGTAAAAGTGCTAATAATCAATATATAAACAAGGCCTTGTCTTCTTAGGGGAAAATGTCTACTGAAATATTCAGAGAATATATTCTTTCATGCTAAAAATAACCTTTGTAAACAAGTTTTGATTGACTCTTACTGTCAGGATGTACACGGTTCTAAAGGAGAAGAACATGTTTCCACAGATGCTTGTTCATTTCCTGTACTCCAAACCTCTTGGAATGTAGCTAAGAGTTAATAATCAGATTCTCTGCCAAAAGTAAATGATTCAAATGAGATCGAAGTCTGAAACTCAAATTTAGAAAAAATGTCTACATTTATTTGTGTGCATTTTATTTTATTTAAATGACACCATCTTAATATAAAACTGTATCATGGATGGTATCAATCTATCCTTCTTGACTGAAAAGTTCATTAAAATACTGGAAAGATGGGGAAGTAATGTAAAAATCATCACAAAAATTACAAGGAAAAATGTGTGTTAAGATTAAAGACATTTCCGCAAAGGCTACAAAAGAAGTTCCATTCCTATGGGCCATTAACCTATGATCCATAGTCTCATTCAGATACAAGGGCTGCCATGATGTTGAGTTTGTTCTGTGCCTGGATCCTCTCAAGGTACTTCGTCTTCCTCATCTCCAGGAGCAATAGTGAGACATTTGTGCAAGGACACAAAACTGCTGGATAACAGAAACAAGCATTGTGGATGTGAGAGAGTAACCCTCAATCAGTTTTAAAGCCAATTTATTGCGGGATCAGCTATGGTATTCCTTGATTTGCTCAAAGGACAACCCTTATATTTATAGAGGTGAAGCTCTGCAAAGCCTCTAGGTGAGCCATTTTCCTAGGTGGGAACCTACCTGTCTCATCTTCCAGATTCTGCTCTCAACCTTTCCCATCTCTTCAAAGAAGTTTATTCTATCCTTGATTTTTTATAAATGAATCACAGAAAATGGCAGTCTTGCATCTCTTCCTGAAAACAACTCTTCTTTATTGAAACAAAAATCCTTACTAAACAACTGCATAGAAGCTGAATAAAATCATGTTAGGGATGCAGTGTGATATAAAACATTTCTTTATTTTCTCCTATTGGAAAATGAGGAAGAACAGTTTGCCTTGTGGATGCTGAGTGGATCAATGCTATTTATGGTGAAAATAATTGTGGCCAAGCTTTAAACTGGTTTTGTAAGACTGACGAATAGAAATGTTGGCAAAATATCTGTGCTTAAAAGAAATAAATAAAAGAGTTCAAGTAGGGAATAAATCATTAAGTGGTGTAGGAAAATGATATGCTAGTAAATGCATTAAAAGAGTACTAAAGGTGCTACACAAATTGTTTAGAAAAGTATGTAAATTGTGGAAAACTAATAAAATCTGCTCAAAGAGCAGGTGGCAGTTGCAGATAGGAGAGCTGTGTTGTGCACCAGTTGCACCCTTTCCTGGATCAGACATCCCTGCACTCAGGCACTCAATCCCTAGTCATCTCATGTTTGGACTACTGCAATGTACTCCGCATGGGGCTGCCCTTGAAGAGCATTCGGAAGCTGAAACTGGTGCACCATGCAGTGGCGTGGGCAGTTCTTGGGGCCCCTAAAATGGTCATGTTACACCATTGTTCTGTGAGTTCCACTGGCTGCCAGTTTGCTTCCAGATACAATTCAAGGTATTGTTTATTACCTTTAAAGCCCTACAGGGCATGGGTTCAGGTTACTGGAGGTTACAGTCTCACCCAATAGGAGTAGCCGCCCCATCCATGCTGGCATGCTGTGGGTCCCATCTGTCAAAGAATTCTGGCTGGCGGGGTCCAGGAGAAGAGGCTGCTCCTGCCCTTTGGAACAACTCCCCTCTCCCCCAGATGACATCTGCTCCCACCTTTCTGATCTCCATAAGAATCTGAAGACCTGGATTTGCCAGCTGGCTTAGGGCTCCAACAGGGGAGTATCACGCTGGAGGTGGTTGATGGATTAAGAGAAAACCCCACCTCACCCTTGCACATCCTGCTCCCTCCCCCCATTTTTTAAACTGCAATTTTACTTTTGATTGTAATTCTATTTTATTGTTTTAGAAATATTTATGGTTTATAATTTTATAGCTTTTAATGTTTTAAGCTACCCCAGACAAGATGGATGGCAAATAAACCTAATAAATAAGTAAAAGTAAAATCTGTATGATGAACATTACAGATTTTCCAAGGTGATTTTCCTTTTTATGATTTGCTGGGAAATTAGACAATACAGAATAGTACTTACCTTATACAGCACCTGAAATTAAGCTTGCAAGTATTAGTTTGTGGAGTTTTTATACCCTGATATTAGATGCATGAAACACTGAAAAGAAAAAGAATGGGAAGAGAATATACAAACCTGGCCTCTCATTCTTTTGATCCACATTCTCATTCATTGACATACAGCCTCAATTGTCATATAAGCTCAGATATCTTTACTCAGAATTAACCCACAGTTCATCTGTGGATTTATTGCCAAATATGTGCTCTTAGCCTTGCAGTGGTCAACTTAAATTGTTCATTTATATAATTTAGAAAATCCTGTGCATTGTCTTAGAAATACTATATATGCCAGTTGATCCAATATCTTACAAGAATTAATATTAATTATAAACAGGGTCAGCTGTAGCCCATGCTAGCTTTTTGGCTCTGCTAAATTCAGACATCTTCTCTCCCAACTCACTTTTCTGGAACAGCTTCCTATCTGTTTCCTATTTTTTCCCATTACTTTTACCACAAATAGCCACAGGGCAGAGGGAGTTTCCTCCAGCTGCTGAGAGAGGGAGGGAGAGAGAGAGAGAGAGAAGGGGGGGGGAGAGCAAAAGAAGGAAAAAGAAATGAATTTTAGTAGAGCCCAAGTCTTTGTTGCTAAACATTTGGCAAAATGGACGGCACAGAAGTTTGATAAATAAATAAAAAATGATCCTTCAGAAAAATGATCAATATAACCTTTGCTTGCTTAGCCTCAACTGTAAAGAGAAACATTCTCTGGGGCTGTCTGTATTAGGGACAGGCAATGTGGTGCCCACTGCCCCTAATGAACCAGTGGATACCTCCCTTGAGGCCTAGGAAGTTCCCCACGCAACATGACTTCACTTATTTCCTTTGATGCTTTTAAGTTAAAAATATAAAAGGAAGGAAATATGCTGCAAAACAAAATACCATATTTATTTAAGAATGTCTCAAGGCTTCACATGGGACAATATACATTCTTAGAAAATAAAAATGGGAGAGTCAGCCACAAGAGATACGCACACCTGCCCAGAAAAAAATGTAGACACTATCCTGGGGAGTTAATGTGGAATAGCAGGGAGCAATCTCACTAATTTGCTTTGTAATTAAAAGGTGTTTTGTGACTCACCAGGGCAGCTATTTTATCAACAGCAAAGTTTCCTTGCTTTCATATTGTTGTTCTATAACATATTGTCAAAACTGTAGTCAGTAACCAAAAAGAGCATTTTCTTCTGTCCTAGACTATCTCAAGTTAATCGTCTGGCTTATTTGGGGCAATGCTGAGTAGAGTTGATTATTTCTTAAATGGAAGAACACTTCAGAAAACCAATGCTATAGTTTTAGACAGGCAAACTGGAAAATCGTCCTGAAAGAGAACACTAGTAAACCACTTCTATAGCATACCAATAAAGCTTCATGAATATTTCCATTGAATCAACAGGAGTTCAGCTCAACTTGAAGAAGTCTCCATATGACTTTTCAGGTCTACTATTGCCTCTTGCAGGCCAGGGTTTGTAAACTCAAAGCCATATGAACATGGGCCTTATCTATGTTGATTTGCATTATCCAAGGATAAAATGTCAGAAGTCCCTTGAATTTCATTTTGTTTAATATATTTGTTTGGTTGACCAAGTTCTAGAAGCTTAACTTTTCGCTAGATTTGCAGGAGATCAGACTTCAGGGACACACACTACCTGCACTGGTTCATGTCCCTCACTGGTATTTCTTCCCAAAAGAACATCTGAACAAAGCTATTCAGATTAAAATTGCAAGATAGTCTTTCTACAACTGGGACTTTCTGTCTTCATACATCAAAGAACAAACCCTTGCCCACAACTCCAGAGGTTCATGCTACTTTAGATGGGTACCAATTAACCATCCATAATAGAGCAAATTGATAACTAAAACAACAGACTAAAAGGCATGATTTTTTTAAAGTAGATATAATTACAATATAAACAAAAATATGGTACATCACACTATAATATTCCCTCTCTGCTTAAATCTTCCATTGAGATGCTAAGTGTTGATGATGAAATTTAAAGAACTGGCAATTTCTTCATGCACGAATTACACTTTATTATTTATGTTTAAACCAGACTTGAATTGGGTAGCTGGATGAACAGAGGATATCTTCAAAGAAAGGATTATCCTATAAAGTAGATCATGTAGCCTAATTCAATACCTGCATCTATTGGATTTCTGGCAGTTACTGCATGATTAAATGAGCGATACCTCTGTAAAGAATTTCAGGGAGGAATACCAGTCAAGCCAAGAACACCAAGAAGAAAATAGGAACAATATTCTACAGCTATTGTTCAGTTAGCTTCCTGCAATAGTAATCTCAGCCAGGGCACCAGACCCCCAGTCTGAAGGTTTCCTTCCCAGCATTCTTGTTCAGCCGCCTACTGTGAAAAATCAAAGGGAAATGGGTTACTAAGTAAAGAAGGAACCAGAATAAAGCAAGGTTTGGTATACTGCACTCTTTTGAACTCTAAGACATGGGAATAACATTTCCTATTATGAAATGATACAAAAGATCATATTCAGACCTTTAGGTGGCTTTAGTGAAGCATACATTTTAGTATTCTAAAAAACGTGAGGATTGCAGAATTAATCGTTGTTGTTGTTGTTATTGTTAGCAATATATATGAAATGATTTCCTGATGTTCATTTTGATCAGATAAGAAGCAAACTGTCTTCTTTAATATAATTCTTCGTAAGGAATTAATATCTGATACAGCAGATTTTCCAATAATAATTACATTTATTTTTTTCCTGAAATAAAGTTCTATGTATAATATAGTTATACTTCTAAACCTCCAAATCTTTATTTAGGTTTAAGCTTGAAAACTCTTCCTTGTTTCATGTAAAAGATTTAACTTAAATATTATTTTTATAAGCGAATGCTACAGAAATGTGACAAAGCAGCAAAAGGTTTATTATCAGCATAAAATATAGATCAAACAATGGAAATATTTTGATTATTTTAAAGTAAATTACTGATCATTTCTATGTTAATCTTAATTAGTAAACTTAAAAACGCTGATCAGATTGCATTTTGCAAACTGATCATTTAAATCAAATTTTCCAAACCTAATACTGTCCAGATATGTTGAACTATAACTCCCATTATTCTCCAGCCAAGAGAATGAAGGTACCAGGTTAAGATGTCTAGCTTAAGGTTTTCTCAATCTTTTTAAATTTCACCTAAGCAAATATTCCTGATTTTTTACCTTTTATAGGGAACTGTATTTACAACAGATGCTTTGCTTTACTCCATTTGTTTTTTGTCTTCCTCCTCTGACTTGTTTTGTTAGCTCATTTGAAAAAGAGGAACCTACTACAAAATTATGAAGGGACATTATGTCCCACATTCTAGTGAGCAAAGATCTTTTACAGGATGATGCATTTAAATTTCCTCTTCTCTCCTGCCTGTTATTGAACAGGGATGATGCCATTTTAATTACTTAGTGAATGAGGTGTTGTTTTTTTTACTACTACTAGGATAGAGGCCTTTGTACAAAAGGCCAATATGTATATAAATCACTGTTTTCATAACTTCAATGGTTAGGGTTTACAGCTTAGCAATCAGTCTCTTCATAATTTGACACCCAGATTTTTGTTACGTTTACCCAGAGCAAAGTGGAGTCAGAGACTGCTACCATCATATTCACATTTCACATGTTGGGATTCACATTCAAAAAGTCTGAGAAACGAATTCCCCTTGATTCGATCCATTACAAAAATTAATTTGATCTACTTCTAAATTCCTACAATTTCTGCAAATTCTATGGTTTTGTATTTTTTGCCCATAGGGAGGGAGGGAGGGAGGGAGGGAGGGAGGGAGGGAGGAAAGAAGGAAGGAAGGAAGGAAGGAAGGAAGGAAGGAAGGAAGGAAGGAAGGAAGGAAGGACATTCATTTTGGTCTATACACGCTTTGATTCAAACTCTGCCTTTCTTCATATTCTTCAAATGACAAACTCATGGTGATCATGGTATTACTAAATAAATAGTACTGAAAGTTACCAGGAGAAAAAAAAATGAAGCAGAAAGAGCATTTTAACATGCAGGAAATCAAACTCAACCAGCTCTCTGGCATCAAAAATGCTAGATAACGGGATGAACAGAACAATAGCAATCCAGCTCCATACCAACTGCAACGCCTCTGGATTTCACAGTATTTTTAATTACAGTCTCAAAGAATCACCCTGATCAACTTAAGAGCAATTGGGGAGGAGGGGTATGCTATTATCCACTAATCTAATTGAAGAGAAGGGAAACCAGAGACAGTTTTGCAATTCTTTCATTTTGAAAGAAAGCATTATTTCTTCAAGTTAATTTGTAGCAGATTGCTAGCATGGTGGATCATAACCCCCCCTAAACAATTATAAATGCCAAATCACCTTCATTGCGCTATGTGGCTAACTCTCCACTCACACCCAAACACAAGTATTCTAACCATATCCTTTATAAACACTAAAAGAATGTCCTGATATTATTTAATCATTTAAGAAAGAGTGCAGAGGAGAGCAAGAAAGGTTATTAGGGAACCGGAGGCTAAAACATATAAAAAACAGTTGCTGGAATTGGGAATGTCTAGTCTAATGAAGAGAAGGACTAGGGGGTGACATGATAGCAGTGTTCCAATATCTGAGGGGTTGCCACAAAGATGGGGAGTCAACCTATTCTCCAAAGCACCTGAGGGCAGGACAAAAAGCAATGGATGGAAACTAATCAAAGAGAGAAGCAACCTTGAACTAAGGAGAAATTTTCTGATAGTTAGAACAATTAATCAGCGGAACAACCTGCCTCCAGAAGCTATGAATGCTCCAACATTGGAAGTTTTTAAGAAGAGACTGGGCAACCATTTGTCTGAAATGGTATAGGGTTTCCTTTGGACTAGAAGACCTCCAAGGTCTCTTCCAACTCTGTTAGTCTGTTATTCTGTTAAGATCATTTTATTCACTTCTTTAGCCTAAGGCCTTTTTTTTTTAAAAAAAGTTTCTATTTCTTAAACTTTGGGATTTTTTTTTAAATGAAAGATTTACTTACTAATGAAAATACTAAGTCTAAGAAAAGACTGACGCCTCTCATTTAATAGGTTCAGTGATTTCCAGTACCTTCTATTAACATTTAATGATATTCTTTCATAATAGCATATAGACAGCCATTTTTCCCATTATCAGTTGATATTCTTCATTAGTTAATGAATACATCTTTATGTCCATAAAAACATCGCATCAAGTGATGCGTATTTAGGTCTATTTATTTCTTTGAATATTAAGTATATAGAGGATCCTATGTTACCAATCTCTGATTTAGATAAGTGGTCATAATATGTGACACTTAAAGAAAAATTATACTCTGGACATAGTAATGGCCTTCACCTCTTTAATGAATAAAATATTATGTTCCACTGATAGAAACGTTATGTTCTGCTGATAGTAGGATGGATCCATTTTCGTCTATTTTTTGTTAAAAACAAGATTACATATTCTGGAGTGCTATTATCCAAGTTGTAAACACAATTTATGTTGGAAAATATAACTGAGACACTTAACTGAGAATGAGCAAAGGACAAACTTTGAAAAAGAACATGCCCCAGAAGAAAAGGAAAGTATGCAGCGCTCATTTCGTTACTGTTGTAATCCAAACTGTTTAACTCCCCCCCCCCTCTACTTGATACACGAGAGCACTTAGCCAAAAGAATGATGCAATCCTTTGATTCAAAATGTTAACCCATTGAAATTCAAGGCAAAGAACACTACTTCTGACAATTAGGAGTTTTCCTTTTAAGTACCTGGCATAACTGATTCTTTCAAGAATGGAGGAAATGAAAAATATAGAAGTCAACCTTGTTTGTTAAATGCTGACATTCAATAGAAATCACAGATTTCTAACTCCAGATATGGAACACAGCTATCTCTGCAGACCACACCAGCAGCAAGGATGAACTCACAAAAATTTAATTAGTAGACTATTTTTTACTCTCTGTTCCATAAAATACCTTATGCATAATGGCTAGCTCATGGATTTTGATTTTTGAATTTTATCTGGGGCAACTCCAGTATGGAGTTGCAGTCTAAAACCACCTTCTCCAAGCTGGTGCCCTTCAGAAATACTAAATTTCAAGCCCTAGAATTCTCAGCCAGCATGGGCAATAGCTAAGAATTTTGGGAGCTGAAACCCAACAGAGCTAGAGCTATCCAGGCTGAGGAAGAGTAGCCTTACTAAGTTCCAGTATGCTTTCCTCTTCTGACCAGCATTATCAAAGCAACAGTTCAAAAACAAAATAATGATACTGGGCTCTATTTCCTTCCTAGATAGCCAGGAAGAAAAAGAAATTTGTTTTATAATGGCCCTTGGCCCGTATACTGTAGCTTAAAATGTTATCTTCCCTAACTTGGAGTAGCTCACCAAGTCTTTAAACAAGGGCCTTTTCCTATTACACATTTCAGTGCCTAATGAATTTCCTAGGATCTTCTACACAAAAGTAAGGGCTCTACCTTTAAGGAATGATTCAAACCCCTGGGAAAAGCAAGCACACAACCAGATTTTTATTACACATGGATAGTTGTGAGGTAAAGCAAATTGTTCCAGTGAAAGGATGCTACTTATAACAATACTGTTATTTGCTTACATAATCAAACAATCTGACTTATTAAGGTCCACTTTTCTGTTTCAAGTACTTTCATATAATCAGAGAGTTGGAAGGAGTTATCCACACCATCAAGTCCAATGTCTATTCAGAGAAAGAATTCAAATCAAACCATTCTGAACAGATTGTGACTAGCTTTGCTAAATATATCCAGTGAATGGAAGCTCACTATCTCTCCCTGTAACTGGTCCCCGTTTATTTTATTTTTTTCATCTTAAATCCATTTTATATATAAGCCAGCTAGGCCAGATGTTATGGCACGGAGCATTGAGGCCATATTGAATGATATAGTTTGAGACAAGCAAATAACAAAAATAAATATGATAAATATATAAATATGACAAATAGACATATAAAAGCATCATTCAAACATAATGTGAACATTAAATTTCAAAACTGAATTGTTAAAAGAAAAATGGATACACTACTATATTCTTTCTATGAAAGCATATATTTCAGTTCACAGAACTTTGTTGAACTGAAAACAGTTTTTTTTCCTATTTAGCATTCCAGCTAGTGAAGGGAAAGATAAAAAACCCTCTCACGCAGGCAGTCATACATTTTGTCCAGACCAGAGTTATAATGACCAATAGTTATTAAAATAGTCCATGAGAGACAGAATGTCTATTGTTGTATTATTGTATCGTTATATTATTGTATATATGTATCCCATTTAAATGAAGCATTTGAATTACTATAGCTGCTTATAAATATAATTATGTAGAATAATTTTTCCACATCCAATTGAAGTATCTTTATTCCTTTACTGAACTGTTGTGATATATAATCTCTAGTGTTTTAATTAGGATTAGAAACTCTGAAGGCCCAAAATCATTTTAATTTAAAATTTCCAGGTTTCATTTTACATATTTACTCCTTACTTGTGTGGTAAAATAATGAATTGATTTGCTTATCCTACTTAGACAATATGCTTATTTTATTTATCACATTTATGACCCCCCTTTTTTTCTTCCAAAGAGCTTGGGATTATGTAGACAGTAATTCACTGACAATACTTCACTTTTCCTTAGGGAAACAAGAAGAGCTGTTGTTTTAAATGAATCTTAAACCCTAGTCTTAAGAGTTCCCAATTTGAACATCAGACAATAATGAAAATATCAAATTAATCCTTTTCCTCTACTGTTTTCTATTGACAAGCCATCCACATTATGGTGGATCCATAGCTACCCACACTATAACTAGTTTTGACATAAGTAGCACAGAGAAGATGGTGTTTAAGCAAAAAAATAGCAAGGAACAAATTACTAGACACCTCCCTTCTTAATTCCCCAGCTTGTTTGATGAAAGGAAGAAAAGAGTGGATTCAAAGATATATTTAAAACGGTATCTAAATTGATCTGAATAGGAATATTTGTCAAAATCTATCCAGCCAAATTGGCTAAATGAACATTTGAATTAAAGACCAAATTCACATGCTGCACATATATCAAATTCATCTTATATTGCTCCTGCTTGTCTTTTCTTTAAAGACAGAAAGCAATTGCCCCCCCCCATAGGTGCTATTGAACATGTCCAACACCAAGGGATGATGGGTTTTGCAACATAAAGCATCGCCTTCACAATTTGTTGTATGAGCCCCATGAATCACCATAATATAAAGCTCTGAACTGGACTATAGTTTATATTTTTCCACAATATATGTCTTACTGTCTGGGGGAAAAATAGTAATTTTGAACATTAATATACTCAGGAGCTAATTTGCAATAGGGGCGATTCCTATAACAGCACTGGTGCTACATTGCTGAACAACTGACTTTATTTATTTTACAGCTTAATTTGATTTTAGATGCATTGGATTACAACACCCAAATTCCAAGGCAATTTGACTCAATTAAAATTTTGGTGTAAAACATCTGAAAAACTGGATTGAGGAAATCTAACTTCACTTGTGCATGTCAAAAATCAGCAGAAATCTGGTGGCACCTTTTCATACTAATTTTTTTTATTAAGCCTTTTAATAAAATACATTAGTCTGAAAAGATGCCACCAGACCCCTTATTTTTGACTACTATAAACCAACACAGCTTTCTTCCTACAATGTTCTACAAAGCAGAGGCACAGACAAAGGGCTTTTAGGAGGAAAAACTCAGTTGAGCAAAATGTTTCCACCACAAAAAGTACCTCAGCCAATGGGACATCTTCTGTTATTCACAATAGAAGGGAGCATTTTATATTTCTTAGCAGAGTAAAAAGTAAAGCTACCTATCTGAAGCTTCTGTGAAAATGATTGCAATGGGAAATAATGACTTCAGAAAAGTCTTTGATGACCTTGTAGCTCATGTAGGAGAAAATGAATTAAGTTTATTAAATTGGAATTTCCTAGGATCAGGCTATCCTCTTTAAATGGAAAACAAGATGAGCTGCTGGGTCATCAGATAATACAATGGAATTGATCATGGTTGAAACATTTTTTTTCTTACCTGAAGACAACAGCTTGTGTGTCCGTAGGAAACTGATTGCAAGCCTCATAATAGATGCTTTGTCCAGATGTGAGCTAATGTTGTGAGGCATTGGTAGCTCATGGGCCAACTCATAGAATACTTCAGTTTCTTTGCTTCTTCTACACCTTGCTGCATCCCTTGATTTTTCTTTCCTTCTTTCAGAACTGCTCCTGTGACAAGAAAGGAAAAAAGAAATTTCAGCCTGAGAAGCAGGTTATATTCACATTTATATACAGGTAGTCCTTGAATTAATCAATCAATCAGAATAGAGCTGGAAGGGACCTTGGAGGTCTTCTAGTCAAACCCACTGCACAACCAGGAGACCCTATATCATTTCAGACAGGTGACCGTCCAGTGTTTACTTAAAAACCTACAGTAATGAAGCACCTACAACTTCTGAAGGCAAGCTATTCCACTGGCTGCCCTCGCTGTTAGGAAGTTTCTCCTTAATTCCAGGTTGCTTCTCTACTTGATTAGTTTCCATCCATTATTACTTGTCTTGCCTTCTGGTGCTTTGGGAAATAAATTGACCCCCTCTTCTTTGTGGCAGCTCCTCAAATACTGGAATACTGCTACTGCAACCACAGTTGAATCCAGAATTTTGGTCGTAAGTCATTGCAGTTGAAAGTCAAGTCAGCCTGTGACTGGATTCAATTTTAAACCATTTTTACAATGGTTATTAAGTGAGTCACCATTGTTATTATCAAACAGAGCATATTGCAATGATCCACATATGATGCAACACTAGCATAAGTCACTGTGAGAAGGGTCTCCCTTTCAAGGACTGGACGTAACTGGTGAATCCGTGCAAATGCCTTCCTCGTCACAGCTCCCACCCACTCTTGAAACACAGGTTGACAGTCCAGTCTTGTATACCAGTTCTACCTGGGGAACTGCCATCCTTAATCTGGAAAGTCCATGTACTCATAGCCACTTGGTCTTGCTAGGGCTGAGATTAAGTCTGTTTTTCCCCATCCAAACCTAAATGGCTTCCAAAGGCAGGAACAAAACTTTGGCAGCATCACTCAGTTGGATGGGGGTTGAAATAAACAGCTGAACATCTACCCCTGAGAACTGATAATACTAGGAACCTTATGGGGAGCCTTCTGAACAAAACATGTTCTATGTCATCAAGCTATACAACTCTCAATGCAACTAAGTAAGTGGTACATTAACATTCTGTCTTTACTCACAAATAACAGTATTTTTTTAAAAAAAAATCTGTTCTTTTCAATGATTCAAAGCAGGCTTAAGATATGTGTGTTTGAACTTACAAACATGAAAGATAACAACACAGGGAAAACATTGGCTGCTAAAGGGATACTTTAAGCAATAATGTTTTGTAGCTAAACCAGTTCTTATCTCAGCTATTTTTTGCTTAATTAGAAAGGGCACATTTCATCACTGCAAATCACTCTGTTTATTATTATTATTTGTGTTTAAATTTTTCACTGGCCCACAAATCCAGGCCAGCTTACAGCAAAGTCATTCAATCTTTCTTTGCTCAAAAAGGGCTTCATAACTATATTACAGTTAAAATGCTTCTAGGGAATTAAAACTTTGCAAACAATGAAAAGATTTAATTGGCCATGGAAACCAGAAATAGCAGTATTGTGCACTAGTATTCACCAGTTTTGCTGCAACAGTTACTGAACATTTGCCTGTAGTTCCATGCACTTGTGCAACAGAAATTGATAAGACCTCCAAAATAAGTATCACTATCCAATATTTAAAATTTCAAATGGCAATAGCACTAGCAATAGCAGACTTATATACCACTTCACAATGCTTTACAGCCCTCTCTAAGTGGCCTATAGAGTCAATATATTACCCCCAACAATCTGGGTCCTCATTTTACCGACCTCAGAAGGATGGAAGGCTGAGTCACCCCTGAGTCAGTGAGAATTGAACTGCTGGCAGTCATCAGAATTTGCCTGCAATACTGCATTCTAACCACTGCACCACCATGGACATGTCCATGATATGCACCTGCTGAAAGTGTCTGTGCAGAAAATTATAAACTTGTGAGTACAGTTAGTAGGCTGGAATCTGCCATGCTGACCTAGGAAGAAAAGCATATGGCTCAGTGGACACACACCTAAAACTGTTTTTAAATTTGAGCTTTCTGGAAAAAAAGCTGAAGTACCAGAAATGCAACTTTCATCATCTCAGATAATACAACTATTTCCCAGTGCAAAGATATGTTTTGAAAGCCCCACTTTTCCAAGTTAAATTAGTTATGCTCAAGATGAATACAATTTATATATATATAACTTACCCATACTGGCATATACTTGAAAGCCAGCAAATTTCTTGAGAATTCTAATTACACAAACACACACAGCATTTACATTTGCTTACAACTGTTAAGCTATTGGAAATCAGAAGCCCAAATGTATTCTTATGCCCTGCATAAGGCATAAGAAATACAAGAAATTTCTAGGATGGATAAACATTTTCTATTTCTAAATAACAGAAATAATGACCTTCATATAGATAGATTGTATTTAAACTATTGTACCTTAGCTTCATATGAACAGTATATGAGTATATAGTACTTTTCCTTCCTCTTTCAAGATGGAAAATTTCATCAAAAACCTTTTTAATTATAATTTCCCATTCAAATTAGGTTATATAATCATGATTTGAAACTTTTAATATTCTTATTGGAAACTTGTAAACAAAGCTTTCCCATTAGGATGAAATAGGAATTTATTTTCAACTTTATGATTTACTTGATCCCATTACAAACGGAAAGTGATATGGCTCCATGCACACCCAAAAGACTCTTCATATAACAGCTTGAGCTGGACAACAGCATAAAAATCAGAGTATTCCTTACCTTTGTTCTACTAATCCTTGTTGTGACACAGAAATCTATGATGCACAAAAACACATCTTCAAAAATGGAGATGAGCAACCTTTGAAAGTCTCCCAAACTTTTATGTGAATGTGGGAATTTTTTTTTCCTGATACTGTATTTTGACATTGGCAGAAGGGATAGGGCCAACATTTGGTCTTTTCCATGTTTTATAGATAGCAATTAAAAAACTATGAAAAATTGTATCAACACAATCTGAGCATTTTGTCAACCAATTTTAGCACCAAGCTTTTTAAGATGACGGAACTATAAATTGTGTACAGTGAAAGTTGGATGTAACTTGTGGGATATAAGTTTTCCATTTCCACCTACATGCACCTTTCCTATGTATCAGCTTTATGGGGTTATTTTAATCAAAGGAAGCATCTTCAATGATATTATAAGCTTACAGAAGAATGCTGTTAAAAGTCAATGACAAACAATGGCTTATTTTTATTTAGTTCCAGAGCCATGTACACCACAAAAGTTTAACCTTAATTCAGTCACATGTACAGGATATAACTCTATGTAAAACATCTCAATTACTAAGTTATTTAATGAAACGGAATTGCTCAGCAATTTCAGCAACTTGTTCTGAAATCAGACAGATGCTGAAGATAAACACTATTAATAGAAGCACCACTTAGGTGATTACGGGGGAAGGGTCTGAATCATACAGCAAAAAGCGAATACTATTAAAACAATTGATTGGACATCTAATGTGTCTTAGCCATTTTGAAAGAAGAACAAAAGCAAGAAAAGCACCTTGAACTAAGAAAATGAAATGTAAAGGACATGATTTATGTATAATCTTGGTTTAGAACTAAACAATTAGTGGCCTTCCAAATGTTTCTGGAATATTAACTCTCAAAATCTGTGAGCACACATTGTGCTAACTATTGGTAAAGGAAATTTTAAGCACAGACATATGGATGTCTCAAGTTCTATAGTTCTGCTTTAGTTAGCTGTTAATCAGTAAATAAATGAGATAGTGGGGAAGAATCTGCAGCTTTTGAAATGTTGCTAAACTACAATTTCTGGCTTGTGGCTTGAATATTGTAAAAGTCGAGCAGCAATCATCTTGGAGGCTCTACAAGCATAGAGATGTCTGGTTAGGCCTTCAGAAATTTAAACCAGGTTGTAACCTTCTGCAGGGCTGGCAAGTACAGAAACATTTGTTTAGGGCAGTAAGATGGATAGATATGGAGTGGCAATCGGATGTGACAATCAGTCTCAATGTGCAGTGGCTTGGTTAATCATTACATAGAGGCAAAGAGATTCTCACACACAAAAAAAATAATGCTTTACTGTTATTTAGTGGTCATTTGTATTTTTAAAGCCAATATTTGGTAGCTGTACTACTGATACAATGTGCGCGAACTGCTTCAATCTCTAAGAAAGCACCTGTGATTGCAACTGTTGCTGTTGCTCCCTGAGATTTTACCCCTGGGAGCAGTTTGTATATGCAAATCCCAGGCGCATTATGGTACATATTTAGCCTGGAGAAGAAAAGATTGAGCAGAGACATGAAAGCACTCCTCAAATACCTAAAGAGCCAGTTAAAAACCTCTTCCCTAGAGGGCAAGATTAGATCAGATGGGTTAAAGTTACAAGAAAATTAACTTCAGTTGAATATGGTAAACACGTGGATCTGTTGAACACAATTTTAAAGGATAATGGTGACCATTGCCATATTTTGTGGTATTTGATTACAGTATTTACCAATGTTTTGCAAGAAGGAACATCTCCTTTTTCCTATACAGACTCTTCCATCATTTAATATAGAGACCCTTTTGTATTATTTCAAGGCAATGTTCCTCAGCTTTTATAGCTTCCTATATATGTAATGTATATCTTCACCCTTCATGTATAAATTCACTACTGGATTCCTACATCTCAAAGGTCAAGAATCCACAGTTAATTGAGCTGTCAAATATAAATGCTGCTAGTCCAGCTACAAATGTTAACTTGCAGAACAAGAATAGCATGTTTTAATGCTACCAAAAGATAAAGGTAAGTATGTTTGGCTTTATGTACAGTACACATGGAAACTGCTGACCGAACTGAGTGGACAAGTTGAGAAACTGAACACTTAAAGGTATTTTCAACATTATGTTGAAATCCGTTTTCTTTTGTCTATTGCAAAATATTTAAGAGAGCTAGAGAGAGAACTCTGAATTTCTGAAAACTTCTAATGACTCATCAATATTTAATGCTGGACTCTAAACCGAGGTGGTACTTAAGTTATCTGGTCACAATTTCATCTACCAAGGAAGAGAGTTGCTTATTTTTTTAATTTAAATGTAGTCAATATTAAATGAAATGAACCTTTATTATCAAAGTATAACATGTATACAGTGAGATTGGCTGAGCCTCCCTCCGTGCCCCCCCCACAACTCACAGTGACTACAACCCCCCAACATATTACATCCTGTGAGCTAATTGCACAGCACACCGGCCTCTCGGGTCTATCATGCATAAAATTATTATGTCCCATTCAAGAGCCTGACAGCCCATGGATAAAAGCTGTTCTTCAGCCTGTTGGTACGGCTGGCTATGTTTCTGTATCTCCTACCCGATGGTAGGAGAGTAAAGAGGTACCGACCGGGGTGAGAGTCATCCCTGAGAATTTTCCTCACTCTGCCAAGGCAGCGAGCTCTGGCGATGTCATCCAGTGGTGTCAGGGAACAGCCCACGATGTTTTGTGCCGTGCTCACCACCCTCTGTAGAACCTTCCTGTCCGCGGCTGTCAGGCCAGCATACCAAACTAAATGACGTCCAATATTGTTACATTGACCAAAGCAAATTTTATAGAAGCCAGATTCTGAATTTATCCTCTTTTTGTGTAACACATTTTTTTCCTTCTAGGGTACACTTCATTATGTAATTAGTTTTTCTATCAGGGTATTTCACAAATTTAACTCAGGCTTATTTCATATTTTCCACCAAGTGCACATTCAAGAAAATATATGCTAATTTGCTCATCAGACAGAATACAGCTCAGCAATCGATACAGCACATCTCCTGGAGAAAATCTATTCATGTGCTTGCTAAGAGTTGACACCAACTTGATGCCACAGAAACAATCAATAATTAATCAATAATCAATTAATCACAATGCAACTGTTTGACATGTGCAACATTTACATTTTAACATTTTGAGAAAATATAACGTGGCACACACACCACACACACACACACACACACACACACACACACACACAAACACACTTAAAAGAAAAAGAAACTCCTGAATGGCAATGTACAAGTGAATAAACAAATAAACAAACATTATTTCTTTCTTATAACTATCTATTCTGAAGTAGATTGTAATGTCTATCAATCACTGCTGTCATGTTACCCTTGATGGAATGAATCCCTCCTCAACCATATTGTCAATTCAGTTATCAGAAAGCATACTTGCACACTTCCTTCCATATAATCACTGTCTCCCTACCTCTCCACTTCTTCTGCATTTATATTAATGTATTTATAGAATTAAAATGTGAGTCACAATGACGCTGGAGAGGTACAAATAATATAGAGTACAGAGGATCTTTATCATTCATTTGTGTATGGAAAGCCTCAAGATTCTAATCTTAGACTAGTCTTTCACTGTATCCATCAGTCATTTATTTTTGACAGGTTATCTACAGGTTTGCAAAAACATGATTACCCAGAAGCTAAACCTGCATTGCTGAGATCTGCCTATAGATAAGTCAACTATTTACATAATCTAAAAACTGCATACCAAAAGCTAAGTTTTGTCTTTTCTGCAAAAAAATAACATAACGGTAGTCAAAGTGCAATACAAAGTGAAGTTTTAACTTGCACCTCCCTCAATCACTATCAGAAAGATATCAATATAAACCTGCATACATTTACTCAAAAATACTCCTTACTTACAGCTTGAGTTTTCCCATTTGTAACTGATTAAGTTTCACTTTGAAATAAGAAAATATAAATATAGATCAGGATCATTTCCCATTAATATGCCTCTTGAAAATGACCATTTCAATGAGCTCTTATGATTGCTGTACACATTCGGAATCAGAAATGACAAATCTATGCTTTCAAATAGCTATTTAGTATAAATTGGTATCTCATCTTAAACATCATTGCAAGAACCATCACAAAAAGACTGATGTGAAAAGGAATACCGTAGGCGAAGGGTGAAAGGACTCCCTACTCTTTTAACTCTCTATGCAAGCTAGTCCTCAACTTACAGCCATAATTGAGATTGGAATTTTAATAGTAAGTTAGGGTGGTGTTTAAGTGAGTTGCCACATGACCAGATCTGATTTTATAACCATTTTACAATGGTTACAAAGCAAGTCACTACAGTTGTTAAGTGAATCATGTGATCATTAAGCAAATCCAGCTTTTCAATGGGCATCTTTTGCCATTTTTTGCTACAAATTAGCAAAAAATTGCAAATCATGATCACGTGACTGCAGGATGCTGCAAACTGGTCGTAAATGTGAGCCTATTGCCAAGCATTGGAACTGCAGTCATGCGACCATGGGGTGGTGCAATTCGCAACGGTCATAAGTGTAAATACAGGTTGTAATTTTTTTTTTCTGAGGCTGGGTTAAAGTTAGGGTGTTATTAGACAATAATATGCAAGTGTATGGTACAGATGGTTACTAGAAACCAAAATAGCTGTTTGAATGTGAAGTACTTATAAGAAACAGGAAATATCAAACAGGTCATCTACTCTGGGACTCATAAAAAAATCAAAGTATTAAAGGCTTAATCAGAGCATACCTCCCCAATGAACTTCCCCTTATTCTCATTGCTAGGTTTACCCTTCCTCTTCTCATACATCACAACCACATTCTTCCTCCCAATCTATTCCATGTAGGGTTATCAAACCCTCAGTAAAATGTCATCTTTTTGTCCTCAAATCCTACTACTTCTGACTTGCATAACCTTAAAATCAAATATTGTCAGGCTTTATGGGTATCCCTTCCTAAACAGTTTTTCTAGGCAGTGTAGCAATTCCCTAGTAAGTACCAATGACAAGTTAAAAGCTCAGCTCTGTGATTTCAATTTATTTATTTATAAAATTTATAGGCTGCCCATCTTAAGGGCAGGTAACTCGGAGGGGGAGCTTACAAGGTAACTCGGGGGGGGGGGGCTTACAAGTACCCTCCCAGGCTTTTTGCTGCTGCCTGAAATGGAAAAGACCTTAATCAGTTACATATCAAAGGCTTTTGCCTCCTAACTATTCCATCAATTTGGAAAAGCTAATTTCATATACATGTTTACCTAAGTTATTTTTCAGTTGTTCACTGCAAGAAAGTAAGTTTAAAATATGTCCCCCTCCTCCCCCATTTGTCCTCCTTTCCAATTGTCTGTATCTTCCTTTGCCTATCTGGTAACCTTAACTGCATCCTATTGTAGAATCTATTATAGCAGTGTCAGAATTACTGAATCTTGCAATGTTGAGATAGATAAAATGGTGGAAGACATTTGTACAGTATTATGAACCTAACAGTGTTGGCCTTCAGGAAGCTAAGATTACATTTAGGAGGACCTGTTCACAATTTCATTCATTTTGTGGTAAATACCTTCAAAGACACTAACACAACATTTTCCTTCTTAAGTTGTTGATGAACCTCTTTACTTTCCAAGCAGAAGTGAATTAAGTAATGCCAAAGAAAACTGTTCATTCATTTTCTGATAAATAATTTCAAAGTCTTTTCAAGATTTTCAAAATACTATCACATCTATTTTTTACAGCACAACATTTTCCTTCTCACGTTTTTGGCAACTCTCTTTGCGTTTCAAGCAGAAGTAGCTAGGTAATGTCATCCCCATCAAAATTAGCAAATTTTGGTTGGAATAATAGACCTTCTATCTCATCATTGCAAGTTTGCACACATATTATGGCAGCCTTCCCCAAGCTATCAATATCTCAGAATTCCCAGAAAGTGTGGTTGGAAGATAGTATTATGGTTTCAATACAGCTGACTCAAAAATGAATGAAGGCTATCCATTGTGTGGTTTTAATTGTTGTATAGCTCAATGAAGAATGAGGAAACTCTAGTTTATGAGCCAGATGCCAGATGAGGATATCCAGGGCCTATCAGTCTAGAATTCTGAACTTTCTCAAGAATACATCTTGTAAATCCAGCTCCAGACTCAGTCTTTGCCATTGCCTTTGCCATTGCCTTCATCCTAAGGCTGAGAGAGAGAGTAATTAGCCTAAAGTCACCCAGCTGGCTTTATGCCTCAAGCAAAACTAGAACCCATGAAAAAATATTGCCCACAGTAGCTTATCAGGATTGCTTTCAAAAATAAAATCAGCCATGAGATAATTGAAATCATTAGATGAACTGTACTAGGCTTTGAAAAACAGGCAGCAATCTGTTAAACCCTATTTGTCCCTTGTTACTTAACTCCAATTCAAATTCGCACAAACTGAAAACTTAATTTTGGCAGAAGGGTCACAGTGGTAATAACTAATTGATTTCTCTGAGACACTAAGATATTTTGCATTAGTTTCTAGACTGAAAGAGAGAATATAAACACCTTTTATCATAGAAATTCCCATCCCTTTTTTTCAATTCTATCAATCCAACAGCAGTTTTTCCTGGCTCTATAAATTGCAATGTCAAAAGCTAGGATTATTAATATAAAACTACAATTGTCCCCAGAACTACCCAGAGTTTTTGAAACATACGACCTTGACCTCTGGTGGAGGCATGGTGAACTGAAGACATCTCCATGAAATCAGAGGCAATGACCATGGCAAAGACCAAAGAACTGGTGAGCAGACCAGTGCTTTGGAACATTTCTAGATAAGGACAGGATAGGAGATTACCCACATGTGCTCTGGACAGCTACTCCAGAGTAGCTGATGCCTAAAGAGGCTTCAGGATAGCAATTGTCCATGGGTTTGAGCACCAGGAGATAAAGGGATTATCCATCTTGCTTGCAATCCCAGCAGAAACTTTTAAAGTACACTGAATTTCTAAGACTCACTTTCTTATCACTTTTAGAAATTGCCTATTAATTTAGGCAATAATTAGAGAACTTCAAAACAGCACGTTTGAAAAGTCCCCGATGAGTTTAACTTACACTGAACAAAACGAAAATTAATTATAAACTTAAAACTAAACAGAAAAAAGCTAAACAAGGTTTCAACAAGGTCCAGTCAACTATACAACTAGCTTCTCATGGAAACTAAATTTATTTTTAGCTATCTTAATTTCGTAAAAATAAGTGACTTTATGATTTTAGAAACTGCACTTGTGAGGGGAATAGAAAGATTCTAAGCAGAAGGAAAAGAAAATACCAGTGTGTTCTTGATGTCAGTTAATACTGGGACACAAAAATGTCCTAATACTGGAAATATTAAAGAAGAGTTTTGAAGAATGGAGCCAGAAATTATTACCTACAATATCAACAGGGCCAGTAATGATGCCTGACTCTATGGATAGACTATGTCTAAGAGGGAATTACAGGACAAAGATAAAATGGAACTACAAATGACAGGCTGAGAATGATTTGGAAAAATATTTTTTGGGGAGATACAAAAGAAGATGGGTGAAGTTTTAAAAACTAAAGGGAAAATACAAATGACAAATCAAGAGAATGACCTGAAAAATGTTTTCTTATTGAATATAAAAAAGAGTCTTGTTAAAACCTTGAAGAAGTCAGAGGGATGAAATAAAGAAGAACTGAAGAGAACTCAAATCTGATGATAATATTTGAATGAATTAAAGATTTGGATTGTTAGAAGTAAAAGGAAAGAATATAACTTGGTTTATCCAACCAAGATTAAACAGGACTTTTGTTTGTAAAGCTGTGGCAACCCTTAATGGACTTTTTGCTGACACCAGGATTGAAAAGACGATATTTTATGGCTCTACTTATAGAGAAGTGATGGAATATGGGATGAAAAGGTATGTTTAATCTGGTGAAGAGTTACTAAATTATATTTGTTGTAATGAAGGTTGGAAGTCATTTATTTATATATTTTTTCTTTATTATATTCTTTATTTTCTCTTTCTCTTTTATTCTTTCTTTCTATACTCTTTCTTTGAGTTGTATTAGTTTTTATTACTGTAATCAAAATCCTTAGTAAAAATTATGGATGGAAGGAAGGAAGAAAGGGAGGGAGGGAGGCAATATCACCTGATTATACAAAATAAAGAAAATGTTGATAAACAAAAAAAAAAAGCAACCTGATTGGGTACCATCTTGGCAGATCTCACCCTGCCTGTTTTTTTTACAGTTCCAAGGAGGAACTGCCTGCAGGCTGGATGCCAGTATGCTCCGACAAGTGCTGGGCCTCATCATCCAGCAGATGCAACCCAGCACTTATATTTGTCCTGCAAGAATTGGTAGGAATATAGATGTAGGAGATCTGCACTTTCTTTCATAAATTATATGAGCTGAGTTCAACTTTGATGACTCTGTTGACAAATGCACAAATGATTATTATAATCATTGTCCACACATACCACATGGCTAATATGAAATGAAACTGTGTGAGAGAATGAGAAACTATCAGATTTATCAATTTAGGTGGAAAGTCTGGAGTGACAGTAACTCAGGCATTGCAAGAAATTGAAAAATTTAAATAGAAGCCTTTCAGAGTCCAAGGGAACGCTGCTGTTGCCATTACTGCCAAGTGGACTGAGGGGACCATCAATGTAACCAGAGCTATCAGAAGGCAATTGGGCCTGGCACTGGGTTTGTTTCCCTAGATTTTGATTACAAGACCCTTTTTATATCTGCATACTATCTCATTGCAGCAATAAAAACCAAAAGAATAATCCAAAATAATTTCATAATATTAATCTGGTTTGACAGTCCATGCACAGATTCAGGGATATGTAAACCCACTGAGACCCTGGCCTTCAAGCACACAAGCCTTTGTTAGATAGATTGATTCTATTTTGTGTCCCAATGAGTGTTGAACCTTTAACTAATTCACACCTCCTGGAAGCATCCCATTCTCTAATTTTTAGTTTTGTTTTTGTTTTATCTTGCTTCATACCCTTACAAAGACAGTAAGTTTGAGTCTTACTTATTGAGTCACTCCTAACTTTTTTTATTATTTAACAACACAATTTTGTTCTTGGCTGGTTTTTTTTGCTTTAAGATATCAATTCAGATTTTCTACTTAATATATTGCTCCCTATCCTATTTCACTATTTAAGACATATATAACCCCATCTATATTTAGACATATAAATAAGTATGCATATTTTTTCGTATTTTTCAAAGTTTAAAAAGATTCCCCTCCTCCCCACACACATTTTTTTTACATTTTGACAAAAAATAAAATTTAAAAAGAAAAGTCCTGAGCCCAATTCTTCATGTTGGGAATCAAAAGATTTGCTGTTATTCATAAGGGCACGTTTGTATTTGTCCTTTCACAATCAGCTTACAAACAACTTCACCCTGTTTATTATTAGAAGCTGGAGTACTGTATGTTGACAACTAGATTTCTCACACCCTCTTTGTAGGCTGTTTGATAGGCTTTCTTTATCTCTAGGGGTGCAGTACATTATGACAGCCTTCTCCACTTTGGTGTCCTCCAGCTATGCTGAACATCAGATTTTCAAAGACATGTGGGCTGGGGAAACCAAAGGCAAACTGAATGGAGAGGGCTACAATAGAGGTTTTTTTTCCAAAAGCCAACTATAACTAATTACTATTTTAACTTTAGTAGAAAAACTAAAGATGGGTGGGGACATATTTGGGGGGGGGAATAAAAACGTATGTCACTTTCTAAACTATATAGATTATTTCTACTACAGCATTTTACCTTCCCACATTTTAAAAACATCAAAGAATCTTTTTAAAAATGAATACATTTAGACCTCAAAGGAGGTAGAGCTATGTGCCTCAGTTCCCCAGGAAGCTAGTGCGATCTTTAAATGTTGGCAATTTGCAACAGAGTAGCTGTACTTTATTCATTCATGCTACCTATTTACCAAAGTGAAGGGCAGCCTTTTACTCCAATAAAAGAAAGTAACTGGATTTACACTGACACTACCAGGAAAGGTGCTAAGTATTAACACCATTGGTTTGGTCAGCAGTGATTGTGATTGGATATCCTGGTATACGCATACAAGTATATTATGAAATTGTACTGGGGGTCAGGGAGGCAAACAGGAGCTGGGAAAGTAGCAAAGCACAATGATTCTTTCTCTGCAGACCTCAATAAAATGCAACACAAACTGCCCTTGACATTTGGAAACTGGCAAGCACAGGATGTTAGTTGGCAGGCTATCCCAGCTCAAAGCAAACCAGGGAGTACAAAAGAAATCTTCATGCTTAACTTTTATAGCTGCAAATTAAAATACACAATGTTTATATTTCAATGAAGCTGTTATTTTTTTTTAACTTTTGTTAATGAAAGCATTATCTGTTAGTAAAAATGAGAGAAGAAGCAACAAAGCACTGGAAAAAATAAATAATTCTTTTACCCATAAATCCTTCTTTTCCCTCCCCAATAAGTAATATTTGCATCATTAATACATACATATTACATATTAGGCTTAATTATGTCTTATGACTAATTATGAACATATTTCATTACCTTAGGCTGATCACACCCCTTGATAAGGCAAACTCAATACAAACTGATAGAAAAGATAACAAAAGGCTAAGAATAGACCAGAAACACAGGAAGTTTGTTCAGGGCCTTAAAAAGAGAGAAAACAACAATGCTTTACTGCATCAAACTTATGCTGAAAAAAAAAGGAGTAAAACAAAGAGAAAAAAAGGCAGAGGATAAGAGTTAACTACATACACAGAAAAGATGATCAATTTTAGTTGCTAATGGTAGGTTCTGTTGTATTTTATCATTGCTCATTTGCCAATTATATTTAATTGGAAATAATTTAGCTTTTTATTTCATTATCTAACACAGCAGACAAAAGGAACAACAAATATGTTTTATATGGGCTCCAGCACTTGTGCTGTTCATTAACACAGACAAATCAAAGCCAATTAAAGCTTTTGTCACATTTTCAAAATATATTGTTTCGAAGTGTTTTCTGAGCAGCATACAGTGCGGTCAAAGTTGCTAAAGTTTTGTGCATCTTCTCAAGTTTGGGGAAGTTTATGTATTTTTGCAGCACTGTACACCTTGAGTGGGCAGCTTTCTTGTGGCTCTTTACTATTTTGGCAGAGCTTAGTGACTATAGTGGGAAGGTCATCAAGTAGGTGAGTTGGTGGGTTCTTTTCCCTTCTTGAGCTTGTTGGTTTTCAGGAGGTCATTTTTCTTTTTACATTAAGATGATGATGATGATGATATACCAGACGAATTATTGTTTTTATGTGTTTTTGTAATAATATAATTAATACAGTTATGTTTTATGTGCCTTTTATATGTGGAAAATATTCAGAGGGACAATATAAAGCATATTGCTTTAAAGTTAACTCCTCTGAAAACTGCAAACATAAATAATCTTTTGGACAGTAAGATGTTTGTTGTGAACCATACCCTGGAACTTTTGAGGCTGATTATTATAACACAGATATATGGAAAATAGCTTTGAAGACTTCTCAACAACACCATTGAGCCCAGAATGGTGCAGTAAGGTTGCCATAGAAACTATAACAACAGAATCTTAGCTTAGGTGTGTGTGTGTGTGTGTGTGTGTGTGTGAGAGAGAGAGAGAGAGAGAGAGGGGGGGGGGTTTCTGATCTATGTGAGTTATCTCCAATCTGGTATGTCCATCTTTCATAATGCTTACTCACTTTTGCTATAAGATAAATTGGCCACAAAAAATTGTGGGTATTACAGAAAAACATTTTATTATAACTTTCAAAACACATTCATGGTTTTTTAAAATTCTTCCCCCATTGTCTATAATAGCTGTATGTGTTTTTGTTTAAGACAAATTAAGATTTGACACCACTGCTTACAGTGCCAATTTCCTCTGTTTTCATACAATATACCTTAAGTATGAATCATCTCCTTAGGCAATGGAGTTTTAAGCCACACAATTGATTTATAGGAACTTCTTGTAGGCAGGCAAGGAGGTTGGGCTAAATACACCACAGCCTAACAAATTCTCTGGGAAAAGCCCTTGGAATGAATGTTATGCCATAGCTTTAAAAGCCCACTACAAGACAAACCTTTTATGGCTACTCATAAGAAAGTGGAATTAATATATCTGCTGTGGTCCTGCAGATGCAAATTCAAATGTATTTAGGTTTCCATGGAACTTGTGAGAAAAGAAAACTCTCTGTGAGATAGGCATTATTTCTGATGAGTAGTAAAATACAAACCCTATGATGCCAGTATCAAGACAACAAAATATACCTTTTCATTAGTGGCTAAAGTAAATATTGGAAATAACTCTAGATTGTAAATTACAGGCTCCAGTTAGAAGACTACAAATTCTAGCCAATTTTGCTCAAGGGAAGATGGATAATTAGTTCGTGAATTGATTTAATCTTGTATTTAAAGATGATCCTTGAACAAAACAGAACTTGTTCATACAAATAATGAATCCACAAATCATAGAATATTGAAATGGCATATAAGAAAAACATGCAAAAGGTCAGAGTTAATACACCTGAATAAAAAATAGTCAATCAGCAGAACATAACTTCTCAGTTTACAGCAATTCACAACAGCTTGGACAGTCTCTTTGTGGAAAATATCCCAAAGTCTAGATGTCATCTCTGCAAAGACCCTACTTGAATGGAATTAGGATGCCTTGTTAAATAAATGGGGAAGACTGCCGTTGGATTTTTAATGATTTCCTCAGCTTCACTGGAAATTGTCCAAGGTGAATAAGTTAGATACAGCAACTTTGAGGAAGCTAAGCAGATTTAGTGGACTCACCCCAAACAACAAAGCAAATTTAGATGAGATTCAGCTTGCAGTGTTATATGAACACAATCAGTTTGTCATGCACACTACGGATTATGGTTTAGTTAGTTAATTCAATTGTGTGTCTAATTCAACAAACTGTCATTAAAGTTTTCATGTCTGACCAGAAACCTTTCAGTGACTGGATAAAATATTGTTTAACAACCCCATACGTACAACTTGCTGGCATTGAAAAAACCTAGAATATCAGTAACACCTCCATACTCACAGAGAGATGTATGGTTTGTTTTATTTGCAAATATGTTAAATATATGTGGTGTACTTCCCACTAAAATATTTTGAGTAGTAACACCGGCTGTATTATATTGGTCTTAATTAAAACAGGTTTAAAAGCAGTGAGATTTAATGTGTGGGATTTATGCATATTCAGATTTCTATATTATAAGAACGCATCTTAGTAAATATTCAAATGTTATTCAACTCTAGGTAGTTTACTAAAATGTATTACTATATTGGAATTCAACATTATGGAAGCACAATATTGGAATTCAACATTATGGAAGCACAGGCAATAGAACACAGTCAAACTAGAGTCTTGGACTTCAAGAGAGCTAATTTCAATAAACGTAGAGAGAGCTTGGGAAGGAATCCATGGATGAGAATCCTCAAGGGGAAAACAACTCAAGAAGCTTGGGAAATTCTGAAAAGCGAGGTAATAAAAGCCCAGTCTAGCACAATACCAACAAAGAGGAAAAATAACAGCTCTCAAAAGAAACCAGCATGGCTGCATAAAGAACTCTCTGATAAATTGAAAGATAAAAAGGACAAGTATAGAAAGTGGAAAGAGGGGCACATAACTAAGTCCGAATATCAGCAAATAGCCCGAGCCTGCAAAGATGAAGTGAGGAAAGCTAAGGCTCATAATGAACTAAGGCTTGCGACCAAAGTCAAAAATAACAAAAAAAGCTTCTTTTAACATGTAAAAAACAAGAAAAAAGTGAAGGAAATGATTGGTCCATTAGTGGGTGAAAGTGGCAAGAAGGTGACAAGCAATAGGGAAAAACAGACCAACCTATCAAAAGTAGTGCCATAAAAAACAGAATAGAAACAGAAGTTAAGATAGGCAAGAAAATGGTAAGTGAGCATCTGTCCAGCCTAGATGTGTTCAAATCACCAGGACCAGATGGATTACACCCCAAGGTTCTCAAGGAACTGGCAGATGTGATCTCAGAACCACTGAACTATATTTTTCAAAGATCCTGGAGCACTGGGGAACTACCAGAGGACTGGAAAAGAGCTGATGTAGTTCCCATCTTCAAAAAAGGAAAAAAAATGGATCCAGGAAATTACAGACCTATCAGCCTGACCTCAATACCTGGGAATATTCTGGAAAAGATAATCAAACAATGAATCAGCGAACATCTAGAGGCAAACAAAATCACTACTGAAAGCCAACATGGGTTTGTCAAAAACAGATCATGCCAGACAAACCTTATTGCATTCTTTGACCAAGTGACAAAATTAGTGGATCAGAGGAATGCTGTGGATATAATTTACTTGGACTTCAGTAAGGCATTTGATAAAGTAGATCACAACCTACTACTTGATAAGATAGAAAAATGTGGGTTAGACAGCATCACCACCAGATGGATTCGTAGCTGGCTGACCGGCCGTACTCAGCATGTGGTCCTCAATGGAACCGCATCTACATGGAGGGAAGTGTGAGTGGGGTGCCCCAGGGCTCTGTTCTGGGCCCAGTGCTCTTCAACATCTTCATCAATATTTGGACGAGGGATAGATGGGGAACTCATCAAGCTGGCAGGAATAGCCAACACTCCAGAAGACAGGCTTAAGATACAGGAGGACCTGGACAGACTTGAACACTGGGCGCTATCTAACAAAATGAAATTCAATGGTGAAAAAAGTAAGGTTCTACATTTAGGCAAGAAAAACCAAATGTACAGGTATAGTATAGGGGGTACCTTGCTCAATAGTAGTAACTGTGAGAGGGATCTCGGAGTCCTAGTGGACAATCACTTAAATATGAGCCAGCAGTGTGCTGCAGCTGCCAAAAAGCCAACACAGTGCTGGGCTGCATTAACAGAGGGATAGAATCAAGATCACGTGAAGTATTAATACCACTTTACAATGCCTTGGTAAGGCCACACTTGGAATACTGCATCCAGTTTTGGTCACCACGATGTAAAAAAGATGTTGAGACTCTGCATTAACAGAGGGATAGAATCAGATCACGTGAAGTATAATACACTTTCAATGCCTTGGTAAGGCCACACTTGGAATACTGCATCCAGTTTTGGTCACCACGATGTAAAAAAGATGTTGAGACTCTGCAACTCTGCATTAACAGAGGGATAGAATCAAGATCACTGAAAGTATTAATACCACTTTACAATGCCTTGTAAGGCCACACTGAATACTGCATCCATTTTGGTCACACGATGTAAAAAAGATGTTGAGACTCTAGAAAGAGTACAGAGAAGAGCAACAAAGATGATTAGGGGACTGGAGGCTAAAACATATAAGGAACGGTTGCTGAATGGGTATATCTAGTTTAACGAAGAGAAGGACAAGGGGGGACATGATAGCAGTGTTCCAATATCTCAGGGCTGCCACAAAGAGGAAGGAGTCAAGCTATTCTCCAAAGCGCCTGAAGGCAGGACAAGAAGCAACGGATGGAAACTAATCAAGAGAGAAGCAACCTAGAACAGTGGTGGCGAACCTATGGCACGGGTGCCAGAGGCGGCACTCAGAGCCCTCTCTGTGGCACGCGCACCGTCACCCCAGTCCTAGGCCTTCAAGCTGGGTTTTATAAACCTTTTCGCTTTAGGCCTCCGCCGCCGTGTGCAAAAAAAAAAGGTTCAATCATCAATTTCAACTTCTTGCGGGAAAAAAAAAGATCTTGCAAAGTTGGAATTGATTGATTGAACTTTTTAGTCCACCAGTCTGCCGTTACCACCACAGCCATGCCCACCCAATGGCCATGCCCAACCAATGGGCCACACCCATCCAATGGGCCACACCCATCCAATGGGCCACACCCACTCGGCACTCGACAATGCATAAGTGGGTTTTGGGTTTGCAGTTTGGGCACTCAGTCTTTAAAAGGTTTGCCATCACTGACCTAGAACTAAGGAGAAACTTCCTGACAGTTAGAACAATTAACCAGTGGAACAACCTGCCTCCAGAAGCAGTGAATGCTCCAACACTGGAAATTTTTAAGAAGAGACTGGACAGCCATTTGTCCGAAATGGTGTAGGGTTTCCTGCCTGAGCAGGGGGTTGAACTCGATGACTCCAAGGTCCCTTCCAACTTTATTATTATTATTATTATATTATATATCACATAGCATCTTAAAAATGCAAAAGAGAAAAGAAGGTGAGTTTAATTCAGAGTGCTGCATCAGTCCAAGACTTTCCTAAAAAGTCATCTTCTATTTATTCTTACAATAAATATCCATCAATAAATGTTACTTAAAATGGATTTATAGATTTAATTTTTAAAATCCAAGCTAATTAAAGATAATTGAGTTTGCTGATAGGTTTCCCTGAGATATATATATATATAATTGACTACTAGGAGAGTGGGGATGCTGGGCAGAATAAACTTTCTTTGATTTTTCCAACTTGGCAGTACAATAAAGCACAGAATAAATATGTTACTGACTGCTAATGTGCAAATGTATTGCCAAAACATCATACTCTGTATATGTACACACAAGTGCCAACTATGAAGAGCTTCACTCTATTTTTTGTACTAACTAAATGCTTTTCAACCTGTTGTAAGAAGTCCTTCAGCCTTAATGTTTTGCAAAAACTAGTAGTATAGATGTTGACATTCTTCTGTGTCCCTCTAGGCGGGCACAAATTTGCATCTACAATACACCACACACATTAAAGGAATAAGAAAGAGCTGCATATGAGAATGAAGGCAGAGAATCTGGCTCTTGAGCAAAAAAGTTACATTAAACATAAAACCAGTGAGATGTATGTAGTTCCTTAAAGTATAACAAGTCCATTGGCGCAGTTATTTATTTTTCTTCAGATTCCCTCAAAAGCAATCTGAAGATGATTCATAGTCCATGTTAATTTCTGCTGACATCATACTACCAAGAACAAGGAGCAGAGCATATCCCTTTAAAATTCCTTGCCTCACTGTGCTCAAAAGATTTTACTTTACTGTACCCCCAGTCCCTATTTTATGTTCAGTGAATTTGTTCAGATAGAACAACAACAACATATCTGACCAATACCTATTAGGGAAGCACAAATGAAATCAAGCTTCTTTCCCTTCAAACATCTATTAGGACCAGGATCCAAGAGCTGGAGTAAAACAAAAGTCCTTGAAAATGAGGAAATAGCCCATAATTTAATATGGCTAGCTTTATTATAGTTTCAAATGCCCACTGCTAAGACAGGAATCAATGACTTGAACATGATATGTTATAGTGAACACTGAGGACTGCAGCTGCTTTCAAAATGGGGCAGAAGCCTAATGTGGAAATGTTTTAATAGTAGAAATTATATTGATTTATGTGATTTTTTACTTCTGAACATATATGCATGCCTTATATTCTAAATAGATTTATTTCATAGTAACTTAGGGTGATGTAAGATACACATATTTTTAACAATATAGATGGGAAGGAGGCATGCAAACATGCTCTATGACATTGTGATACAAATCCTACTTGTTACATTCTTTCATGAGATATTTGGATGAAAATAGAACAGTATGGACCTTTCATTGCAATTCACATTGCACCAGTTTCCTATCATTGCATTAGGAACAAATGGCAATGCATATTGCCCACTTCAGGGGAAAGGGACCTGAATTTCACATGGCCCTACTTTCATTTTAAACCTTCCTCTCCGTTATTGCTCATTTCAATTCCAAACCAATTATTTCAAAGAACCCATATTCAATATTATGCAGTTTTAAAAGAGATATATTAATTCTCATTGTTAATCCAGTTCTACTCTGCTCCCAATCTGATACATGAAGAATATTAAAATGAACACAAACACACACACATTTGCAATTGAAAGAGGACAGACAGTTGTATTGGTTTTTTCTTTCCCATTATCAGGACAATATGAAGTTGTTTTAAGGTGTTCCTGACAAGCATTCCAGCACCACACCCTCTAAATCATGTTTTGCACGTTGCATCCAGACTTACTCCTTGTACTTTTAAGAAAGCTAGTTTGGTCTAGTACTTAAGATACCGGTCTAGAAAGCAGGAGACTATGAGTTATAGCAGGCTGGGTGATCTTGGGCCAGTCACTTTTCTCTCAGAACCAACCACTTCATAGTGTTGTTGTTGTGGGAACATAGAGAGGGAAGGAGTATTATGCATGTTGTCACCTTGAGTTATTTGTAAAAAAAATAATAAAGGTGGAAAATAAATAAATAAAATATTAAAAAGCTTTGTTTAAGAAAGAATAGTTTCAATGGATATCTCTCCATTTTACCCATTTAACCATGGGGTGCAGATGGTAGCTCATAATAAAATAAATAAATTATAAACAATTAAAACTCAGCAAAAGTAACTAAAAATATGATTACCCGCAACTCAAAAGCTTGGCTGAAGAAGAAAGAAACTGCACTGCTTATAGCCAGCATTGCATACTGTAGTTGGAGCTAAATTAAGTTCCTCTCCTCCCCATCCTTTTCATTATCCATTGAGATCAAAAGTCAAAGCTTTCCCAAAGAGTCAGGGATGCCTGGCGTACATGTTGTCCCTTCAGAGCTCCAACATGTAGCTGTATAGAACAGAACAAACTCTCTTCCTTTCTGACAATCCCATGAGAGCAAGTCCTTTTGAGTTCACTGTCACTGTAGAGGGCCTAGAAAACCAAACTGTTATATGACCTCCCACTATCACAAAAGTCTCACTGGTTTAAAGAATGCAGAGCGCTCTTATTTCAGATTAAGAAACAATATAAGAACTGAGTAAAATCCAGAAAGGGGAAAGACAGTTATTTTCTCCCTTCATCAAATAATGCAACATCATTGAGAGCATTTTTTTCCAATTTTTCATCCCGCCAAGGAACAGAGATACTACTTTGCTGATCATGGAAACAAGAGGGCCAACATGACACACATACCCCTATACACCTCACAATGCAAAGAGAAAGTAAAAAATGACCATTTAACATAGTACTATTAATTTTACTATTATAGTTATGAATCTGTGAAGTTGTTCCCTACATTTCCTAGGATTAAACTGATTCAATACAATACCACAAAAAGTCAATAACACATTGAAATGTTGAAACATTTTTGCCCTTGTGATTTAATTATTTTATATCAAAAGCTCCTACGTAAGGCACATATTTTTAAGATTTGTCCCACTTAAAAAAATCATAGAATACCATATAGTTTCATGTTCTCAACTTCATTAAGAAGGAAGTAAATAAGAAGAAATGGAGAAGGAAAATGAGTGCTGGAGCTGAAATTGTGGACTGTCTGCTTCAAGTTCCAGTCTGATGAAATGTGGAAGGAGATTATAGATTTTCAAATGCTTCTGACCAAGTCCTACACCTTTTTATGATCTCTTTCAGGAGACAGTTTCAGGACCAAGAATTGTTCTTAAGCCTGTTGGGGTGAAACAAAGAATGGCTGATACTTTGCTCCATCTTCAGATAAGACACACAAGATTCTTGATAGAAATAGAGACAAATGGATCAGTTTGTTAGATGAACAAATATATTTTTATCATAGGAGCCAAAACTGAATTCTTCATCAAGTCTTTAGAAAGAATATAAAGAGAAATCAAATCTTAGCAAATCTTAAAAAAAAACATTCAGAAAATTTAAACCATCTGTATTGGGATTTAAGCACATAAACTCACCTTCTAAATTCTCTCTTCTACCAGCCTTTTTCTATTCAGTATCAATAAAATTATATTCCTACAAGCACATAGAATTGTCTGTGTATGATACCAGCAGTCAGGATACCTTATGCCTTTTATCACAAATCATGACAATTTCTTCTTTAAAAGAATAACAAACGGAACTTTGGAAATATGCATCTATGTTACTGATTTCAATAATGTTTTAAAAAGTCCTTTAAGTTTGGTATAGAATTTTAATTTCGATTTGGAAGCCATTCATCAACTATACAAAGGATTCAAACACATCCAAAATTAGAATTTCTCTTAACAAAAACTTTAATATATTAGTTTTTTGCCTGACTTGTTAAATAGGAATAAAACTTCAGATCACCCAAGCTGTTTTCTATTGAGCTAGCCATAAGAAATATGTAAAATCCATAGCAATAAAAATACTTTATTTAGGCTAATTTAATAGTTACAAAGCAGATATAAGCACCATGGTCTTCAGAATTCTTCAGATTAGATAAAGACAAAACATTTCTGTTCAGAAATGATGTTTTCATGATCTCTGAGGACTATCTTTCCCGAAGGGTAGATCTAGGTACAACTGGACTTGCAAAGTATTAATATATTATATATGAGGGCAATGAATTTGGGAGATTTCATAAATTTCCCAGTTAATAAATTTCCAACAGTTTTTTTGGTGTAGAAAACTTCAGGAATGCTCATAAGTTACATATTGTATATTGCAAAAATATATGTAGCATTAGGAAAACTTTCAAATACAGACTTTCTAGTTATTTTTCTAATTAACAAAAAGCTATTAATCAGAATACATAAAGTCTGCACAGTATCCCTCACCCCAAACCTTTGAGCCTGACATTTTCTGACCAGAGGTGGACAATTATAGGCATGTTTATACAGAATTCTGGGAGTTCAAGTTCACAGGTCACAAAGTTTGCCATAGTTGTCCATCCATTTTAGGCTGATCGTTCAGCATGCCTCAGGAATGGCAGTAACACATTTTTCTTTATTAGATTTGTCAACCCAGAACTATTTTTTCCCCATAAGCAATATCTCAGTACTTTTGCATCCTCCACAGCAGAGTTTCTCAATCTTGGTAACTTCATGTTGGCTGAGGAATTCTGGGAGTTGAAGTCCCAGATGTTAAAGTTGCCACGGTTAGAAACTTGTTCTACATATCATGAGAGGGACATACATCTTCCACAAAGAATGGTAGATAATATTTATAAAATTCAGCAATATGGTCCTCTTTTCCTGGGTGTAGGGTGTGAGAACTAGACAAATCTCAAAACATCTAAAAAACATTATTTCAATTTAGCTGTGGATGTGTACAGCATAATCCAGCTGAAGTACAGGCATTACCAATGTCTGTAAGAGGAAGATAAGCACACGTTCATGCCAGATAGAGATTCCAGGCGTGCCTGTTCTCGGCTTTCCCCCCATTTCGCTGGATGGAATTGTCAAATTAATAATCCATACACTGATGGCTGCATGATGGGTGGAAGAATTAGTTAATCAAGTTTCCTTAGCATTCAGTTGGTAGAAAACAAAATCCAAGGTGCTGTGTTATTAGCTGCATGAAAAGCGCTGCCTAGCCTATTTTCTGGTTTGTCAAGATACAATGCTCTATTAGTAATAGACAATTAAATCTGTCAGGAGCCATAAAAATATGTGAGGCTCATAAATATAACTGGGGGATTGAGTGAGGAAAATAAAAACCTCTAATTTTACTTTAATCCCTTAGCTCTAGGTCTTGGATTCTTGAAAGCAGGGAAAAAAACCCAGCAAATTCTTTTCCAAGACTGGTTCTCTCAGTTGCATAAATGCCAGATTTTGAAAAAGTGATAATCAACTACGCAATTTCAAACAATGATATTATTGTTTAAGCCATGCAGGAGCTTAAGTGTTGGGATTATAACTATTGGAGTTTCCAGCCAGGAATAGGATTATGGGAACTATTGTCACTGCACTACTAAGGTGGTGCCCTCTAGAAGTCATTTTCAAACTAAAGGGTTCAACTATCCCTTTTACTAGTCTGAATAATGTCTTACCCCAACAGAATAATTAGCTCTATTATTTTACACAAGCGTCTCAGCAACTACACTCCCAAACTTGACCCTTGACTCACAAACAAGCACTATTACAAATTGCTCCATTATACTCAGGCTACACCAAATCACTCCTGGTTTACTGTAGAACAAATCTAGAGGAAGGACAGATACTTCAAGAAAAAGGAGGGAAAAGTGTAGACCAAGCCCTCTCAACAAAAGGTTGGATGTAAGCCATATGCAGTAACTGAGATTCCAACTACTTGGTGGAAATATTTCAACATTATCCTATGTATGCCTCTAAATTCCACTGTTGAATATTGTATGCATTCTTCATTTAGCATTTAAGCACATACTAGCTAAAGCAGAGTTCTTTGAGCTAGACAGAAGACTTGGACAAAGTGACTGCAACATTTGCCTTTAACATTTTTTAAAATGAATCCTGTTGAACCGCAAGACCACTGAAAAGACTATAACTTTGGAAGACTTCTGCCTCTCCTTCCCTGTGCTGTAAGGCAAAGGGAAATGTTTCTGCTATGATCTATATACAGATTAGAAAAAGGAGTGGCAAATAATAAAAAAACTACATAGTGTAACAAAAAATAAAACAACCAGAAAGAGAAGATGAGGACAGTTCTGTTAAAGGTGAGTTATATAATATATTTAGGGGGCACGGTGGCCTAGCGGTTAAGCTGGGCTTGCCAACTAGAAGGTTGGCAGTTTGAGATCCAAGCACCCTGTGATGGGGTGAACTTCCCCGGCTCCTGCCAACTTAGCAGTTCAAAAGCATGAAAAGTGAGTAAATAAATAGGTACCACTTTGGAGAAGGTAACGCGTTCTGTGTGCCTCAGCATATAGTCATGCCAGCCACATGCCACGGAAACAATGCTGGCTCCTTCGGCTAAGAAACGGAGATGAGCACTGCCCCTACAGTCAGACATGACTGGATAGGGGAGACCGCTACCTTATCTCTATATAACATACTTAATTGAACATTATGGTTTAGAGTGGAGTTTGAGAAGGACGAATTCTTCAGAAGACGATGTAACTGGTTAATTAATAGAAGATACCTTATGGTGACTAATGATCACCTCTACTAATAAAGTCATCCTTGAAATACATTTGTACCACCCAAGACATTCAAGATCAGAAACTCCGAGATCTAGAAAACTGACTTTCTTTTTATAAACAAGGCGTTATGAAACTAAAAAACCTCACAAAATTTTAAAAAATTCTGGAAAATTGAAATTCCTCAAATAAACTGCATATATTAAAGATATACCTCACAATCTACAAATTAAGAGCAACAGAAACATAGTTTTACTGTACTTGCTAATTGTTTGGGAAATAGCCCTAGCTTAATATAAAGCTGTAACAAAAAATATAGTTCTTTTTAAATAGAAAACAAAACCATGAACACCTAATACTGAAAAAAAGAATTGGTATGAAACATAAAGGCTGCTAGCCCAGGAATCCCAATGTTTCTGAGCAAATGTGTTATACATGGACTTTTGAAAAAAATGTCAGACACTTTCATAAACTGTTAAAATAAAAGGTATGTAACCAGTTGTAATACTTTATTTGTATTATAAATCACACTGATCTGTTAGTTTTTTGTTATTTCTGATTCTGGATGTTTTTCTTTCAGATCTGTTGCATTCTTTTCAGATATATCCTATTCGTATTGGACTTGATTTGTAACAGCAAATCATTCTTTTTTTTTTTTTCCAGTCTTTTACCTTTGCAATGGGTAATCAACTTTTCTTCCAGTACTATATAATCCCAGAGCAGTTGGCTCTGGTTGTTCAGCCAGCAGTCTGAGTCCTGTAGCGCACTTGCCACTAGATATCCAGGAACTCCAAACCCTAAATGCAGCCCATTGACCCAAGTGACAACTGCTCTGGTATAGATTTCTGTAAATTATGTCTCACCATATTGTTTATGGAGAGACACTCTGTCTGATTCCTCTGATGAGATCTGTCCAGTGTTGTTGACTCTCTGGTATAGCTCTCATCTTTGTCAGAACATGCAAACCCCACAATCACGTCAAGGTAGTGCTCCATTGGGGGAAAAATATTACTATTATGATGGCAACATAGTCAGCCAGACTATTTGGCATTTTTATCTGTCTATGGGGTCCTCATTATTATTATTATTATTATTTTAAAAGTTCTGTACTGTACAAATAATACTACTTAAGTGGTCCTACTTAAGAAGAATGTGACAAGACAATTAAAAGCTACCACAAAACCCAGATTTGTATCTAGAGTCTAATGAATTCAGTGAAGAGACCTGCACATTTGTCTGATAGGGTTATTTCATAGAATAGGTGCCACTGCTGGAAGTTTCTTTATGAAAACTCCTGGTGTATTTTTAATCTCATGTCTTTAATGTATTTAATGACATTGCTTTCCCCCAAAAGAGAATAGCATGATGGGCATATGCCTGTATGTGTGATCTTTGGGGTTGATGAAACAGAAATGAAGCAAAGAACAAATTTCAGGGTTTTTGTCCCCTCTAAATTTGTAGTCCCATCCATCAATCCATAAAGCACCCATTATTTATCATGGAGTGATTGTTTTCCTAGGTGATATCTTACCTCTACTAATCCTTTATATGAAAGAGAGCTGCTATAAAAATTATGGGTGGCAATGTCTTACTGCAATTGGAAAAATCTTTTATCCTGTCAACGGAAAACTATTTACTTGTGAGAAGAAGGCTATTTTTCTTTTGAACAATGCAAAATCTGAACAAAAATAGCTTTGTGTACCATTGATAAAAGGAACATCATATCACAGGTAGTGGCCTAAGTGACAGTCTGAGAATTATATAGAAAGTACAAGTGATTCTAATAAATATATAAACCAAGAGCTGTGTTTGCCTGTCATACTATATCATTTTGCCTGAAAATCCTTCTTGTGATCTTTCTATGTAGTCAAGTTAGCCAGTATTATGCTCAACTTCAGAAGTCTACTTGCCATTAATATAGTGTCAGTTATTCAATGCCTAGACTCCAAATAGAGGAGAATGTGACTAAAACCCCAGGGTGATTTCAATCAAAGTTCAACTCTGTTATACCAACAAAAACCTGTTAGTCGTTTTAAGCTTTGCTTCTGAAAGCCACACTGAAGATATAAAGAATTTAAGCACTGAGACCAGCAGTCCACAAGCAGAAAACATCCAGCATTTAGCAACCACCCCTTTTATCTTTAAGCTCAAACACGTTCTGACAGACTTATCTGCTACAGCCTGTCTTTGGTGGGAGGCAGATCTTTGTGACCTGGCTGCAACAGAGGGATGAGACATGAAGCTCCAATCAAGATATCCCTCCCAATGCCTCTTGCTTCTGAGACCTGACACTTGCACTAACTGGAACTGGCATAAAGTGCAATACAGTACTACTGTTACATAAGGAGAATGGGCGTTTCCCCATACATGAGAGCTGATTACTTTGATTAGCTATGCATTAATCTAAAAACAGATCACATGCAACTAAAAAAAATAAAAAAGCCTCTCTCATAGACAAATCTGAGCATTTGTCAGAACTTTAGAATAGTCACCTGTTCTTCTATTAAACCAGTTAACCATTGGTTTAAATGCAGTACACAGTAACAATTCCAAAGAATTTAAAATACCTCCTATATTCACTACAGAATTCCTCCCCAACCATCAGGGATCTCTTTGGCTATCATAATGTTGCTAATTACTGCCTTAAAGCAATAGATTCAGTTATGATTTTAGAATTTGGGGAAGAAAAAAGCTGAATTTGCCATCACATATACATCAAATTTCACATAAGCTTTAGAATGTCGCTTGATATTTAACTGACAGACATATAGATTGTGTAGTTTGCTTTTAATCAATCAGTGCTTTAAAGGCAATATGCATCCTTCCCTCCCTGTGAATTTTAATAAAAACAAAACAAACTAGATATATTTTATTGGGATTTCTTTTTTATACACCTGACTTTTCTTAACATTTGTTTTTCTTTTTTCTTAAAAAAAAAGAACCATTATTATCACTATTAGCGTTTATTCAGCATTGTGAACTTTGCTACTTTGCAAACTGAGAACTGTAGTATGAATTTTTCAAGCAGAGAAAACCATAATGGAAAATGAGGAAAGCAAGAAACATGGGAAGAACATGCACAACTACAGCTATATAAATATTTACTTTACAAGAGAATTACAAGGGGAGATTAAGGCCTTGTGGAAGAGGTGGATTTTGAAAGAATTGGCTAGAGGATCTCACCTGTGCCCAGTCTCAATGTTTTCCTTTCTTCTTCCTGCCCAGTTGCTCAGCCATCTTCTCCCTCTGGCCAGACTTGATGAGGAAACTTCAACAATGTCAAGGAAGATCTGCAGAAGCCATGCCTGCTTGCTAACTCACTCCTCTCTCCTTCTTGACATTATCTGGGATCGGACTGAAACTTGGCTCCAGTCCATGGGTACTCAGAGGGTGATATGGGCCAGCAGCAGCCTCTCAACTCTGCCATTCGGTCCAAAAAGCAGCTGAGTGGCAAAAGTGATGAGAAGTAAAAGCAGCCCCAGCTCTCAACCTAAATAATAAATGAATATAAACCCCACCCCTCCATTGCATGTTTAGACTATGTATCACTCACAGAAACTGAAGCTAATTAAGCACATTGAAGCAACCCTAGTGATTTCTGTAATATCAATGTGACCTCACCTTCCCTTCTACTTTGCCAGCACAATCCGGCAGAACAGCAGTTGCTACAGTTCTTTGCAGAAGGCCGTTCAAGACCACGGAAGCTCTCAGTCTAGGAAAGCTGGCACCTCAAAGTTTCAAACAAATGTATTAAAAATGAAATAACACCCTGAATTCTGGAACTGGGACATGCCTGCCAATAACTGGGGGGGGGGGGGTGTTGGGGTAGAGGGCTGTGAATATTGGAATTCCTGTCCAGAGTATGGCATGGATGTCAGTTCTGGTCATCTATTAATGTTTGATTGAATTTTAATTGAATTGAATTGAATCTTCTGCTTTTGGTTTATTGTACATCTCCTAGAGTCAATGTGTGAGTTTAATAAATTAATAAATGCCACCAAATTGAAATTTCAAAAATTCAGATGATAACTGGATGGCAACAAAGAGGCATACTTGCTGCCATCCAGTGGTCATCTGAATTTTGTGGTGCAAATATGGTAGCTGTAGAGGTAACTATCAAGAACACTCAATATATAAAATAACTCTTTGAGGGAGATGGGCGATTCAAAAATGAATGAATCAATCAATAAAACAGGACTTGATGGAAAGATTCTTCAAGGAACCTTCAAAGAATATAACTACAAATTATTGTAATGTGTAGCAATTTTTAAGAGATGGGACTGCCTTTCTATCACCTAACAGAAAACCAAAGTAGAGAGATATATTACTGTATTAATGTGTTGCTTGGTATCCGTCATCGCCATGCAGCTGAGTTCAACAGAATTTTGTACATAGAATATATCTATTTTTTCTTTTTTCCTTTTTATATGATAGTATAAATCTCTAAACATTATGTTATTCATTTCAATTTGGTGGACCATTCTTTATGTTCTTTTGGCTTCTAGTATTATGTGAGCCGAACCTTTGGTATCTGTAAACCAGGGTTCTTTTTTTTTTTTAATGTGTGAACCCAATTTGCTCTAGTTTATTTAACAAAAAATGATTCAATTAATTATGAACCCAGACACAGTACTACAGTTACTGATTTACAACAGTTTGCTTAACAATGGTTTAAATTACAGCATCCTCAGATTTACAACCCGTCCTCAAGATCATCACTCCTGTAGTCACAGGATTGCAATTCAGACACAAGGTAACCAGCTTGTATTTATGACAGCTGCAGCATGTTGCAGTCACATGTTGTAATTTGCAACCTTCTCAACTGGCTTCCATTGGAGAAGCTGAATTTGCTTAATGACCATGTGATTCACTTAACAACCATGCAACTTAAGTAATGACCATGGCGATCAACTTAATGACCACAGTAAAAATGTTCCTAAATTGTGTCCAGTCACATAATGATTCACATTATGGCCACAGAAATTACATGGAAATTCGGGTCCCAATTGTGGTGTAAGTAGAGAACTACCTGTAGATTCTTTTATGCTTTGCATGGCATGTTGTGGCTGTACTCCGTAGTTACTCATTTTTAAGGGAGTGTCAGGAGTTTAAGTGATAAAATCAGTGTTTTAAATATCTGCACCCATCTGGGGTTTCTTATGGCACCCATTCTGCTCCTTCAACCCATCCCATATATTCCCAATAGAAAAAGGTCAAAGCAATCGGCCCCATCCATCCTAAGAGACACAAAAGGGTGCTGGTATCTTCCCCAGATCCACACTTTTTACCACTCCAGTTAGCGTGATAATGTGGATGGATTCTGGTTTGATAGTGCTGTAGTATTTCCTAGAAATAGCTGTCAGTATCTCATCTTAGATACTGAGAGTGTGTACGTGAGAGGTTAGCTCTATCATAAATTATGTACATCTGACGCCTTTTTCTAGTTAGCATCTGAAAGCTGATGGATTCAACTCTGCATGAAAAGCGTGGTTCTATAGCTACCTCTATGGCCTACATCCACTTTCCTTAAAATGGTATCTTTAGGATAAGGACTCCATCTACCAATTCAAAAGGTGATAGGCTCATTGTTATTTATGGGACCAAAGTCAGATATATTAGAAGGGTACCAGGTTGGGGAAGACTTCATCAGCCTCAGAACCTCAAACAGCAGTCACCTACGTGAGCAGTGCAACTTAATTATGTCACCTGAAGTGATCCACGGCAGCTCCACAAGGGATCAGATCTTTTGGTTAAGGGCCTGAGCCCTAATGTGCTCTGTTAGCATCACAGACAGCCAGCAAATGCACAAAGTATAAAAAAACAGCAAGGAAATATTATGCAAGACCACAGGAAGTCACAGGAGACAGTATTCTGGGCAGACCTGGCAAGACTTCTGTGTGAACTCCAGTTAACAACAGACTTCGATCATTGGCGCCAAACTGAGAGAGAACATTTCTAATGCTGCTGTGGATAAAACACCACATGTTTTTGCCAGTGGGCCGTGCTCCAGAACGCTGTGTACCTGACAAAAATCAGATATACTTAGGTCTCTCTTTTCAATCTCCCTCACTCCCAACTGGAGGGAGGAGGGGAAGAAAGTGCAAGTGGTTCATTTAGTTTTTGTAAGAATGGACAAATTCATTTAGCATCTCACTAGGTAGCAGCACTTAGCTAGATTAGGTCACCTCAACAAATTAAGACTCATTAGGCCTCTTTAGAGGTTGGATGGGAGACCAACAGGAAATCCTAGATCTACAAGCTAGAAAGGAAATAGCAAAACACGTCTTTTTGTTAGCAAAAAACCGGCAGGGATGTATCTATGTAGTTATGAGGAGTAAAGACAGGCCCATGGATCTTTACAAATTCATTGCACTAATGTATTGGCTAATTAAAACTTGTCCCTTTAATGGCGTTAATAATTTTACAAAACAGAAAATAAATAAGCCATTTTTGGCAGTCTATGCTACCTCCATGAAAAACAACATAAGCTTAACACAGAAGCATTGGTTCTGGATTCATGCAGAAGAGAATAATCTATATAGTTTCATGCAAGCTTAATAGGAATTACATCACACAGAACTGTTTTGGCGCCTGTCTATATTTCTTAATATCATTGCTTATGGAAAAAGAACTATGATTTTCATTTCTAGTGCATCTCCATCTATGCTTTCTAAGGGTATCTCATCTTGTGGGGGAAAAACAACTAAAGCAGTAGATAAGAAAAAACTATGATGATTATAGAAAGTAGAGCAATGCCTCTGATGCCTAAAGAGTGACAGTGAGAAGTTGCAATGTGGACCTGAGCCCTCTTTCGGAATCAAAATTCCTCTAATTAACATGTGAATAAATATGCTTTGATTTGGTTCTCACATCATTATTTGGTTTTCACTATGGTTTATGCCTTTTCATGTGGATTGAAATAGATACGCTTTCTCTAATAAAATGTATTTATTATGTTTAATATGGGTACAATGCTCATGTTACTGAGAAGAAGTATTTCTAACAGGCATTATTAAGCTAATGTAAACATTAGATATAGATTAAAATAAACTTTTAAGAATCATGAATCTGAGCAATAACATGTTGATTATAGATGTTGATTTATTACATGTTTAAAACCCATATATCACACCTCAGAACTATGTAATGAAACAAGTACAGAAAAAAAAAATCCCAGTTTGCAATAAGTGAGAACTGGATTATACAATGCATTGTAAGATACAGTGTGGGCTGTTTATTTTTGGCATAGTGTGGAGAATAAAGCAAGATAGTAAAGTTTCTAAAAACTATAGTTAAACAAATATGGCTTAATATGATACGTATGTGAACGCAACCTAAATCTTGGCCTAACATTTTTCATAGGATTCTAGTGAGAATAAAATGTTTGCTAAGGGGAAAACTCTCGAAGAATTTGGCGGGTTGCACATAATTATAGCTGGCTCCCAGGTGTTGCTTATAAAAACAAGCATACTTCACTGAAACATTTGTATATGCTTTACTTTAAGCTGAAGAAAGCACATACATTCATAAAAACTTTTAACTTATGTTTGATTAAAGGAGAGAAGATTTCCCCCCAATTCCTAAGACCTTTAAGGAATAGGATGTAGCACCTGAGGTTCAAACAACTGTTGGATATCATTATGATACAGGCTTTCATTCTTTCCACTTTCAAAACAAGAAATGGAATAAGTATTTTGTCCTCTCTAAGATTCAACAAAGCCTATCTAAACCACATCCATTAAGTGATTTCATCAACACAAAGTAGGCAAATTGCACAAAAATAAAGATACACAATTCTGTAACACTGCTGCACTTAAGCATAGAATACATCTCTTATATTAGTCTATTTTTAGAAATTATGGAGCTTTACTTTTAGTCTTTTTTCTACTGTTTTCCTTCAATTTTTGAAAATACAATGCACAAGAAAGGAATCACTTCTCCTTATGAAGCCTGGAAAAAAGTCACAAGGAGATTTTAAAAATTTCTACTGCCCTTCCCATGTTACATAAACACACACACACACACACACACAAACAAATTTATAGCATAAATTTAGCAAAATATGACTATTCTGATCATAGAATTTGGAATCTTATAGGCATATATGACATGAGACATTTCAATGAGTCCATGGCATGGTGAAAGTTTGCCCTCAGCTACCTTGAAAAATAACTGGACTTTTAGCACTTCTTGTCAAAATGGTACTTTCTCCTTCAAACATGACTAGGTGACTTTCAAAGAGTCCAAGTGCATTCAGTATCTGTTAAACCAATCAGAAAAAAATTACTGTCCTTCTAAGTACAAAATGCTTTGATGAAGTAAGATACAATATAATTTTATCTATTCTGTACATCATATTCTATAGATTTTATACATTCAACATGGTATCAGTTTACAAACATCTACAGTCACTAAAATACATCTTCCTGTCCAAGATCATACTCATTATTTACCAAGCCAAATACCGTAGCAAATAGCACTTAGACTTATATATCGCTTCACCGTACTTTACAGCCCTCTCTAAGCAGTTGACAGGGTCAGCATATTGCCCACCCAACAATCTGGTCTTCATTTTACTGATCTCGGAAGGATGGAAGACTGAGTCAACCTTGAGCCAAATCCTCCCAATGGCATTTAATCTACAAGTAGTATTATGCAATTATAATGTCATATTCCAAGCAGACCTAAAAGTCCAACAGGATTTCTCTATCATTGTCCATCCCCATATTTTCCTTTATTTCTTCCCCGTCCTTCCAAAACAGGTTCCCCACTACTTTGATTTCTCTGCTTTCTTGCTCTGTCTGATCACTTCTTGGATTAAATAGTAAAACTACAATATATGAATTACTACAGGTGGTCCTCGACTTACGATTATTTTATAACTATTTGAAGTCACAATGGTGCTGAAAAAGTGACTTATGACCATGACTTGAACTTATGAAACATTGTGTCCCTGTGGTCACGTGATCAAACTTTGAACACTTGGTTAACTGGTATGTATTTATGACAGTTGCAACATTCTGGGATCATGGGATCACCATTTACAATCTTCCCAGGGGCTTCCACAAGCAAAGTCAATCCGGGAAGCCAGGTTTGCTTAAAAAAATATCAGGCATGACTCACTTAAAGACTGCATTGCTTGGAGATGGAAGTCCTAGTCCCAACTGTGGTCGTAAATTAAGGGCTACCTGTATATGAATATTTGCAAAAGGGACCAAATCTCTTACACTTCTGGAATATAGATCTTGGCTTGCTACTCAGGGAACAGGATCAACCTAGAGCCAGGATATTACATTGTGGCTATGCAGGTACCAAGTCCAGTCTTCAATCTTAATATTTCAGTCTATTGCTAATATTTAGATCTTGTTTCTAAACATCATACTTTTAATTAGATACATTTGTGCATATCTTTAAAACATGCATTTGTATTTAACTATTTAATTAGTAGGCTACTTCTGTTGACTGCCGGCTGCCTGCAGTTGGCAGTTTGATTCCCACCGGTTTCAAGGTTGACTCCGCCTTCCATCCTTCCGAGTCGTAAAATGAGGACCCAGATTTTGGGGGCAATATGCTGACTCTGTAAACCGCTTAGAGAGGGCTGTAAAGCACTGTAAGCGGCTATAGTGTCTAAGTGCTATTGCTATGTGCTAATTAGTTACATGGATTTAATAGGTTTTTTATTGAGTTTTCTAATATTTCAGCATTGATCAATCAGATGTACAAATATAAGTCTTAACTTTTATGGCATGGGTTACTATTTCCATAATGTATTCCTTAGTTTTCCATTCCTCTTTGTGAGTATATATTATAACAGGAAACCTCCCTTCTTTTTTGTTCCCATTCTGGCCTTATGTACATACCTGTATTCCGGCATTTTTCATGGCATCAAAGACAGAAATGCGTGATTTTTCTCACTAAAAAGAGCTGTTTATCATTTTTAAAGAGGGTGTAAGCAAAAGTAAGTTTTTTTAATACATACCCCATTCCCAATATCTTCAGAAGATTGCAAAAAACTAATTAGCTGTATTAGGTGTTTGTTTTATATGGAGGGTAACTTAATTGTGAATGTCCAGCAGATTTATTGATGTTATCTGGGATTTTTCAAGCATCAGGCTGTAACTTTCCATAAAAAGACAAAAATGAGAATAACAAGTATGTTATTCTAAAATTAAAAGTGTAATGATCGCACACCATTTGTTGTTGTCATTATGCATGGCTAACATAATCAGTGACAAAATCAAATGCAATCTATTTCTTGTTCAGCTGGTCACAAAATTACATTTTTTGAAGCTGCTTCAAAATATAGCCTTCAGACTTCCTATGTTCCTGGTAACAAGTATTTGCTGAATCTTCCAAGTGCCCAAATTAAAAATTCTAGAACATGTAAAATGGATGAAGTGTTATTAAATCTAAAAAAGTATTCAGCTGGGTGGTCTTTTATGTCTACATTCACAAAAAGTGATGAGGAGCTTGTGTATCAAAATGCACACAAATCATGATTTCTGTAGATTGGGGTTCACACTTTAGTGACTGAAACCATAGTTTTAAAGTTTCAAGCAGCAGTCTGTGATAAATGTCATCTGGTTTGGATGCAACCACAGGTAGTCCTTGACATACAACCACAATTGAGCCCAAAATTTCTGTTGCTAAGCAAGACAGTTGTTAAGTGAATTTTGCCCCATTTATGACCTTTCTTGCCACAGTTGTTAAGCGAATCTGGCTTCCCCATTGACTTTGCTTATCAGAAGGTCACAAAAGGTGATCACATGACTCCAGGACACTGTAACCATCATAAATATGAGTCAGTTGCCAAGAGTCTGAATTTTGATCATGTGACCATGGGGATGCTGCAATGGTCATAAGTGTGAAAAATTGATATAAGTCACTTTTTTCAGTGCCATTGTAACTTTGAACAGTCACTAAATGAACTGTTGTAAGCCAAGGACCTTAGCTAAGGTCCTACCTGAGAAACTTGATACATTATAGAGGAAAAAAGAGAGAAAGCAGCAGCAATGCCGGACTCACCAACTGTATCCTTGATTCTTTATTAAGTAATCCACAATTTGGTTGATTTCACACAAACAGTGTCAAACTCTACTGTGCTACACAATGCACAAAGAAAACACATGGTTTAATATGATATCTGAATAAGGTTTCATGTAGTTTCTTAAAATATAGTTTGGTCGAAGTATGGTTTGTATGGTTTTGAATGATCATTACTTAATTTGCAACAAACTGCCTTCTTTTAATTATGTCTAAATAAAGCATGGAAGTAATTGTCCAATTTGGAAATTATGAAAACTGGCTCCGAAACTACTCAGAGTTTTAAATCATGTTTTACAGATGAAGCCCATATTCTTGCCCTGGGTGTCCTATCTATGAAAGTTTCTAAGCCACTCAGTTTTAAGGCACTCAGTTTTGCCATCCATTTGCCCAGTGGCCAGCACTAGCTATCTGAGTTGCCTTGCAGGAAATCATAAAATGGAACAGAGTAGCAATGAAAGACATTCAAAAATGATCTGAGCTAAATGCTCCCCCCTTCAACCCTCAGCAAACTAAAATTATGTCTCCTTCCCCTTCTATTTTAAAAATCTGTGTCCTTGCCAAACAATGCTGGCCATCATACCCAGAATTTTCCTTTTTTACCCACTCCAAAAATGCTGTGAATTAGGTCAAGCTAAGAGATGGAATGAGCAGAGCAAAGATATTTTGAATTAATAGTGACCAAGTGGCTCAGTCAAGACAAACATTCTGTCCACTTCTATTACAGTCTTTTCCCACAAAGTGGCTGGGAATAGCTTTTAGCAACATTTTGTACTTCACTGACTGTAGCTTTAAAAGCTATTAGCATTAGCTTTCTCCCCTTTACTAGTAAGCTATGGTCATCTTGAACATGGTTTCTTTCCATGTTACCCTATTGGACAATGTGGATGAAAACCATTGTGCTAAAATTTCAGGGCTATCTGTCCTGCAAATGGTTTTGGAGTAGCAGACCATATCACATGGCTGTTCTTTTCTCAGCTTAGAAATAGCTTGTTAGGGTTATGCTGTGTTCCAGTCAATGCTCAGAGTTTACTGGCTACAGGAATTTCTAAAAGACTTTTCTTTAGCAGTATTTCAGTATGCCAGGTCTGGAATACCTTAAGCCACACCCAGGTGAGTCATGCACTGGCTAAGTTTCATGATATACAACAAATAAAAACCTTCTGGAATCCAAACTTCTTGTTCAAACAATACACATTAATTCCTTAAAATCCAAGAAGAGATTAGCAATATAAATTCAATTACTGTACAATGGAGAGCCATAGTAAACGTTATAGCAGGTAAAAAGAATCATTGTCTGACTTAATTCACTTAAAAGAATGCAGTTAGTATGTTTGCATAATCTGCTATGGCCCCCAAATAAACAATGACATGTCCCAGTCAAAATGGGGAGAGGGAGAATATTGGCATAGCCCTGAGAATTTATTTGGCCTAAGTCCTGGTTTGCTGAAAAAGCCAAAAGTAGCTGAGTTCACACACTGCATTAAGCCATAAACCACCAGCTTTAATTCACAAAATTCATTAAACCAAGGGTTGTCAAATCAAGAACAGTGATCTCTCAAGGAATTGTGGGCAAGTTAGGGAATGCCAACTTTAAAAAAAAAAGTCAATTCTTTGCAAGCATAGTGGAAGTTTCTCAAAACTCTCTTGAAGCTTTGTTTCCCATTGTGCCTATGCAAGACTACTATGACCACTTAGTACCAGCTTCAGGGGCCCTGTGATAAATAGATTAAAATTCAACAATTCAAAGTGAGTTATTGTTTTATTTGTTTTACTTAATGTAGTGGATGGATTTCACACAAATTCATATGAATTTGGGGTTATAGTATTGCCATATTTAAAAACTATGGCATGTAACCAACCAAATTAACCACATCATAGCTTTTAGTGACATGAGAACACTTGTAAATGATGGATTAATAAACATATGTTTTCTGCTGCAGACTTCCCCAACTTAATGTCCCGTGGAGAAGTGAATAAGTCTTCCTTGGTTCTAAGTGACCTGGATCTTGCATAAGCAATGTCCCACAATAGAACTTAACTAAACATAGCCTCTAATGAAAAACTTTACCAGAAGGTACTTAATATATTATAGCCTCTAACAAGATATAGGAAGAGTGGTGGGATTCAGCCGATTCCCACCACTTCGGCAGAACCGGTAGCTAATTTTTTGTTGCCCAGGCCCAGAACGGACTTCCGGAAGTGGCATCCACACAGAGAACCGGTTGTTCACATATTTGAATCCCACCACTGTATAGGAAGATGGTTTCACTAATGTAATCTGGTAATATAGGGTTACCCATTTGGTTGGTAACCATCAAGAATCAAGAGTTAAGAAATAAATTGATGTGTATGCAGCCATGCTGGGCCTACTCAGAAAAAGTTATATTGTGAACATTATTGGGTGCCAATTATTAGATGCCAATCAAAGAAATGCATGGTCTGAAGAAGTAGTTAAATAATTATCACAATCTGTTCTCTTTGAGAAATATCCATTTAAAAAAACAGATTGTCAAAACTGGAAGAATTTGAGAAGTACATATGCATACAGATGCCTACAATGTGTTTACTTCTTCAGACTATGCAATTCTTTGATTGGCATCTAATAATCTGGCACCTAATAATGTTTAGGGTCAGTTCATGTTATATCTTTTTGTGAATAGGCCCAGCATGGCTGCATACACATCAATTTATTTCTCAACTTGATTCTTAATGTCTAGCAACCAAGTAATAAACTAGCATATTTTCCTAGTCAGAGTGTGACTGATTGCATTACATTCATGATCAGAGAAAGGAATAAAAGACCAGTCTTCTGGGAAAACAGCCTTTTACACTTTGCTTTGTGTCAAAAAATATAAAAATATAAAAATTATGTCCTAAAATATATAATGTAATATAAAATAATATAATTTAAACAAATATAATATAAAATATAAAAATCATGACCTAAACAGAATACAATAATGAATTTGTTGCAATAAAGAACAGAAACTATTTTTATACTACCCTAATTTCTGTAAACTTTAAACAAATTGAACTGCACAGTCCAATACTTTAAGTATAATAATAAAGCTTTGGTACTCTGCTTTGCCAAGGTATAAGGATTTATTTTCCTAGGATAATGATTTGCATACTTTTACTCTCATATAATAAAGTAGTTATGTTACATTGATTTCCAAGTATATTGGGACTACAGTACAACTCCTGGAATCCCATTCAGATCACTGGCTGTATTAGTTGAGCATTATGGAAGTTAAGTCCAGAGGTTCAGTCTATTTTATACCATGTCAGAATATTAATTGATCTAATTTAAAATGGCTACTCTATTGGTGATAATTGTTCAAGATCTCATGATGATCTTTTTCACACATTCTTCCAAATATCTTTCTGACTGGAGATATCAACAAGTGAATCTGGAATCAGCTGCATGATAAAAGCATGTTCTATCACCAAGATACCTCATTTTCAAGCCTCCTGTCCACAGCAGTATCTTTTGAGTGGCATACAAATAATTTTCTTCCCAAATTTTGGGAATGTGTCATAACTTCATCCTGACCTTTCCCATACTTTTCCAGTATTTGGACTACGTATAAGCAAGTCTTTTGCTTAAGCCATTCCACCAAATGGTAAATATTGTAGCGCTTGTATTCATCAGGTTATTTTGCAGTATTTGATATGGAAGCTGGTTATTCTCTTTTGCTATTATAATAAAGAAACTGGAGGGAGGAGCAAATGAGGATCGTTTTTAGTTGTTTCCATTCCCATATCACTCACAAAGGTTCAAGACATTCATCTAAACTCTTTTATCCAAACTGCATATAGTCAGTTTAATTCATAGTTCTTGTTCAAATTATCTGATAGTGTTACGATTTTGTTTTTACATCTGAGTATTTATTGGATCTTACTGCTAGATTTAGGATCTTGGAGGGAAGTAAATGTTGCCAATATCGTCGTGACTTGGTGCTACAATTAGGGTCTGATATTTGTCTTACGGATGAAGCACTGTCAATCTCTATGAATTAGGAAAAAAAAATACAAAAACGAGTAGAAGTGATAACATGGAAGGTCACTCAACTTTTCACTCCAGCCACCATTTGCTACATTTTGCATTTGGTAATCCAAATTAACACTTGTTTCTTGTAGACAAAACAACAAGATCTACTTGGCCTTGTAAATGCCTTCGGCAACAGCAACAACAAATGTTTAATTACATTTTCAGGAGAATGCAGAGGCTCTGATTAAATGAAAAAAAAACCAAGACCTTTCAAGAATTCAGCTTGAACTGTTCTCAGAATACTGGAACATTGCGTTTAAAAAAGAAAACAGGAAATCTGTCCCAACAAGAAGTGGACATCTGGTCATTCTAATCTGAGGCACAGCAACAGAGACAGCACTGAATATTACAAACCTCATACGTGAGTGGAATTAACCCCCATTGTGCTGGATGGGACTTACTCCTGAGTAAGCCTGTATAGGGTTTTCAGCTTTAATGGTTTTAATTTGCCTTCCATTTCTAGAATTTTGTAGAATAGCAAACTCTTTATTCTGCCATGATACAACTTAATCAGAAACAAAAGCCATTCTTGCAGAACCCTCTGAAGATTGCGAAGGACCAGAGTTTCCACAGAGTGACACAACTACAACCCTTTCACTTTTTAATTTTTTTTTTTTTATCAGGCACTCCAACTACCACAACCTGCAAGAGGCAAGGTTTCGTGTATAGATTAGACAGTGCAGCAGTTTTGGGGCACTGCAACCTCTTATGCATTATGCTTGATTTATTTGTTTAACTTATTCATACAGTACCCTGCCAATCATTAATTATTTTTATCCTAATGTAGATTTAGAAATTTGTTTGACACTTGATTAATGTATGAGATGTGGATTTGTGTGTGTAAATCCCCTCTCATTCTCTATCTCTAGGTACATGTACCTTTTTTTTCATTCTTTTCTGTAAAACTTTACAAATAAATAAGTAAATAAATCTTTAAAAATTGTATCCTATATACTTCACTAGACATATACTGTTTGTATAATATAGGAAGGAAGGAAGGAAGGAAGGAAGGAAGGAAGGAAGGAAGGAAGGAAGGAAGGAAGGAAGGAAGGAAGGATTATATAATGAGGAATATGGTTTAGCTTTAGGTATATGACTACATAGAGAAGTTTTATGACAATTATAAGGATCTTTGTATTGATTCAGATCTTACAAATAACTCAAAGTCAATGGAAGAAACCCTCTGGAGGTATGGATTTTTTTTAAAGGAATACTACAAAATTAATAAATCCATATGTTTATTGTTGTTAAACTAGTGAGTTTAAGTAAGTTAAGGTAACGTGATACCTACAGTCTTGGGCATTCAATGATTAATATTCCTTCTGTTCCCTTTCTTAATATCTATTAAATTATCTTATAAACAAATGGAACTCTGTCTCACACACACAATGAGAGAGGAGGGTAGACCACCAGAAACAGTCACTCATTTTGATACATAGGATATCTGTCACATACATCATTTGAAAGCATTTTACATGTTTATAATTTTTCAATTATCATCACAAAGATATAAAATTAACTGTTCAGTAAGAGGGTAAAATATCTCTGAACCAAGTATAGTAGACATGTTCTGTACAATGATCACTCTTATCCACTTGAAACGATCAGCTTAAAAATAGATGATAGTACTGCAGCAATAAATGTTAAAATCTCAGGCATGTGAGTGTAAGAGAGCCTTGATTTCAGGTTTGCTGATTTCCTAACAGTATCTCTGAAGATATTTGCATTTCTTGGCATGGAATTGGCCCTATTATTGGGCACTGGACAGTTGCATTAGGCAATTGATTTTAGGCACATGAAAGGGTAGGAAATGTTACTTCAATTAATTATGGTTTATGATTTTTTATGGACAGATAACAAAATAATAAGGCCATGCACATAATAACTGGGACATTTGTTGCTCTACATTAGCATAAAGTATTTTAGATTAGCAATGGTCCCTTTCTTCATTTTGCAAGGGTATCTCCATGAGGCCTTACTTGTGCTGCACCAACATCAAAATACCTTTTTCCACATTCTATGCATGTAATTCATAAATTCATAAGAATATTATAATATTATAAACTGTATGAACATTCTTTTCCAACCACGTATAGAAAATTCCATACTAATGAAAAAAATAAATTTAAATATATTTAAATTTATACATATACATAAAATGCCAGATCAAAGATTCTCCATATATTTATTTTTTATTTTTTATTTACTTGTTAAATTTGTATGCTGCCCATCTCACTATGAAGTGACTCTGGGTGGCTTACAATGTTAAAAAGAACATGTATATAATAAAAATAAAGCATTATAGCTGCTTTTCTATTTATAATTAAGGCAGCTTCCAATATGTCATTTTAAATTAAAAGCCATTGTCAATGAAAGTGAATTAAGTAATACAACATATGAATCTTTTTGTGTATCTTATATAACAAGGCTTCTGCAAAATATTTACACCCAAGTTCTGAAGCTCATTGACTCCTGAAAGAATGTTTAAAAGATTTTTCTGTAGAAATTCAATTTTGTTCTTTTAACAAAGGACTTCTCAAGTCTGTTGAGATAAAGGTAAAATATAAGTATCTAGGAATAAACTGAGTTTGTTTTCTGAATAAAAAGACATAGAACTGCAATATATGACTATAATTTTATATCTGTTTGTGTGGCAATAATCCTCACTGAATCATTGGGGGTTTTGTTTGTATTTGTGGTCTTTGTGTATTTTTGTAAGCTGCCCAGAGTCACCATGAACCAGGTAGTCAAATAAAAAAAATAAAATCTAAGATAATCTATGTAAATACATACAGCTTGATTGTAATAGTCTATTTAAAATATGGCAAGCAAATCTAATACTGACTGTCTATGCAAAAGCCAAAAAAGGAAAGGAATATATTAATTTTAAAAAATAATATACAATATTAAAAAGGAATCATTATATTATAATAATAATAAACTATTGTTATTACAGTTATAATAGTTATAGTTATATAGTTATAACTAAATAATAGTTATATCCAGGGCTTTTTTTGTCATAGAACGCCCAGAACGGAGTTCCGGCACCTTTTTTGGATGGAACCTTGTAGGGTAGGCAAGGCGGGTTGTATGACGTGTGTGAGTTCCGGCACCTTTTTGTTTTACAAAAAAAGCACTGGTTATATCAAACTATATAAAAAGACAAGACATCAAAGAAGAGATCATTTGCAATTTCACTTTTGCTTATGTGAAAATTATCGTTAAAACGATTGTTCCTAGTCTAGCACAAGCATATCTAACCTATCTTAATTTCAAAAAGAAAGAATATATGTCAACTTTAAGCCTCTTTTTGGAATTTGTATAAATCAAAAGTGCTTTGTCTTGACTTATTGTATCCATTAGCAATTATCTGGGGGAAATTTCCCTCTTCTCAAAAGTATTAATCACATATTTATTAGACAATGACGATATATTCATTTAGCCTACTTCCTTTCCAAATAAGGAGCCACATGTTTTTTTTTTAACTTTATTTGATGTAAAGTGCTGGTAAATAGTATATCAGCAACTACAATGAAGCTGGTTCATTCTACCACCCCCAGATCTTGTAAGAATAACAATCAGAACAACTAGAACTTAATGGGAGCCAGAGAACCTCAGGGTCTCTCAGAATATCAAAGATGACAGGCAAACGATTGACAGAGAAGCTAAATTAATTAAAACATTTTTTTACTTTATACATTCTAATTGCTTTTATTTTCAATGTTTTCTTTTACATGTTATTGTCTTAAAATTGTTGCAACATAAGCTACCATGATACATTATTTCACAGAATATTTAAAATAAATAGAGATGTATTCAAAATAATATACAAAACTTAAGTAAATTTTGTTTCAGGGAAATGTTTAAAAATAAGTAAATAACGATAGAATAGAGGCACACTGAAATAAAGGGCTACTTTAAATCAGTTTACATAAACTGTAATTTAATCCAAATCCAAGCCATATCAGCTGGGTGACCTTGAGCCAGTCATTTTCTCTCAACCCTAGGAAGGAGGCAATGGTAAACCATTTCTAAAAAAAACTTGCCAAGAAAACAGCAGGGACATGTCCATGCAGTCTCTGAGAATTGGGACATGATTGAATGGAAAAATATACATCTTGCTATATTGGTATAAGATAGTGAAATAGCATCAGACTGAATAAAATTCAAAAAGAACAAGATTTTACTAAAGCTAAAGAGAAAAAAACCTGTTTTCAGGACTCAGGAGATAGTGTTATTATCCTCTTGGGAATAAGTACCACTAAAAGCAGCAATATTTATTTCCAATTAAATGATAATTATGACTGCCCTTTGCCATTAGAGTACAATCTGTCTTAGCAGATTTACAAAGTGCTTAGCTTTCAAGAGATCATATCCTGAAATAAAATAAAAAAAATAAAAATACACTAGGATAAAATAAAAAATCCATGACGCAGTGGTTGATGTGGAGTTAGATATGTATTTAGTTAAAATATATCAAATCCAGCTCCATTCAGTGTGGATGATCTAGCTTAAACAGTGAACCAGGAAATGTCTGGTTCATATTTATCTGTGCCACTAACATAAGTTCACATCTGTAAAATCTAGACAAAAATACCCCAAACAAGTCAGAAGTATAGAAAGGACCACCAAGAGTAAGTACCTGTATAAAAAAATAAATAAATCTGAAATCTGAAAATTTAATATAGAGATATTTCAATGCAGACTTTGGAAATGAAGTGGGAAGACAAATATATTCCTTTTAAATTCAATATTTCAAAGTGGCAGAAAATAGAATGTGTTTAAAAGAAACTGATACTGGGACTGTGTTTGGACAACTGACCTCTATGCATGGTACCTTAGCTATGCTCCAGGATTGGCTCCATACACAAATGATTCGCTGATATTTTGGATAGTTTTCAGCTTAGCTAACTTCTAAATCAACTATAATTTTGTACAAAACAAACTGAGTCCAGTTTTCCAGAAATAGTGGACTGAGTTAATTTCTAGCTGGGCAAGAATCCCCTTTCAGGGCTTCTCCCTCATACCGACCCAAGCAGAAAACTGTCAAGCAACATCACTTGTCCCCCGCCCACCCCTAATGATTCTGTGCTAGTGCTTTCACCTCTTTCCCAGTTCACAAAAGAGGCAGATTTAAATCTTACTTAGGTGTGCCAATGTAAAAACAGTGTTTTGCTCCATAAACATCCAGTCACAGCTCCAATGTGTGCAGAATCTGCTCCACTTCACCCTCCATTATGTCATACATGAAGTCGTAAGCAGTTGCCAATGGGATCAGAAGGGCAGGCAGATACAGAAACATGCAGGCCAGTCCCTCACCTTTTTAGTTCCTGATTAGGGTTATCTGCTGGACCTCTATTGCTCCATCTCTAAAAAGAGTCAGATATAGCGGCCATGAAGTGTAAACAAAACTACTTGTTGGGTTTTGAAACAGAAGAGCAGTGAAATAGCAAAATGGTGTAACAGTGCACAGAAATAACATAACAGGCTAACACAGCATAACACTGAAATGATAGGATAGTCCTCCATTACTTTATGAGCAAAACGCAAAAGAAAAAAAACCTTAAATATTTTGTTTAAATCTTTATTTATTACACTGCTTGTGATTCAGTTCCTTTTCTAACTTCAACCAATTACACTTTATTCAGCTCAGACCTTGCCCATTTTTCCTAGAGTGACTTTCCCCCACCACTTAGTTGTATGCAGAAGCCAATCTTATCTACTGCATGCACAAAATCAGGACAGCCTTATTCCGTAGTTAATCAGAACAGAGGCGGGATAAAGATCAGCAATGGGGTAGCAGATTTCATGCTGGCAGGACTGTCTGGTAATAGAGTTTTCAGCCAACTCAACAAGCATGGGTGGCACAAAACAGCTATGAGGAAAGGTTCTTTCTCTGCCACCTGGTTTCTTAGCTATTCTTCCTCCTCACACAAATTAAGCCACTGTGGCTTCATGCTCTCATTTCTCTGCATTGTTAGTAAAACAATCAGAAGAATGGTAGCTTGTACCTTGGTGGTTTTACAGCTTCTGATTCTGAATGCTTACATGTTATACAGGACAAACCAGACCACCAATGGAGAGGAACAGTGGTTGAACGATGGTACCTCCTATTAATCAATTAATGGCTTGCTTCATGCATTCTCCATGTTTTGAGATTAGCAAGGGAAGGGCAACTTTAAACCAACTCAAAACTGCTTTGGAGAGTTTGGAAATAAAATCCATGGTAGTGTGGAAGGGTGCCTTTACAGACAATGCTTTTTAAAGAAGACAAGCTGTTGAAATTCCTCCTTTGCACAGTCAATATCTTGCGATAAAGATGGACATAAATGGAATTTGGAAGAATGGGAGGTAATCTGATGTACATGGACTTTGGGAAGGAGGAATGTTGCGTAATCCTAATTGCAAACCCTTTAATTGTAATTTTTCTGGAGGCTATTGTGCCTTTACCGCAAACCCCAAATCCATCAGATTTTCAGAAGTGGCTTAATTTGTTGCACCAAAAAACAAACTGTAGCATTCTGAGGCTGCCTTCTGCAAGCCGTAACCTCCAGGATGTTGATCGTAGTTCAGAGTCTTGAGAGTTGTAATCCAATAGAGTGGAAGATACCAAGTTAGAGAAAGTTGCCTTCAGTGAATGCCATCAGACTTCGGTGCGCATGAAACACCCTGTTGGCTGCCATGCAGACCCTGGTGGTGGTCAGCTGATCCAAACACCAATCCACATAAAATACAAAGCAACCCCGGTGACAGGTTGGACCTTTACCCAACCAACCTTTCCTTGAACTCTCCTTCTCCCGCTGAACTATCTGAGTGCAATTTGGAGTTACTCACAATGATCTTTGCTCAGAGGGAGCCGTTTGAAAGGGCAGTGCTCTTCCCATTAACCTAGTCCAGAAACCTTTTTTGGCCAAGAAACCTACACAAAATTTTTGAAACCACCTTTTTACTCTAGGGCAAGTCCATAACCATTGATGGCAGTCTTAGTATGGATGAATAGACAGCAAAGAAACACATAAAGGCATCATGTTTTCCCTCCTTTTGAGTAGCACAAAACTAAGAAATTGGGGGTGTGGGGTGTTGAGTAATAGATTTATGAAGGAGTAGATCCTAATTTCAGGACCTTTGGATGCCTATCTAGCTTCTCCCAGGATGGGGACCATTTAAAAATTGATAGCAATTTCTGGAGCAGCAGTGGCTCCTTGTAATAATTTTGCGTTCTGCCATCACCAGGAATAAACCTTTCCTCCTCCAGCAGGAAAGAATACAATAAAATCACCTCTGCTTTTTCAAGTAAGGGCCAAATTAAATCACTCAAGACTCAGGGGAAGGGGGTGGACCAGATGCTCTTTAGAGACCTCTCCCAGACCCTGCAAAGCTAGAATTAACATCTCAGAATAAAGCACTTTATTGAGAATACTGGGGGCTTGCTGTTCTCTCTCCCTCATCTCCGGAGAGACTGTTAGATAACCGTGCCTCCTTCCTAAAAGCGGTTTTGTTTCCAAAGGCGCACAGCCTGGCAATCTCCCTCCGCCCCCGAAAATGCAAATACTTTCAGCGCGCGGTCCCCAACTGTGGATCAGAGCCGTCCCTTAACTTTCGCGACAGGCAGGCAGGCAGGCAGGCAGGTAAGGCTGGAAGCATCTTCTACGCTTCTGCCAAACTAGTCCAGTAACTGGAGGTCGAGATCGCGCACCTCGCAGGGGGCAACCCCCTCTCCCCCCCCCCCTCGACGCCATTTATGCTCCGGACTCGGCGATTAAAAAAAAATGTGAAGCGGCGTTCAGGCACACCCAGCGCGGAGCTCCTAGAAACCCCATTGATCACAATGGAAGACTTAACCAGGCCCCTCGCCTCCGTTCCCTTTGATATCGATGGGATTTCCGAAGCCGCCTTGTTTGTTTGTTTGTTTGTTTTCTAAATCAAACCAAACGAAGCAAGCACATTCGCGGGTGTTAAGACCCAGCTTTCGGTCCGTTCCAGTTGTGTTACGTTCAACAGCCGCTGAACCTTCGCCTTCAAGCAAAGGCTCCGAACACTTCCCGAGCCGCGACTGCTTAGAGACCTACCGAAACGTTTGAAAGGTTAACTAGCGAAGCGCGTACCTTTCCAATCGGGATAGTCTTGTCAATTTCGAAACCTCACGCGCGCAAGGTAACTACTAGCCAAAACTATTTTAAAGGGGCCGCCTTCCAGAAGACAGATGTCCGATACTGTGTAGAGGATCGTCCCTGGGACCTTGCCCTGCCAATCAACTGCACTCTAGAGAGCGGCTTTTTTTTTTTTTAAATTGTTGCTGTTATTGTTGTTACTGCACTACATCTGCTGTTTTTATCTAGTGCTAGACTTTTATCTAGAAGCTAGACTTCTCTTGAGTTGTCCAGAAGCCTCCATCCTTCGGCGGACTCTCTTGCCCCCCCCCCGTCTCCTCTCCGCCCCCTCCTCTTACCTCTTCTTTTCCTTCTCAGCTGTCATCGCGGGCGCCTCTGCCGCTCCGGCTGCTCCCCTTCGCTCTTTGCCGGCTTGCTGCTTAACCCAAGCGCGAGGAGAGGAAGGCGAAGGCGAAGGCGAAGGCGAAGGCTCTCCCGTGGGCGTCCCGCTCGGCAAGGGCAGCCTGGGCTCCCAGAGATCCAGGCGGGGGCCTGGCTTCAGTGGGTGGGAAGGTCCCTGAAGGCCTTTGATAGGCGCTGGGCTGGGTTGCTTCGCTCGTCCTTTTCGCCGCTTCTGCCTTCCCCCGCGCTCCTTCGGGCGGCTTAGAGTCCCTGCCGCCCAGGGCCCCTGGCTAGTCACTCTCTCCGCGCAGATTCAGACGCGAGCAGAAGAACGAAGGTCGCCCAAGTTGGCTGCTGTCCGAACCGAGCCGTCCCTGAGCTGACCGTACAGTCTCAGGACACTGCCGAGGATTGTACAGCCCGCTCAGGGAAGAAAAGGGGCAGCGAGCGCCCGCCGCGACTCTTGGGCGCTTCTCCCTTTCTCGGGCTCCGTAAATCTGAGGAAGCAGCGACGCGCTCAGGGCTCCCTTTAAAACGTCAAGCCTTGGCTGGGTGCTCCGGGGGGGCGGCCGCCTCAGACTCCCGAGGCCCGGACTCCGGCTCCAGCTGGAGCGGCCGACCGAGTGTCCTCCAATGGGCAAACGAGGCGCTCGGCTCTAGGCCCGCCTCCTCTCCCCTCCTCTCCGCCTGTCCTGCAACTTTCCAGGACTTGTTGAGCGGAGGTCAACGGAGCGACTTGGGGGCGGCGGCGGCGGCGCGAGGGGCCGCGGATAAGCGAACCCGCGCGCGCCGACCAGGCGAAGAGCCACAGGTGGCTCCGTTTATTAAAGCCCACGGCTTAGCCTCGGCACCGATTCGTCCTCTTGCAGTCCAGACACAAGAATTACTCTTATTATCCCGTTTTCTCTCCAGCGGTTTTGCTTGGGTCTGACAGTATCCTCCCCCCCCCCCGCCTCTCCTTTAATGCTGGAAGGATATTTTCCGAATTAAGGCGAATATACCACGTCCCGGGATAATGTTGCACGATCCAACTTGGACCCAACCTGGGTCGGTGACCGGGACCAGAGGTTTTGTCTTCCGAGCTTTCGGATTCGTGCCGGGTTCATCCTCGGGGGAACTTCTCTCCAGCCAGGCTAGCCAGAGAGAAGTTCCCTGGAGATGGGCTCCAGTACGAGTCCGGAAAGCTCGGATACTTCCCTTTTATTGTTACACATTAACGTGTCTACCTGAAAATCCAAAGCCGTGTTGCCTCGCTTTAATCAGACTGTTTGTAGAGGCTTGCCCCTTTCCTTCTCCTTGCCATCCACTCTAGGCCTGGCCTAATGAAGGTTAATGTTAAGGTTGGCAAAACACTTTTTTCAAAAATTAAGGTGAATAGCCATGTCCCAGGGTAATGTTGCTCCAGTCCGAAAGCTTGGAAGACAAAACCTCTGGTGACCAACTCAGAATGGATCCTGCAAAACACTTTTTGTTGCCCCCATGCAGTCAAATTTCAACAATATAGTTGCCTAAAACTTTTCAGATCAGTGTCCTAATGTTTTGATCAACAGAAGAAAGCCAAAAACTGTACTGAAGTCCTCCATAGAAGGGAGACAGTAAAACGCACTCACTCACACCATTCCAAAATCTCTATATTCCTGAATCTAGCTAGGTATGCAACATTGGTACTGGCTACTTTGTCTTTTATATACCCCATAATGGAGCAACTAGGCCCTGTCTCCTCAGCAGGTGATAGCACCTAGCCACCTTTGGCTGATCTTACAAGCAAAGCAAGGTCAACCCTGGTTTGAGAGACCCTTGGGAAATCTAAGGGAACTGGCTGAATGGGGAAGGGGAAAAAGAAGGTGGAGTAGGGAATTATCTTCATAACACTTCCAGGAAAACTGCATGGATCAGCCATCTGGAGTCAAATTTGGCTTGGGGTGTCTTCTTGGAAAAAAATTGATGGGTAGGCCTAGAACTTTCTGAGGGCAGAGGGTCTGGGAAATAATGGTGGAATAGTGTGTGGGTTTTCTGTCCCCCCTTCCTTATGCTGTCTTTTCAGAAGCACTGTCCTTAGAGTATAACAAATAAGTAAGTAAGTGCCAACTGTGTATGGTGACCATATTGTCCTGGAAAAAATAAAGGACTAACCTGAAAAAGGGGCAAGTCTGAAATAAGTTCATAAGGAGAAAAAAATAGGCAATTGTTTACATTTCTAACTTTGCTATACAAAGGAAAGTTCAAGAGTAAAACCAAGAAAAACTTTACAAAAACGCATATTTGAATAAAACTAAGATGAAAAATGTATTACATTTACTTTCAAAAAAGGCATTTTTTTCACGTGAATGTAAAAGATTGTATTAAGTGATATCATCTGTGTGGTAACAGTTAAATGTCCAAAACAAGGGACAAAAGTAAGGTTTTGAAAAATAAATAAATTTAAAGGAGAGCTTTCTAAAATAAAGGACTGTGTGTGTGTGTTTTTTTAACAAAGGGTGTCTGATCACGAAATAACTGTGCAACATGTGCTACTATGAGGGCCAAAGTATTGAATGGCACCTTAGCTAAACTCATCAGAGGCTCCCTTACAATTACACTGTTAATAATATTCTAATAATAACATATATTATTTTTGCGGCATATATTTTATGGTTTGGGTCATGGTTAACATGTTGGAACCAGAAAACCTTGTGGAGGTAATTGCGTGGCTTCCAGTTATTCTCTTTCAGCCCGACCTCTCACACAGGGCTTTTGTTATGGAGAAATATGGAGGAAAAAGTACTCCCTAGGATGCAGAGCTCCTAGAGGAAGGGCAAAACACAAATCTGACAAATAAGTAAATACTTGGTAGGTAAACTGGTTTAGGTGTTGTTTTAACAATGTCTTTTTAATTGAGTTTGTGCTTAGTTTTATTGTTAGTAGCTTTGGGCACCAATCTTTGACAGAAAAGTAGGGTACAGATTCAAGAATTACATTAAATCTCCCATGTATTTACTTAGCAAGTAAAATCTTGTCAGCTCTTATTGTACATAGCTGCATATATTGGTTTTTGACAAATTTTCCTATGCCCATATCATCCTTTGCATCCTCTGCATCCTTTTTGCATTTAGTCTGGGAACTTTCTCTTTGTCAGAATATACCAGCCCATAGGCGAGCCTGCATTAATACAGGACAGTGATTTATTGATGAGAGGGTGAGATGGGAGGGGAATTTCCCTCACTCAGCCACTAAATAATGGCTCCCTGTTCCCACTATCCTTTACTGGCTTGACAGTTTCCTGGCTGGTTGAATTTATTAACCAGCCACGCTTTGCTAATGAGATTGTGTCTCCTTGTTTAAGTCAGTCTCGTCTTTCCATTATTCTTCCATATCTTAGAATTTCCACATTTTGGCTAGAACTCCAGCTATGTCAAGGCATTGCATCCCTTGCAGTTGAAAGGGGCACCAAGCACCTGCTGATACTGTTTGGTTGGAAATAAATAATATTACTGTTACCCTAAACATTGGCTTATATCTTCCTTTTCTATCAGTACTGTTTGTGTGCATAACTACTTCCCCTCTTCTCCCCCACTGGAACACTTGAGGTTTGTCTTGATTTATTTTCATGCAAAGCTGGCTAAATCCCTTCACCCCATTCCCATCTTCTTTCTGGTTAAGAGAATGTTTGATCCTAAATATGAGGGTCCAGGACACCTAAACACAATGTCCCTTTTTTTGTAAACAATATTCCTCTTAGCAACATAAAATCATTATGATTTCAACTCATATGCTGAAATTTCAACTCTAGCTTAAACAGGCCCACAAGGCAGTATAGCCTCCCCTAAAAATAACATTTAAAAATATACTTTAAACATCCAAATATCATGACAGAAGATAATAATATTATCAACAGTAAAGCAAATGTAATATGTAATATTATCAACAGTAAAGCAAAATAACACTATTCAAAATAAACAGTTTTTTTGAAAGTCCTAAAATAACAAGGCTTCAATCATCTTTCCATCTAAGGGAAGCAGGCAGACTTGGTGACTTCAACTACCCAGATATCAGCTGGGAGACAAACTCTGCAGTGAGCGGGAGATCAAACAAATTCCTAACCAACCTAGCTGACAACTTTGTCATCCAAAAGGTGGAGGAGGGAACTAGACATAAAGCTATATAGGACTTAATCCTTACAAATAGAGAAGAAGTGATAGAGGGAATTGAAATTGCCGGAACCTTGGGGGAAAGTGACCATGTCATACTGGAATTCAATATAATGCAAACACAAGCAATAGAAAATAATTCAACCAATGTCTTAAACTTCAAAAGAGCTGATTTTAACAAACTCAGAGAGAACCTAGGAAAGATTCCATGGATGAAAATCCTAAAGGGGAAAACAACTCAAGAAGCATAGGAAACTCTGAAAAATGCAATCATAAAAGCCCAATCTAGCACAATACCACTGAAAGAAAAACAAGAAAGTCAAGAAAAAACCAGCAAAGATCTCTCAGACAAACTGAAAGACAAAAAGGACAAGTACAAAAAATGGAAAGAGGGATACATAACTAAGGCTGATTATCAGCAGACAGCCAGAACATGCAAAGACGAAGTCAGGAAACAAAGGCTTAGAATGAACAAAGACTTGCAACAGAAATCAAGGATAATAATAAAAAAAATCTTTCAAAATATTAATAATAAGAAAAAAGGAAAGGAAACTCTAGGTCCACTAAAGAGAGAAGATGGAAAGGAAGTAACAAGCAATAGGGAGAAAGCAGAGCTGCTTAACTCATTCTTTTCATCAGTCTTCACACAAAAAGAAATTATAGCACAACATACCCCCAAAAATACTGCAAAAGACAAACTAGAAACAAAAATTAAAATAAGCAAGAAAATGGTAAGAGAACACCTATCTGACCTTGACAAATATAAATCACTGGAACCCGACAGTTTACATCCCAGAGTTCTGAAGGAGCTGGCAGATGTTATCTCAGAACCATTGCACCATATCTTTAAAAAATCCTGGAGCACCGGGGAAGTACCTGAGGATTGGAAAAGGTCTGATGTGGTTCCCATCTTCAAGAAAGGAAAAAAAACAGACCCAGGAAACTACAGACCAATCAGTCTAACATCAATACCTGGGAAGATCCTGGAAAAGATAATCAAAAAACAGATCTGCGAACTAGAAGCAAACAAAGTTATAACTGGTAGCCAGCATGGGTTTGTTAAAAACAGATCACGCCAACCAATCTTGTTTCATTCTTTGATAAAGTGACCAAATTAGTAGACCAGCGAAACACTGTGGACATAGTATACTTAGATTTCAGTAAGGTATTCAACAAAGTAGACCACAATCTACTGCTTGGTAAGCTAGAAAAAGGTGGAATAGACAACATCACCGCTAGATGGATTTGTAGCTGGCTGACAACCATACTCATTGAGTAGTCCTCAATGGTACTACATCCACATGGAGAGAAGTAAGCAGTGGGGTACCACAAGGCTCTATCTTAGGCCCAGGACTCTTCAATATCTTCATCAATAATTTAGATGAGAGAATAGAAGGGGAAATCATCAAATTTGCAGGTGACACTAAACTGGCAGGAATAGCCACACCCCAGAAGACAAGCTCAGGATTCAAAAAGATATTGACAAACTTGAACAATGGGCCCTATCCAACAAAATGAGTTTTAATGTGGAGAAAAGCAAAGTTTTACATTTAGGCAGGAAAAACCAAAGATATAAGTATAGATTAGGTGAGACCTGGCTCAAAAACAGTAACTGTGAGAGGGACCTTGGAGTCCTAGTGGATGATCACTTGACTATGAGCCAGCAATGTGCAGCAACAGCCAAAAAAGCTAATACAATCCTGGGTTGACAGGCATAGAATCAAGATAACGCAAATAATTAGTACCGCTTTATAAAACCCTAGTGAGACCACACCTGGAATACTGCAACCAATTTTGGTCACCATACTACAAAAAAGATGTTGAGACCTTGGAAAAAGTTCAGAGAAGAGCAACTAAGATATACCAAGACCTGGAGACAAAAACATATGAAGAACGGCTGCAGGACTTGGGTTTGGCTAGTCTAAAGAAAAGAAGAAATAGGGGTGACATGATAGCAGTATTCCAGTATTTGAGAGGCTGCCACAAAGAGAAGGGGGTCAAATTATTCTCCAAAGCACCAGAGGGCAGGACAAGAAACAAGAGTTGGAAACTGATCAAAGAGAGAAGCAACCTGGAATTAAGGAGAAAGTTCCTAACAGTGAGGACAATTAACCAATGGAACAGCTTGCCTTCAGAAACTGTGGGCACTCCATCACTGGAGGTTTTTAAGAAGAGACTGGGCAGTCACTTGTCTGAGATGGTATAGGTTCTCCTGCTTGAGCGGGGGGGCTGGACTAGAAGACCTCCAAGGTCCCTTCCAGCTCTATTCTATTCTAAATCAAATCTCTGAAAGACTGTCACAAAGAAGAAAGGATAGGCTTTTTTTCTGTTCTTCTACAAGCAGTGTTTCTTAAATATTTTTCTTTCAGGATCCTTCCCATCTTTAAAAATTAAAGAGCTTTTAAAAGAGCTTTTGTTTGTATGAGTTATAGTTACCAATATTTAGTATATTAAACATTACAATTAATGCATTCACTGTCCTTCTGGTTCGCACAATTGTTTGGTGGGATTTTAATGTTATATTATTTTTCAAGATATGCTAGCAAATAATTTTGATTTTGCGAACTTCAGAGACACTTTTGAGAAACGCTGCTATAGAGCAACGTTTCCCAACCTCCACAATTTTAGATGTATGGACTTCAACTCATAGAATTTGCCACCCATCATACTGTGGGCTGTGGTCGGGGCCAGGGGGGGGGAATTCTTGGATTTGAAGTGGCTGAAGCTGAGAAACACTGCTCAGATGGCAGAAAATATAGGAAAATACCTGAAATGCATTTAAGAAAATATTGGAAGAAGCTTCCTAATAGTAAAAGCTGCTTACCTCTGGACAGATGGAAGACTCCCTTCCACTGGAAATACTGAAACAGAAGCCAAATGGGATACTTGGGATACTTCTAACATTGTACTCCTAGCACTGCAGAACTTGCAAGGAGTTGGAGTAGATTGCCTCCAAAATATCTTGTAATTCAGTGATTTTGTAGAAAATTTCCCCCTAAATTGGTACTTATCAAAAAAGCCCTTCTTTTCAATCACAAGTCTTTAACCTAAGGCTAAAGTAACTGGATCTAGGATTATACAATTACGAACAATCATAATTTTAAAGCCATCTTTGCTTCCATTGTTTGACCTTTTTCTTCCTATTGTTTTGTTGGAAAAAATAAATATGCTTTTAGAATTTTGTTTTATTTAATTTAATACCACTTTATAATGCCTTGGTAAAACCACACTTGGAATATTGCATCCAGTTTTGATCACCACAATATAAAAAAATGCTGAGACTCTAGAAAGTGTGCAGAGAAGAGCAACAAAGATGATTAGGGGACTGGAGGCTAAAACATATGAAGAATGGTTGCAGGAATTGGGTATGTCTAGTTTAATGAAAAAAAGGACTAGGGGTGACATGATAGCAGTGTTCCAATATCTAAGGGCCACAAAGAAGAGAGGATCAACCTATTTTTCAAAGCACCTGAAGGCAGGACAAGGAGTAATGGATGGAAATTAATCAAGGAGAGAAGCAACCTAGAACTAAGGAGAAATTTACTGACAGTTAGAACAATTAATCACTGGAACAAATTTCCTCCTGAAGTTGTGAATGCTCCAACACTGGAGGCTTTTAAGAAGAGATTGGACAACCATTTGTCTGAAATGGTATAGGGTTTCCTGCTTGAGAAGGGGGTGGATTAGAATACCCCAAGATCCCTTCAAACTGTTATTCTGTTATTTTATTTATTTTAGATTTTTTTAATCCCACCTTTATTATTTTTATAAATAACTCAAGGTGATGGATAACCTAATATGCCTTCCTCCTCCTATTTTCCCTATAAAACAGGGGTGTCAAACTTGCAACGTCATGTGACGTGTCGTGACGTATCACAACTTTTTTTTGCCATTGCCAGCAATGGGGTGGGCGCGATTTTGCTATGATGCATGCGGCTTGTGGGCCGCAGTTTGACATCTCTGCTATAAAAGAACTCTGGGAAGTGAGTTGGGCTGAGAGAGAGTGAACGAAATCCTATGAAATTTATTTCTCCATATTCAATAATGGTTTCTTGTTTTTTAAAGATGAATAACAATATAATGCTGTGTAATGCTTTTCTTTTAATTATTTTTGTTTTTGAAATCTGTATGCCATCCTTCAAAAGCAAATTTTCCCAGGTGTGGCTTCATAAACTATGATCTCAACATCCATTTGGGAACTAATTAATTTCAGCAATTGCATGATTCATACTTCTTACATCACAAATAAGCAAGATAACCAAATAGTAAGTGCTATTAATTAATCTATATGTGACTTCCGGTTGCACAGTAGCGCAGCAGCCAAGGGATTTCGGGGCTCTGTGCCCTTTGGCTGAATTTCTTCCTGTTAGGGGACCCTAAATGGGCCAGGAGCTGCCTCGAAGAGGCGGCAAAGAAGGAAGGAAGTCCCGCAGACCACGGAGAGATGGCGGTCAACCTGATCGGTCCAGGAGAAGTCTTCCAGAAACCAACAGAAGAAAGGCTAGCCTAACTTCAGAGTCTAGCCCAAGCTACAAGCAACCGAAGTCAAAAAGCACTATTTTAAGCTGATTGTAAACAGCGCATTTGAATCTGGGTAAGATCCTCATTTTTCTCTATGCTACTTATTAACTTTCCTGGAAAAAAAAATTCCCAAGAAGCAAAAAACCTCTGAACGTGAAGGAGGGGGATTTTTGCCCCACCCTTTTACTAATGGAAGCGGCGAATTAAACCTTTTATGTAGGACCAAAACATACAGAAATGAAATGAAATGAATATAAAACCTAAATTTGGATAAGTTTGGAATTGTTGAATGGTTAAGATTCTTATTTTAAAGGCAATTTTCTATTTTGATGATTTGAAAAATAAACTGGTGTTGACATCTAGTGGTGGATAAAGACTATGACAGCTATGGCTTTTATACAGGACTTAGCAAAATCTGGAAAAAAATAATCTGCTTGTAACCTTCAAAGCTATAACAATAGAGAACAGCTGTGACAAAAAAAGAAAACAATTTGGGTTACAGACAAAGAGAGGATTATGAACTTCAGGAAACCTTTTTGAACCTTTTTGGATTATAAATATCTACTAAACTGTGACTCTAAAGCTATTTGCAGAGAAAAGAAAACCTCGATTCTTGATCACTATGGAAAATCAGAGACTTGCAGAAAGAACTTATCAAGAAAAAATAAATTCCTTTCAAGAGGAGACATATGAGATGCTGCAACTAATTCAAACAACAATAACTTCAAACCACAAAGAAATCCAAAATAACTTTGAAAACATAAACCAATTCATCTCCAATTTAACTTTACAACAAAAAAATCCCAGTAAATAACAATAGAGAAGGAGCAGATAAAACATATAACTGAACACAAATTCAAGGATAGAGACTCAAAGATGAAACTTAACACAACAAAGAAGTATGATTTAACCCAAGTGAATTTTTTTTTACAAGAAATATTGATTTTGGAAAAGGCAACTTATACTTTAAGACCACAAAACAAATTTGAGGGTAAAAAAAAAGACTGGTCAAAATGGATTGCATAGACGTCAGGAACACCACTAGAACTGGAGAGACAAAAAATGATAAGAGATACAGAGAGAAAAAGAAAGAAAAAGATTTTCAACAAACATGAAAGAGCAAACGCCTCTTACAAAGATATTGTACTTGACTTATTTTTTATATCTACAGTGACACCTACAAGAATATGGAAAGACTCTTTGATTCAGCAGAATATATTGATTAAAGATATTGGGCAAAAGAAGAAGGCCAAAGTGAAAATTAAGAAAATAGATGATGGGACTTATCAGAGAGAATATTTAAAAAAGAAACACCTGTTTGAATATGGTTAAAGTAATAGAAAGACTTTGGATATGAATTTTACTTTAAGAGGGAGGAGTCCCTCAAATAACATAGTACTCTCTCTTTCTTCTCTTCTCTTCTCTTCTCTTCTCTTATTTCTTGATATGAGTAATATAAAAGAGTTAGAATGGCTTATATATAAGGACATATTTTAGATATTTAAATGTGATTGATTTTAAGAAAATTACAATGGATTGAAAAAAAAATGTTTTGAATAAGAGTTAAAAGACCAGATGACTAGATTTATTAAAGGGAATATTTAAAGATTAAATATATTCTTAATTATGGTAAAAAAAGAATGGAATTTTTTTGGAAATAAATATGTATTAGCTTAGGGGAAACATGGACTTTCAGTAGTATACTATCTTTTTATCCTTCTTTATTCTTGTTCTTTTTTTTCTCTTTTTTGTCTTATTTATTCCTTAAGTAAGGTAAAAGTTATGGGATGGTTTACCTGAGAAAAAATAGAATCAAATATTTAAATGTAATTAACTTTCAGAAAATCTTAACCAGTAAGAATGTCTTGAATATTGTGGGAAAAACAAATGTAAACAAGAACTGTAAATGGGATCTATGATGAGGCAACCAGAATGACTAGATAGAAAAGAAATATTATATTGATGTGATTATTATTTGCAGAAATATTAGAAAAAAAATTATATTCAATTGTTATCTATCAAAACAATAAGAATTGTATTAACTTAAGGTTGGTAAAAGAGAACATTATGGGAAGAAGAGGAAATCAAGTAAAGCTATTATGTGGATTATAGATCATAGAAACCAATTGTTAGCGAATGTTTTTTAAATGTAAATCCAGACAACACACTGTTTACCGAATATTAAGGTGACCATGTTAAAAAATTAATAAAATATATTATAAAAAAACAATAATTAATCTATATGTATTACCTGCTAATCATATTTTCATGAGTTTATTGTGTGAATGAAAAAAATCTAAACTAAATAAACTGAAAGTTAAAATTGCTGTATTAAAATTCCAGTTTAATGCAGTGGCAAAATTTATAACCAAAATCTGTTCCTGAACATTTAACATGGAAGTTTTTATTACTGACCAAAATCAGCCCAAATTTTATATGATGTGTGAGCTTTGTAGCTGAACCTCCCATGTCATAGAGTGTCTAACATTTGTAAATCACTACATTGCATTCTTCTTGAGAGTGAGATGGGTGGTACCTAAGTCTGACAAATAAATTAAATAAATAAGAATTTCCTAGTATAGATGTGCTCTCCCTTCAAATCATTCCTATGTTGTACTTGGATTGATGATGAAAGCGATGAGGAACCAATAATAAATTTTGCTGATATAAAGTTCCTTATCAAGAGCCACGGTGGCACAGTGGTTAGAATGTAGTAATTGCAAGCTAATTCTGCTCAGTTCATTTCTCACTGGCTCAAGACTGACTCAACCTTCCATCCTTCCGAGATTGGTAAAATGAAGACCCAGATTGTTGGGGGCAATATGCTAACTCTGTAAACCACTTAGAGAGGGCTGTAAAGCACTATGAACTGGTATATAAGTAAGAGCTATTGCTATTGCTATCATTGGTCAACAACACCTAAATTCTCAGATTCCCCATACCTGTTTTGTTATAATTGGCAGAAAATCCAGATCAAAAGCGTATCTAATCCAGCCTTCTGCTTCCCATGTTGGCCAAACAGATGCATCTGGAAAGTCCACAAGCCGAGCAAGAAGGTAATGTCTCCTTTCTCCTCTGGATCAATGGCTCCTAAAACTCAGAAGCATGGACCAGAATAAGCATATAGCCTTGTTCAAGGCTGGTACCCACTGACAGTCTTACCCTATCTGTGATTAATGGTTGATGCATCTTGTTTTGAGCTACTCTGGAGAACAGGAGAAAAGAAATACAGATATTTTTAAGTAATGAAAAAGAGCTATTCTACATGAATAGAGAAACTTTAGGCTTTGATTTAAAACTGGCTTACAGTCCTGACTTGAATGCATGCAATAAACATAATCCTGGCTTTAGATGTTATAGTAAGTTATCTCTGGCTGGATTGTTTACCAACTTACAAAGCAGGAGCCAATGTTCTTCACCAGCAGGAATTTGTGGTTTGATGCAGCCTGGATTCCTATCTTTTTCTTATATGCCAGTATGGCCATTGTCTTGTGGCATTTCTATTTAAATAACATAGCAGTAAATGTAAACTTTAAACAAAAGAATAAGTTATTTACTTTCTATTCTCAAAACATAATTTTTACTAAGGGATGAAAATTATGCCTCCTAATCTTTATTCATTATTGGTTATTATCAATATGGGTCTATATTCCAGCAATTACATTCTCTTTATAAAACATCCAGCAGAATATTGCTTCCACCTATCAATAGACACTATAAATCCACATTTGCTTATAAAATTGCAAAAAGCCTCAAACATGACCAGGAATATATATTGAAACAGCTGTTTCCTTCTGGAATACTTTTTAAAGAATTGGTGTTCAAGGACCTCAGAAGAATAATGGTGATGCAGTGGTATGAATGGAGAGGTGTGGGATAACTTCATTCGCTTCCTTTTTTTCATTGTGTTTTATATAATTTGGAAACCACCTTTCTACACCATACAAATGTAGAGGTTTAAATGTCAACAAAACTTTGAATAGAATGGGATGGAAAGTGAAAGCATAGATGCTACATGACCATATTAGCCTATTCCAGTAAATGATAAACTCTGTTTTGGACACAAAAAAAGAGAGCAGAAGATAATAGGATATGTCCCTTTCTGACAAAGATTTATTGAAAGCTGCTTGCAGTCAGCCGTATACCGAGAAACAGTCTGATCTGAAAACAGAAATAATCTGATCTAATCTGTGCAGGTCCTACACAATGCACAAAATTGCATATACAATTAGCATTAAACATTTTTCAACCCTCCACAGGTGGAAAGAGATATTATGCTGAAACATTTGTCTCATTTCTCCCTGTGGATTAACTTTTACTTTTCCATATTGAGTGGAAACTTCATCTAACATGTTATCTTAACATTCTCAGGCACATCAGGCTGACTACAGATTTTTGAATCTTCCATTTGTAAACATCTTTTTTGGATTTCCCAGTTCAAGTCCAATTTAAAGAAAAAGAGAAGACAGTGGGAGGTTGAGTTGCCCATCGGGATTTAACAACTGAAGAGTAGATTGAGCAGACATATTCCCCTGGTCCCAATCTTCTGTACTTTGAAAACATATAGTGTGTTTCTATTTAAATAGAATAGAATAGAATAGAATAGAATAGAATAGAATAGAATAGAATAGAATAGAATAGAATAGAATAGAATAGAATAGAATAGAATAGAATAGAATAGGAATTGGAAGGGACTTTGGAGGTCTTCTAGTCCAACCCCCTGCTCAGGCAGGAAACCCTATACCATTTCGGACAAATGGTTGTCCAGTCTCTTTTTAAAAACTTCCAGTGTTGGAGCATTCATAACTTCTGGAGGCAGGTTGTCCCACTGATTAGTTGTTCTAATTGTCAGGAAATTTCTTCTTAGTTCTAGGTTGCTTCTCTCCTTGATTAGTTTCCATCCATTGCTTCTTGTCCTGCCCTCAGGTGCTTTGGAGAATAGCTTGACTCCCTCTTCTTTGTGGCAGCCCCTGAGATATTGGAACACTGCTATTACGTCACCCTAGCCCTTCTCTTCATTAAATTAGACATACCCAATTCCAGCAACCGTTCTTTATATGTTTTAGCCTCCAGTCCCCTGATCATTTTTGTTGCTCTTCTCTGCACTCTTTCTAGAGGCTCAACATCTTTTTTATATCATGGTGACTAAAACTGGAATGCAGGATTCCAAGTGTGGCCTTATTAAGGCATTATAAAATGTTATTAACACTTCATGTGATCTTGATTCTATTGCTCTGTTAGTGCAACCTAGAACTGTGTGGTCTTTTTTGGCAGCTGCAGCACACTGCTGGCTCATATTTAACTGATTGTCCACTAGGACTCTAAGATCCCTCTCACAATTACTATTATTGAGTGGGTGGGAGTGGGAGCGTGTGTGTAGGGGAGATTCAATTATGAATTTTTAACTACAGATTTTTAATGTTGCACACTACCTGGAGTCACTCTGTGAGAGTAGGTGACTGTATAAATTTGTTTAATAAATAAATAAAAACTTTATTTCTAATGGATATGCACATGTTCCGCAAAATTCTCTTCTCTTGCCCATCATTTCAAAATAATCTCTAAGCAGCTAAAATAATGTTTTAGCGTACATACTAAGTAAGCCCCTTTTCCCAAGATTTCACTTCTAACCAGCTAACTAAATAAAGCAGTAGTATGTAGTATGCACTAACAGCAGCTAATATTAACAATACATTAAAAATGTTTTTCTTAAAAAAAAAGAGGTAGTAAAAACAGGACTTCTTATAGCTCAGAAGAGAGAATTTGATTATAGTTCCTCTTTTTACTGATCCAATGATAGTTAAACATGCTTCCTCTGCAACGATTTGATTGTATGGTAATAGAATGGAAAGAAATGTCATCTGCAAATATTGGAATCTTTGGGTAATCAAAATACATGTATGTGCTGGGTTTCTAAATGTAGCTCCCAGATGACAGAAGAACAGAACAAGATCAAAGAACCAGGTCACTTATTTTCTAGATTAGCTAACCTTTAGTTTTTCCACTGATCTGAGTTGGATTCAAAGCTTCTTTTCTAGAATAAACACTCAACTTCACAGTCCAGAGACAAGAAAAATATTTCAGCCTGATTGAATGGAAGATGTACATTCAGAATTCAGATAGGCCTGATATATCAGCCACTACTTAGCTCAAGAAGATACACTTCTACTGAAATGACAGTTCCTATTCTCCTAACTCCTTTGGCCACACTTCAGAAGGAATAAAAATTGCTTGGTAAATTTGTAACTATTTCTAAGTACCTGCCACTGAATCTTTTCCTGTCAGCTGGTCTCTATTCTCTGATCATTTTTCCTTCCTTAGGATACACACAAGACCAAGATAAAGGTCTGAACTCTGCAAATTGTATGCATACTGCTGAGAGCCATGCATATGTGTAAATAAATAACAGCAGCAAAAGGGCTGTGGCTGTAACCCAATGATAGTACATACGCTTTGCATGCAGAAGTTTCCTGCTTCAATATTTAGCTTCTCTAAATAACATCTCTCTTCATACAGGCTCACTGGGTACAAGATTATCTATCTATCCAGATACTTAATTTGAAAATGCCTATTCCTAAAACAACAAACACCCTTCAAAAACTCATTCTGTATCTGAACAGAGAAGCACTGGCCACAAAATATTCATTTCCTGATCATCTTAAGGCTAGATATGCCATGCAAATTATGTTACTGTGGCACTGCATGAAAATTATTCAGTACATATAACAGGAAGAAGATGCAGCACACGGGCTTTTAAGTAGTACTGATAGCTGGGGACAAATGGTGTCACTGCTGACATTGGTCCTAGATGTCAAAGCCATTGATGGCCTAGATCACGGGTGTCCAACTCGCCGTGTCACGTGATGTGTTGCGACGTATCACAACTTTTTTTGCATTGCCGGAGTTGGGGTGGGTGCGGCCTCCGCATGATGCAACCTGCCTGCGGGCCAGCAGTTTGACACCCCTGGTCTAGATTATAGGAAGGACTCCATTCTGCTTCTGTTACACTTGCTGCTTTCTGTAATTACCATTCCAAGAAACCTCTCTTATAGTAGCATCTCCATTATGGAACTTCTTCTCCAGATAGTGCTATTTATTTATTTACACACTAATATTTATATCCCTTCCGGCTCTAGGAATAAAGAGTGGCTAACGTCCAAATGAAACACATAAAATAACAATAATCATCTTAACATAAACATAAGAGGAAAGAGCAAATACACATATAAGGATTAAAAATGTCCCTCAGCTCTCAATCTTTAAGTGATTTTTTAAAAGAGCCAAATCTTTATTGCTCTGTGAAAAGATTTATGGAGTGGAAGGGACCCTCCAATTTTAGGAGGCAGCATAATGTACCAGGAATGGTTATCTAGTAAAAAAAAAAAAAAAAAGCTTGCTTTCAGATCCACTCATCCTGATCTGTGAAGACAGGGAATCCATAGCATCCTCTCCTGGACTGGTTGAATGGGATAGGTAGAATCCCTCTGGAGAAGACAGTCCCAGGAGGACTTTGGTTCTAAGCCTTGTAGGCCATTTTATATTCATTAGGTGGAGTATACATTTATCTGGTTTTTCCCAAATATCTAACCAGGTTTTTATATTTTTGTGAATTTTGAATGAACATGATAACTTTTAATTACAAATACTTCCCATCCCCACATATTTTTAATGGAATAACAGTGGAATATTTTTACATTGTTGGCTTCTTATTGCTCTTTGATTTGCAATGTGAACCATATTATCTTGTATTTTTGCTGTTCAGGCCTATGTGACTTGTTTTAGTTGCCAAAAAAATGTATACAAAGGACACATTTAAAAAAGAAAAACTGAGGAGGATAGATCTCCCTAAAATAGCCTAATAAAAACTGAGCATGTTCACCACTCTGGGAATACTGTACTTACTGGTTACTAGTGGATATAAAAAAGTGAGAGGTAGGAGGACATAAGGCCATGAAAAAGAATAGCTGAATTTGCAGTGAATTTTTGGTGCAAGTTTCAGTTCCAATCTATCAATTGCTATATTTAACTTTTCCAATTTTTGTGGATAATAACTTAAAAAACCAAGCTAACCAAGAATAAGGCCAGCCTAAACTCTTAGCATCTCTATAGTAAACAATAATCAAGGGCTGTCTTTTTTTTTAATTCTACATATAAAAACTGACATGAATGACAGCTGAATCTTTTCTTTAATGAAGGCATTTTTGCATATGGATGAGAATGTTAATTTTGTGGTTTGTAAATTAATAGAGCATAACAAAGATTGCACTTTTATACTATGAAGTAAGACCAAGACCATTTGAATGAGCAGCCAGGCATTCTGTCAATTCTTGGGGTCATTAGACAGGTACTGACACCTGCATCCTCTGTTTTTTTGCCCAAACAAGTATTTGAGCAATATTAGATAGTTAAGAGGAGCTCTCATTTTAATTCCCACAATGCATCTGATACTATGAAGAATTTATTGCAAGGTAAAATGAAAGTCCAAATCTTCTCAGTACTGTCATCCTACTTGCTATTTTTGCCAGATGTCGATTCTGGACCTGGATAGCTCAGACAAGGAGTCCCACAGAACATTGGGGCACTCTACAAACCAGATTTGGCTCTGATAGTAACACTATAGATGGAAAGGAATCCAGAGATGGTTAGCATTATTTCAATTATTGAGGCAAGCAATGTCCAAGGTAAGCTCTTTCTAAGCTGGTTCTGTTTGTTCTTGGCATCATGTTCCAACAGTGGGATAATCTTATTTTTCTACTGAACTATTAGGTTATGAGTCACAGCTATAAACTCACCTTTTTGTGTACTGTTGACAAACAAAACAAAGAGGCAAGGAAAACTGACCACATTTCAGGAATATTTACAGAGTTTCAACATGGATTCTACCAGTTTTGGATGGTTTACTAATGAAAAATGAGCAAAACTAGATAATCTCAAATGTGTTTCCTATCTCTAAAGAACTAATTATATAGAATACCATTTTTAAAGTGACCACAATTATTTAAAATTAAGTAATTCACAGCTTTTGAAATCTTATTTACAAGCTTTTTCCTCAAGCAGCCTGGTGGTTACTATGTGAGATTCTTACATAACCACATTACTGACATAGCTCCAAATTTAACAACAAATATGAAAGGTCATGTGACTTATGACCTTGTGGTATAGGATAACAAGGTAAAGAAGAATGTGACTTTTAAGACATGCAGAATTTCAGAAGTGGTGGTTTAGATGTAATTTTTCAAGAAAAATATTTTTTAAAATTAGATGCTGCAGTACAAAACAGTGATAGGGTCATTTCTGTAGAATATTTCCCAAAGAATGTTATTGCAAAATTCTATTAGGATCATGGAATTAAATCTTGGTGACATATGACATCACATAAAAAATGAACTTGTCCAGAACATCTGAGGGTATTAGATTGGGGAAAGGTGATCTCAGGCTATCTGGGCCTAAAATCAGCAAAAAACATAATAAATCATAAAGGGATTGCAGGACTGCTGAAAATGCAGGCCTGTTGCCAAGCAGCTAAAATGAGATCACATGACAAGGCAACCGTTAGAACTTTGAATCTGGATCATATGCATTTCTGGGGAGGTCTGTCATAACTTCAGATGGTTGCTAAACGATCACTTGTAAGTCAAAGACTACCTATAGTTATTCCAATATAAACCCAATACCAAATTCTAGTTAGCTGCCTAATGGTTGCATTCTGAATTCAGTGCATATTTCACTGTTCCTACAGATTCACTTGCCTATAGATCAAGGTAATGTATGAAACCTCCATATCCAGAAACACTTGATCTTTGAATAAAGCTACTGAAATGCTACAATGGCAGAGGAAAGCAACATGCTGAAATTCAGAAGACCTTTAGTTTGAACCATTTTAGCATTTACATGACCATTCTTTAAGAGGCAAATTTACCTTTTCCAGTTGAAGAAAGTCTACACATTACCTCAGGGTAACAGAGCAACAACTTTCACATAAATAGACTGAGCCCATTCTGAAAAATCAAAAGATATGGAGTATGCTATATTTTTGCTGCATTCTGAAGTCCCCCCCCCATATTTTTTGTCTTAGTTCATAGTAAACAAGTCTCATCTCTCACCTCAGCTATTGCATAGATGTTCAATTTTTGGTGTTTGGCTTGGTCTTAAATCAAGAAACGTAGCAATCATTTGAAATTATAATGAACCTCCCCAGGGCTACTTATGATCTGTATTTGAAAATTTGACAGCTGTCCTTCCTCCCATGGTCACATGATCACATTTTAGGCACTCAGCAACCAGCCTGCATTAACTGCTGTTTGCAGCATCCTTCGGTCACATGAGGGCAATTTACAATAATTTTTTTTTTGCCAGAAAATAGCCTTTACTTCCAGTTGCCAACAAACAACACCCATTGCAGACAATGGATTTGCTTAAAGAATGCCATGTTCACTTAAATAGGTCATAAAATTGGGCATGGTCACATGGCATGCTTAATAACTGGCATGACGTATGATCATAATTCCGGGCTCAATGATGTCATAAGTCAATTGAAATTATGAGCCACCACTGATCATTAAAAAGCTCTTATTAAAGGTCAAGAGCATACCAAAGTATTTCTTGGCTTATTGTGCCTCATATTTTTACCTGGTTAAACTCAGGTTAACTGTGTTCTCTTTAAGCAGAGCAATGGGATGGAGTGGGATAGTTTTCATCCAGTTAATGAGCACAAAATATGACCATGTAATCTATTTAAATAACAATGTTTGTGCTAAACTCAATTCTTAAACATACTGTAAGGTAATCATGCTATCCAGGGAATTCTGAAGTTATAGTCCAATACACCTGGAAGCAGCAGTTTGAGAAAATCCTCTCTCTATCTTAAGTAAAATGCTTTTTCCTGCCCAGCACTAACCTTCTGAGTTATGGGAAGAGTAGAGTTTAATATAACTGTTTATTTGCATGTCCCATAGTGAGGAACACTGGGAGTAACTTCCCCTTTTATTTAAAGAGACAAGGATATGCATCTTAGCAATCCATTTGTTGATTCACTTCTGAAAGCAAAACATATTGGGCTGACCTTCAGCCATCCTTGTCAGGTGTAGCTGAAGAGGTATGAACAATGCTGTTTGTTAAACTGAGTTATATTACTGAGAAAGCTTTATATGTTGAACTTCTAAGCAAGTAAGTTAGAACGGGAGCAATATTATTTTTGAGTGATATGCTCAACAAAAAACAATACAAATTAGATGTCACTAATTACAAGTAGCATTGTTATCACATCAAGCTTAGATGAGAAGTCACATGATGAAACAGGTCTAGGCTTCTGCCTGTTACCATTTCTCCAGAAAGTGAAAAATCCATTCACTATTTTGTTTGTGTTCATGCTAGATTCTTGGCTGCAAAATACTTTAATTAACATAAAGTAATCTTTAAAGTCTCTGGGTCTTTTAAGGACTTTACATAAAATGATGAAATAAAACATGCTAGAACCTGCATTAAACTCCAAAACAATGTTAACTCATAAATGCGCCTCAAACAATGTCAATCTAGATAGAGTATTACTGACTTTTATTGATGAACAGATTAGGCAACAGGACTAACTAGGGCAGAATTGTATGTGTATGTTGTGCGTGTTTGTCTGTATACATGCATGCACATGAATGTAAGGATTTAGGTTAGCATGGCCACATTCCTTTGGAATTCTGGCAGTTCAAATACCAACATAACTAAATGCCCTTAGATTGGAGAAGATGAGTATAAAAGATCAAAATATGTTTGCTCTTTCTCTTTCCAAATCACTTGTTTTCAGCAATGACTATCATACTTAAAACTGGATAATAGTGACTACTAGTATGTTTAAAAGGCTGGAAAGGCAAAAACTTTAGCAAATTAAACTATCCCTAGCAATAGGCAGCTTCTGACATTTTCAAGGTTCCTTACAGCAATTAAAATGCAAATTGCAATTTTAGAATTTAAGAATCAGCATAATACAGTAAAAATCAAGACAAATTTAAAATCAGTATCAGAAAATCAAAATAGAATTTGATTAACAATTAGAAGCTTGATGAAAGGTGGGATTTCCCCAGTTTCCTAACTATTGGGAAAATAGGAGCCAATGTGCCTCCTTGGGCCGTGCCCTTCCGAATAATGTTCCCCCGGTTCATCCTGATCCTGCCTATATTTAGAAAGAAATTAAAGATCTGTTCTTTCTCCTCAGGCATTGGGTCTGGGAGTGATATGATTCATTGGATGAGTTTTGTTTCCCCCAGCACTTTATGCGTTTGTATGTTGTTCTGGATTATGTTTTTATGCTTTGTTCTCTTATGCAGTTTTTATTAGCTTGTAATTGTTATTGGTGATGTATGCCTCCCTGAGGAGGCTAAATGAATAATCTTATAAACAAATAAATAAATTCCATAGTTGAAGAAGGCCCTCCCCTATCTTCAAAATAGATGAGCTTTTGTCAGGGTCTCTCCAATTGATCTTGGGGAAGGAGGCTGGACTGTTAAAAGCAGATACAAAGATGGCTTATAAGGTCATGGATTATTCATGCTTGATCTAATGGAAGAATAAGCTTTCTGCTACAGACTATAGTGTCTGACTGGAAGAAGGAACAACCCAGGAATGGGAAAAATACTCAGGAAATGTACTGATCTAACTATTTACTCTCCTCCTTTGCCAGTAGGAATGAGAACATTATTTCATTTTCTGTTTAATAACACCTATTCCAATTTGCCAAAGTATTTTTTTTTAATTTTGTCATTCACATTTCATTTTGTTGCTCCTTTCTTTAATGATTTTATTCCACCATTTCTTTGATATTAGTGTAACTCTTGCGTTGCAGCAAGTTGTCCCGCAGTGAGTTGGCCATGGCAAATGATGTCATTTACTTATGGAATGGCTCTGCAACTTCTTTAACATGTATGTGATGATAATTGGCAAAAGGCTGCTGCTATGCCCCTGTATAAAATTCCAGGTAACAGGAATGAGGTTAGGAGCTGTGGTGGTGCAGTGGTTAGAATGCAGTATTGCCGGCTAATTCTGCCAACTGCCAAGAGTTTGATCCTGACCTGCTGAAGGTTGACTCAGCCTTCCATCCATCTGAGGTCAGTAAAATGAGGACCCAGATTGGTGGGGGCAATATGCTGACATTGTAAACCACTTAGAGAGGGCTGTAAAACACTACAAAGTGGTATATAAGTCTAAATGCTAATGCTATTGCTATGAACAGGAAGGGTGTACAGCAGAATTCTGATTCAAAAGGTATGAGAGAGGAAAATGAGCAAAGTTTCAGAACCACAGAATTACTTTATGCTGGACTGGGAATAGGCAGAGAAGATTTTTGTTGCTCAGTAGAACACCGAGGAATATATGAATGTTAGAAATGAAAACGGTTACTTATTTGTTGATTGTCACACACTTTCTCTTTTCTGACTCATAATAAAGTCAGTAGGTTTGAACTATGAAATGTTTTATACGACTATGGAGTTGAAACTTAGATGCTGAATACAATACGAACAGTATTTGATGAATTAAATCGTGCATGCTTAGGGAATGGTTGAGTATTGAGTTGGGAGTTAACAAGAATGTGTAATGACCCCTTTATTGTTTAATATAGACAAATGTATAAGGAATGATTATTATGACACTAGAGATGTTATTCACAGGGATGTGCTTTTGTATGCAGATAATGTTATTGGCTGGAAACCAAATAATTTGCAAAAACTGTAAGATAGATTAAATAATTTAAAAAGGTTTATGGATTTTAACATTAATGTACCAAAGGCTAAACTATGTTTAACTGGAGAAACAGAGTGAATAATAGTAAATACTATACAAATAGTAAATCATTAGAGCAAGTAGAGAAATTTATATCGCTTGGTAAAATGTTTATGAAAGATTGGGAAGTCAATACAGAAATTTTAAAATGTGCAAATGGCTGTGTATAAGAATGTACTTCTGCTTATTTCTTTATATGGAAGTGACATTTGGTTATAATAGGAGGACATCAACTAAATTATGGAAATAGGTTATTTAAGAAGTGATCAATAAAGAACAGGTGTTGAATGAATGTGGATTGAAAATAGAAATGAGTGATCAATAGGAAAAAAGTGTATTGAGGTAATTTGGTCATGCAGGGTGGATGAATGAAGAATGAATTTCAACACAAATATATAAAGAAAGATCGAAAAGGTTAAGATGAAGGAGGAGATTGAGGAAGTTGTGATGAACAGAGTTGATGAGAGCTTCAAAAAGAGAGGTGAAAAAAACCACCTGAGTGATTTTGGACCAATCACCTTCTCTCAGTCCTAGGAAAGAAACAATAGCAAATCACATCTGAAAAACTTTGCTAAGAAAACTGCAGTGACTTGTCCAGGCACTTTCAGGAGTCAAGATTGAATACTATTGCTTTAAACTATATTTCTTTCCCCCCACTCTCATCTCACATGTTTAATTGGACGGGGGCTTAACTATTTCTCTTTTTTTATGCTTTGTATAAATTGCTTATTCCACAAGGGAACAGCTTGATGAGTATTATAGTATGTTTGTTAAAAAAAAGAGAGTATTACAAAATGATGCAGGAGCAAGCGGAAGAATGGAAAAATAAAAAGCAATGTGGAATCAAAATTGACGAATTCGTGCATTATTTTTTGCAAGATACCTCTAGTAAACTAACCTTTCTGTTGTTGTGAGTAGTTTTGACTTCCCCCTCCCACTGCAGGAATCTCTTTTGTGACCTTCATGGAAAATGCTGACCAAATGGCGCAAAGACCAAAGAGATATAGAATGATCAACTTATGTTACCAAACCAAGGAAAAGAAGTGTTAAAAATGGGCAAGGCTGAGAGTTTATCAACTGGCCACAAATAAATAGCTTTCAAGAGGTGTCCTATCAGCCAGCTATATCAGCAAACAATTACAGATGGTAAACATCTACATGAGTTGGCAGCAAACATTGCAAATATCTATTTTCTGATGTTAGGCTTGTTGCCTTTTGCTAAGTTGGGTTTTGTTGGTCTGCATAGTCATGTGCAGATCACATTTTAGGGTACTATGTGCCATAGGATGATACAATGATTCTATTTAGCCCTATTAAGGAAATACCTAAAATGCAAACCTAATGGACAAAGGAAATGAAATCTATAGATATTAGGATGTAAACACATGGCTATTGATGAGAAAGATGTAGAATAGATAGTATTGTGGATTTGGGATTTCCCCCCCTCATGTTCAAAATATAACTTCAAAAACAAACATAAGACAAAAGAAGAAACACTCATCAGTTACACAGTATATCAAAAGCCTAGTGCAATATATTAATTATTACATTTCTTCCTCCTCTTCTTCCTCCTTCTTTAGAATTTAGGTATGCCTTTCTATTTTGAGAGGACTTCTTGACCCAGGAGAGATACTGCAAATAGAAGAGGAGGGAAGGCCATTTTTGCTAATGTCAGCCTCACATATAGTCCCCTGCAATATAAAAATCTACTGTAGAGGATTGAATAGCACTCCGATAACTAAGTAGAAGGGCTTCAAAGAGAAATGAGACTTACTTTTTCTGCTCTACTATTAAAGTCTGTTCCACTATTAACATTACTTTTTCTATTGACAGAAAAAACACTAAATTCAGCCTATCATCATCATCACCATCATACAATTGTTATGCTATATATTTAAGGCAGTACAAAAATGATTTGATGGAACACAAGAATCACACAGTATCATGTAACTATAATAAGGAAAGAGCAGAAGAAAAGGTCAGACAGGACCATTTCTCCAGATAACAAATGCCAGTACTTATGGAATATTAAGGATTCCAAACTATCTATCTATCTATCTATCTATCTATCTATCTATCTATCTATCTATCTATCTATCTATCTATCTATCTATCTATCTATCTATCTATCTATCTATCTATCTATCTATCTATCTATCTATCTATCTATCTATCTATCTATCTATCTATCTATCTATCTATCTATCTATCTATCTATCTATCTATCTATCTATCTATCTATCTATCTATCTCTATCTATCTATCTCTATCTCTATCTCTATCTCTATCTCTATCTCTATCTCTATCTCTATCTCTATCTCTATCTCTATCTCTATCTCTATCTCTATCTCTATATGAATCTGTATCTCAATGCCCCATTCAACTTTGAAGCCCCTAGCTACTTAAAGTTTGAGATTCAGAAGATGGATCTTCTTTGTTGCACACTTTTGTTGTGGAACATGTTTTACAAGGAAGTCAGCATGGCATACTCTTCCCTGTTTTTGCTTGTTTGTTTGTTCTAGAACTTCCACTTAATATTTCAAAGAGGATTTTGGCAATGGTCTAATTATTTGAAATATTCAATATTGAAATATTGAAAATATTTCAGCTGTATTTATTTTTTCCTTGAATTATGAATTTTGTTTCATATCATTGCTTATTAGATTGGTTGCTGCTAACTTGAAGATCAGAGTAAATATAATTATATAAATTAATAGGTATTCAGATATTCCTTTTTAACAATTGTTCCATGAATTCATAGATATTTTCTGCATCTTTAGGAAATCTTTCTAGCTATGTTAGTGCTGTGTTATGTAAGACAACCCAAATCTCCTTTAGCTAGCTTTCCAGGCCAAGGCCTTCAATTGATTTTCATTTATTTTGCTAAGTAAATATTTGTAATTGTGATTCATCAGGATACATTCATAAACTCCCAACTCACTATCTAGAGGGACTAGCAATGATGAAGATTGCCATTTGGCTGATAGAGAAAAGCTTAGCAGGATATCTGTTGCATTGTTCCCTTTCCGCTCCACCTGTGGAGAGGCCTGTGGGCAGGATTTGATTGGCTAGCTCCTGATGGTATCTATCATAAGGTTAAAAAATAAGGGTAAAGGGAAAGAGTAGGATACATAGCTATAGCCACTGGTCCTGCCCCTCTTTTGCAACAATTTTGATGCATCAGGTCAGTGTTTCCACTGCTGAGTTCCCTCCAGGTGTTATTGAGACAAAACCCCAGAAATACAGTACTTCACCATTGCATTCATTCTTTCCTCAGTGCACTTTCTTTTGATGGCAAGGGGGAAAAAAAGCCAAAATAGTTTATATGTAAGTGTCTATGTATACTGTAAACAGTAAAATCACTTCTGGTTGCAACTATGGAGGACAGGGAAGTGATGGCAAAGTATGACATCTTGATAGCTAGTGTGGTGTGGAGGAACCCTCGAAGCTGGATCAAGGTAAGGAAATCTCCCACACCGCAGATCCACAGATATTTATTTGAAGTGTTTCTTATAAGTAGAATTTGAGCTGAATTTCCAAGCTCAATAGAAGACTCATGACAAGGGGGAAAAGGGAGCATTGATCTTTCTAGTCATGTTATATGTGAATGGCTTAATGAGACACAATCACTTTTCTCATTGCTTCAGCCCCATCCACCATCCATTCTGTCAACAAATTATACATAAGACAATGTGGTGCTTCAAAGAAAAAAAAACATGTGGTCCTCTTCAAGTAGCCTTTCCCACAAAATTGCAGACTAAGTTCCATAGAATTCTAGAACAAGAGTTTTGCAAGGGAATAACAGTTATGCTGATGCAGCAAGTTCACTTCGAGCTCTGGGGTCAATTTGGATGATACCTTTCACTAATCTCATCCATAATGATAAGATGGTGCAATTGCTCTCTGCTCTGCATAAGTCAACAGCTTGAATTTGATGACTGTGGTTTGATTTTAGCATTCAGTGCTGTACGTTAAATAAACAAAATAAACACATTAGTATTCAGTTTTATTGAATGCTATGGAACCTGCCAGACATACAGGAGGAAGTATTGACTAATCTTCCAGTGGGGATGCATGATTGTGAAAGCTGGACATTGAGAAAGACCAAGAGAAAGAAGCTAGATGCCTTTGAATTACGAATTTGGAGACTAAGAGTAAAATGGACTGCAAGAGAAACAAATCTATCAGTCTTGGAAGAAGTAAAGACTCTCAAACAGCAAGAAGTAATTCTCATTTTTTTACCCATAATGATGCAAATGGATAATGCACTATTATAAGGACAATACAAGTAGTCTTCAACTCAGAACCATTCGTTTAGCAACCGTCTGAACTTACGAGGGCACTGGAAAAAGTGACATATGACTGGTCCTTATACTTACAACCGTCGCAACGTGGTCATGTGATCAAAAAGTGGGTGCTTGGCAGCCAGCATGTATTTATGACAGTTGCAGCATCCTTTATGATAACCATTTGCGACCTTCCCAGCTGGCTTCTGACAAGCAAAGTCAATGGGGAAAATGCTTAACAACATTGCGAGTCACTTAACAACTGGGGCGACTCACTTAACCAGGGCAAAAGATAACAACCACCTTGGAACTTCCAGTCTCAAGTGAGGTCATAAGTGGAAGACTATTTGTACTTGGCAAGATTGAGGAAAGAAAATGAGAGGAAAAATAATGGGTAAGTTCAATGGATAGGATCAGGATATCACTGGAATGTCCTTTTAAAAAACCGGTCAGTAGGGATAGGTTGAAATACCAGGTGTTTGTCCATACAATTGCCAAAGGAAGGGCCTCACCTGAAATCTATATTATATAGCCTAACCCAGGGGTCCCCAACCCACGGTCCGTGGACCAGTACCGGGCTGCCGCATGCCAGCAACCGGTCTGCACAAACAAGCAAAGCCCCACCCATGGCATGCGGGCAGCACACAAAACCATGTACTTTCTGGTCTGTGGAAAAACCTTTCTCCATGGAACTGGTCCCTGGAGCCCAAAAGGTTGGGGACCTCTGACCTAACCTGTCTTTTAAGTGATGAAACCACATGCCAGACAGCACCAGATGAAATAACAATATTAAATGTGCATTTCAGTTCTGAATTTCATTACCCAATAAGATTCTTCCTAAAATATGTAAGATATTTTACTGTATGTGAAGAATACCAGAACCAGAATAATCTTAAGGGCTTTTAAAACAAATCAAAGTCCCTTTCTTAGCACTCTTCAACATGTCATCTGAAAGTCACTACAGTCTTGGTCTGACTTGAAACAATCCAGACAGAGAGATGCAGCACTAATTCATGAAAGGTGTGACACATAGGAATGAGAAACACCAGGGATATCATAAGCTTACTCCCCTGGGATGTGGAGTTTGTCTCTTATATTTGATGCACAATCTGGAAGTATTTTAAACTCCACTAAATCCAACTCATTTCAGTGTGTGAATTAAGCACAAAGATCTCTATATTTCCATGAGGAGAATTCAAAATAACAAGTATAATATTTAATTTTGTCATGACAGCTGCATTGCAATTTCTTGAAACCTGTTTTTAATGTCTCCTGTTTGTGATTCCTTTGAATTTTTTGATAAAGATAGTAGAGAATGATACTGTTGGATTCCCATAATAATCTTTGACTAATGATGCTGTCAAGAGAGGATTTGGGGAAATAAATCCCCATTGGCAGCAGGCTGAAATATAAAGCAGTAAAGGAGTTTATGCACATTGTTATCTAATCCTCATCACCTATTCCAAAAAGACCATTGCAGTCATCTATTCCCAAATTGCTCCACTATCTTTTAATAAAAGAAATAGATTTAAGACATGATTAACAAATCAATCAGGATTCTTTTATGGATGGGCTCTATCTAAACTGGAAATACCACTTGTGCAGATTTTATTTAGGAATAGCTTTATTCCTTGCTGATGCCAAGACTTAATTCTAGACATTTTATCTGTGTATGCACATATAAATATAAATATACATAGCTGCTTCTGGAGGAGCTACATTCATTTGGATGGGATTTATTTATTTATTTTTAATGTTATCTTATTTTTTCCTGTCTTTATTATTTTTACAAATAAATCAAAGCAGTGAACATACCTAACAGTCCTTCCTCTTCCTAATTTTCCCCACAACTCACATGAGGTGAATTAGGCTGGGAGAGAATGATTGGCTCAGATTCAACCAGTCAGATTTTGTGTCTAACACCAGACTAGAACTCACAGTCTCCTGTTTCTAGACTGGTGCCTTAACCATTAGTTTGAACTCTCAAAGTAAGATACCTCATAGGTGAGCGGCTTGGCATTTCCAGTCTATAGCACTTATTAAGGCTGAGATTCACTGATCTCTTTGCAAGTGTTGTTCTGGATCTGAAAAAACCCCAAAATGGTATTCATGATTTTAAACTCCCCTGAACATCAAGGACTCCTAGATATTGCCTTGTTTTTGCCTTCATTCTTGCATTTTGCAAGTCCAAAGTTTAGGCTACTGACGTCACTGCTGGCAAATACAGCTTCAGAATGCACCAGTTGGTTTAAAGGGATTAGGAAAAAGACATTCAAAGTTAATGCATCTCTATCTTTGGTTGTGTTCTTCCTAAGAGTAACACAAAGCCCTTGAGCAAAGTCCAGTATGCTGAAATGGTATATAAAACCTGGGATCTGCAGGAATTTGAGTGATGCAGATTCCATTGAAGTTAAGTCTTTGAAAGTAAGATGTTTCTTCTACAAAGGTAAATTCTGGTGGAGGAAGAAAATACAATGTCCTTAAATATATTATCTTCAAGCAGCTACTCTGGACCACCCCCTTGTAGGAGAGACGTTTTCTATATTCCAAGGTGGTTTTTTTTGCCTAGTAAGAGATGATTCACAAAAGATCCCACACATCATCTTTGCCCACATATACATCTGAAATTTACAGTAGTCTGAAATTTTATTCTGCAACCTCAGGGATTCTGCCATTTCATTACAATCTCTTTATCCTACAAATATAAGCCCAGGCTTTAGAGATAAATATAATATCTTAAGACTTCTGGAGACAGAGTGTCATTCTGTCCAATGTTTATTTAGCATGTTTTTGGTATTAAAAAAAAACACGATTACAACATCCCCTTAATTTTCCTCCAGGAAACTCATTCTGATTGCCATTCTCTTTGTCTAGAATGGAATAATTCTTTTAAAAGGGTCACATTTCATTGGGCATAATCCAGCGTATTCTGCATGTGGACAAGATGCAAAGCACCTTTCCCTCATTTCCAGACCACCCTGCATCCTGAACTGTAGTTGGCAGTTCATTATTAAAGCAGTGAAATTTAGTAGGATTTGAAGAGCACCAAATTGTGAAAAGCTAGTTGAGGCACAATTTGGGAATAAAGCTTACAGGGTCAATTTCTGGAGCCTCAGTGCAAATCTATTTTAAGCTATTTGATAGATAAGTCTTTGCTTCTAATTCAAGGCACATTAATAACAATGCCTATTTCTGTTTTCATACCAAAGATTCACATTGATGTACTGTTTTTAGCCATACCATTCATACAGGTATTGGCCAATGTCAGACTGAAACTTTTCCCCTAGTTCAAATTTCTCCAAAGTGGGCACTTCCAGCTATGCTGGGACAACAACTTCCAGAACAGTCATGCTGGCTGAGAATTCTGGAAACTGACAACTTGTCAGGCCTGTTGTAAATTTCCCATATTTGGAGGCCACTATCTTGGAAAGATAATTCAGTCTGCACTAAAGGGGAATGGCTGTTGGCCTTTTGGTGTAAAATTTGCACAAAGTACGAATGCTGTTAGGTTGGCCACAGGCTCACTGGAATATTGAGGAAGAAGACAGCAGAGGATAGGAACCTGTTGATCCTGTCAAACTTGTCAAAGTTGTGGGACATACAGGTCTGACCACCTGACAAGCATTTGGAAAATGTAATTGAAGGCTTTGTTTAGATGCCTGAAGCCTTTCTTTCTTTCTTTCTTTCTTTCTTTCTTTCTTTCTTTCTTTCTTTCTTTCTTTCTTTCTTTCTTTCTTTCTTTCTTTCTTTCTTTCTTTCTTTCTTTCTTTCTTTCTTTCTTTCTTTCTTTCTTTCTTTCTTTCTTTCTTTCTTTCTCTCCCTCTTTCCCCTTCCTTGCTTCCTTGCTTCCTCCCTCTCTCAATATAGTTGCTCTGTTTGTACATAGAATGAAGGAAAAAATAGAGTTCATTATTTTAGTATGCAGTTATTTAATTTTTTAAAAATATATTTAATGAAATGCAAACTGCATCGTCAATAAAAAACATAACAGTGTGTGTGTGAGTGTGTGTGTAGAAACACACACACACACACACACACACACACACACACATGTGGTATGGTTAATGTGCAGTTGCCAACTTCTCTCTATATAAAAATCTTCATGTAACTTCTATAAAATAAAAGAAGAGAAAAAAAGAGAAAGAGGAGAAAACAAACTCCCAGCAGTCTGAATGCCTCACAAGAAGAAATACAGTTTCAAATAAAATTGGCAGGTGCTAATTTAAATTCAGAGGTGCACCATTTGAAATAACTATACTTTAAACAAAACTACCTATGACATAATATTTATTGTGGCCTGAGAATTTCTGCTAGAATACTAAATATTGATGGACAGTTTCAATGCACAGTTTGTACTCTCTTCTTGTTTTCTTAAAACCCGATTGGAGAATTCTTGGAAATAGAGTGCCTTAAAATAGAAAACTATATTTTGTAAAGTGAAATGGCCAGGCTGTGCTTGCATGTCATAGCCAACCACAAACTAGCTAACCATATTTTAATTTAGCATGTGGTTAATTTGTATTTCAGAGAATCATGCAATCCAGTAGACTGCTGTTTAGTTAATCACGGGCAAGTATGTCATGCAAATGCAGCCACACTCACTGCATGCCACCCCTTGTGAGAAGGGTTCTAAACCAGTATGTTCTCTGTTACAGTATTTTTCTATTTGCAGGTAATTAAAAGGTGTATTGCCAAGGATTCAAAATGATAAAGCCCGCTTATTCCTTCAGACTTTTATCCCCTCCCTTTAGGTAGACAAATCCTGTTTTATGCATTAAGGAAAATACTCTCCCTTTTGCGTGCAAATTGGCATGACTATGGTACCCCTCTGCACAAGAACTTAATATTCTAGTCTTAAAGCTTATCCCTGTGGCTCTCTAGAACAGGCAAGCAACCATTTTTAGAGGGCAGATATGGACAACATTGCTATTTATTAATCCTCCCCTGTCAAAGAGACTTCAGGATGTGACTTTTCTGTTCTCCTTCTGAAGTTCACTTTTCTATCTCATGTCATGGCTCTTGTTTCTTTTGAATAATGTGCTTCTGTTTATTTCAGGGTAATCCCAAAGGTTTTTTGGGTCTTCTATAGAGTCAGAAGCACTCTTTGAACTGAGTAATACTTCCATCCTCTCTATGGGAATGTACCATTTTACCATTTTAAATGTATTTCTATCTGAGATAGAAATGTTTCACCTTTAGCTCTGGAATTCAGTAGTCATGGGAATTATATCAATATATTGATCCTGAAATTGCTAGACTGGTTGTCAATAGGCTTCTGGGCCAAATTCAAACTATTAGCTGTTACTTTTAAAGTATTTTATAGGGCAAAACTATGATATATACTATGCTGGTGTTTCTCGACCTTGGCAACTCAAAGAGGTATGGACTCTAAGTCCCAGAATTCCCCAGCCAGCATACTTTAGTTAATCCTTGCCAGAATTTAAGCAGTCCATCCAGTTTGGTCATCAAGCAGGGTCCTGTACTGGATTACCCCTAAGAGTTAGGAGGTGACAGTTCTCAGAGACATAAGCCATTCTAGAAGTATGGACCACCCCTTCCTTATTAACATTTTGTAAACTAGCCAAAGTTATTTGGTTTCATAAAAGTAGTATGGCTCTTAGGCTAATTAAGGTATTGAACACTATGAGATTTAAAAAAAAAATAGCAGGATTTTTAATAGGAGAAATGATTTTGTTGTACTCTGACCTTGATCAACTGAGGTAAGCTATAGATATTGCAAATAAATAAATGCACCCTTTTCTCCCATTTGCAACCTTATCCCACTCTCCCTGTTCAGTAACCTGCTGCATTGCACCTAGGTTGCAGTAGAAGTTTTTAAAGATATCTATTTTCTGCAGAGAAAGGGATGGAGAGGGCAGAGGAGGTAGTGGATGGAAGGCCTGCTGCTTGCAAACAATCTGGGGGCTGATAGCTCCTCACTCACAGATTAAGTGTGTCCGAATCTTCAAGGATTTTAGTATCTCATTATGTAGTGAAAGAGTGCATCACAACCAGAACCATTATCATCACAACCAGAGGCATTCTCTGCTGTCCAGAGATTGAAGTCCCACCCCTTGGGAAATAAATATTTAGGTGGGACAATGCAGACTTGAAGAACTATATTTGTGTTACAGAATAACACTGGCAATTACAGACTTTAAAAGACAACTCAAAAGCTTAGGTAGAAGGAGCTAAACTTCTTATTTGAAGTATTATCAAAATAACCCCAGAAATGGTGTCATTATTTTATTGGTGTGTAGCATGAAATTCTGTTTGAGTTAGACACGTATAAAGAATTAGAAAATTGGAAGAACATCACTGGACATTCAAGAAGGATTAAGGAAGGACATCAGCATTCATTTGTTGTACCACTCAATGTAGTAGAGATGGCATTACTTTCTCTAAGGTGGCTCAGAAGTCAAACACACAGATTGCATGTGGATGGTCCTTCCTTCCTTCCTTCCTTCCTTCCTTCTTTCCTTCCTTCCTTCCTTCCTTCCTTCCTTCCTTCCTTCCTTCCTTCCTTCCTTCCTTCCTTCCTTCCTTCCTTCCTTCCTTCCCCCATTCTCATTCCTGCTCACACAAGTTACTCAAGACTGCAAACAAACTTCTTAAGAAGGCTGCTTCCTGAAACGGTGGAAAGAGGCTAGAAGTGGTTGCTGACAAGAAGCACCAACAGTGCATGAAGCAGTAGATTATAGTGTACAGATCAAGTAATGAGGGGCATTTTCATATGCCATTATTTCTAGTCCCAAACCTTCCCCAGCATTTTAGAGCTATGTGCAATTTTTTTTTCACATAACAGATTTCAAAATGCAGAGGATTAGATGGGAAGACCATGAGCAGCTACCAACAAGGGGATGCAAAAATAGCTATTTTTGAAACAGTATCCTATTTCTTGCTGCTGCAGATTCTCATCTCCCTCATCTCCCCTCATCCTACTGAAAATGGAAATAAATCATTAACCACCCCACTTTCACATTTCCAGAACATACTGTGTGCGTTGCATTTGGCTACTTGTAAAAACAAAACAAAACAAAATGCATTAGTTGTTGTAAAGGAAAAACTATGAAGACACCAAGTCACCATTTCTCCATTGCATTTTTACAAGCTTATTGCTAGGCATGATAGTAAAACAATAGCATGCAGGCAATTTTTGTAACTAAGTGCTTTTCCCAGCAGCTGTAACCACTGTTGGATGTTACTGCAATGTCTGGAATGAAAGATGGGGGAAGAACATATTAAATAGTGAAGATCCATGGTTCCTATGACTACAATGCTGAAAGAAAGGGGAGAGGGAAAGTTAGGAGAGAGAGAAACAACTACTGTATCTAGAAGAAAAAAAGGACCCTCATCCCTCACAACCCACAATTGAGAAAGAAAAAAAACCCACCTCCATTTACAAGACAATTACTAAAATAAAAATCTGGTTTGCAACCAGGTAAGGAAGAGAAGGCAGAAACAGAAAGCTTTTGTCAAACTAAATCTTCTAGTGAACATTAGAATGATTTGAATTGCAGCAGGTAACAGTATACAGCAGACTTTATCTTATAAGTTAAACAGGGTTGGGTTTTGGTAGTCCTTGAATAGAAGACTGGCTATTGAATGGTAGGAAATACCAGGGCCAAAGGTTAGACTAGGAAGTCAAAAATATACCAGAAGAGGGTATAGGGACAAAGTACTTTGTACTACTGCCAGAGAAACTGTATGATATATTCATGAATTCAAGAGACTGTACTTTATGCAAATAAAGAAAAAAAGCAGCAGTTATGAAGGGATGTCTATAAAGCCAACAAGCTATTTTACTACTTAAGAACCTGTCAGTAGGATTCTGCTGTTTCAGTTGAAGCCCAGGAAATAGGAAGCAGAGCGAAACAAGGAAATGATGGGAAAAGGGGCTCTGCAAAATGCCAATACCAAATACTGAATATTTTCTTTCTTTCTCTTTTTGATATACTGCAACTGAGCTAGAAATGAAGTAGCTCGGCTTCTGAACATAGATTGCAGTGTGTGAACACATAGCTCGAGAATAAATTCAGAGGCAGTGCAAAGATCCCCCACCTGTAAATTTCTAGAAAATTCTTTCTAGATTCAACCTGTCTCAAAGAAGCACTAAGACTTGGTAACAGCTGCTGATGGTTGTTCACTTCTAGGAGGTGAATTGGGCAGAGGCTAGAAAACATTGCTTTTCTATGGTGGTTGTGGCAATTCAGGGATCAGACTTGCCTGCTAGTTTTCAGGAAATTATTGAAAACTGAACTATTTTGGAGGGCATTCTCTTGATTTAATGCATAGTGCAATTCCTATTTTTATTTTATTTTTATTTTACATTGTGTTTCTTGGTTTTGTTGGGGTTTCAGGAGTGTGCTTACTGAGGATGTTTTCACTGTTGTCACATTGTCTACCTGCTTGATTGTGGCAGGCTACAGAATAAATAAATATCCATTGTTGTTTGCCATGTTGCTTGGCACCAGTTTTCACCACCATGAAAATGGAAGGATAAAGTGAAAAGGCAGCTAAAATCCTGACCATTCTGATCATTTACCTCCATTTTCCCCAATCTCATATCTCCTCTGGTGTGTCACTGGAACATTTTGTAATATTTGGTGGGAGGGGGAGCTTCCTTTTCACACTGGCCAGATAAATGGATTGCAGCACAAATATGAACCCTTTCAGGAATGAGAATAAATAGCAAAAAGAGCCCTTTAGCAAGTATGAGAAAGTCAATTTGATCCAGATGAGAATCATGGTTGCTTCTGCTCTGCAGGTCTTGACAGACTGTTATCAGTGAAGAACATGCTATTACCAAAACATTATCAATTCCTTCATCTCAGGAGCTCATTTTGTGGAGACTGGAGAAGAGTCAGACAGTTGCATAAACGACCCTAACTGCTGGACCTATCAAGAGTTTAACTTAACCAAGCTGAAATATAAGGGGAGATTTGTAAGGCTGATTGACAGGACAGAATGTTGACCTTATATCAACAGTACACATGAAGGCCTTTGGACCTCACCCCACCCAGAGTCTGTTTGGTTGGAAAAATCTGAAAAATTAAATAGGATCTGTCCTCAGGGTGACAGGTGAGGAGTTCCAAAAACTGCCTGATAGTGAATGATTGGCCTAATGGTAATAGTGCATCAGTAGTAGCAGACAAGACAGGATACAGATAGGTAGACATGGAATACAGGAGATCAGAAAATATGCATGTATTTCAGTCCAAGTCTGACATTCAGCATTAAGAATATTTTCTTGTTTTCTTCATTTGCTATTATGGGGAAAATCTTCCCAAGAAATATCTGTGTTAGGCAAAATCACAGAAGTCTAGATTCTTTGAGAATTTATAATGTTTCCACTAGACCATTCTCTACAACTATAATCACACATGCTTCATTGCAACATTTTAATACTTTTTCTTTATCTGAAATTCAATCTCACAATATTTTATGTGCTTAAAAAACATTAGGAAAATGTTGGCTATAGTCCCTATATGCCTCTTTATATATACTATGCACCCCACTCTTCCAGGACAGTCTTGTGGAGGAGCTTAGAAGCGTTGGCTGCCATCTTGCAAATACCTTTTTTCAGTGTACTGTTTGGTTTACAGATATATCTTTAAAAATAGATTGCCTTTCTTAATATGTTATTTACATTGCATACATAATTCTAACTAGAAATGACCGGGATTTCATTGCGTGAAGCAGTCCTAAACTTGCTCAGTGGGACTTAAATGAGTTAGTCCATTTATGGTGTATTATGTCAAACTTACCAGGGTGACCAGACAGGAAAGAACAGCCAGATAAGCTAATTCTACTTTATTGTAAAGCTGCATTAACAAAACCTTCCAAATCTGAAAATATAATTCTCCTGGTGCCACTTTTACAGTCTCATAACTTAGGGAGGGCCCTCCTGACTTGCTATGCAGCTCTGTACTATGCTCCCTCTTATCTGACCATTCCCTAGGCAGCATCTCTTCCCTGGTCTCCCAAGGTCATTCCCACATACAGTTAGAGTTGTAAGATCCACTGAGCAATTAAGGCAATTAAAAGTGGCATAACTGATTTGTGAGATAGGAGGTATGTGGTGGAAATACCCCTGATCAGCTGTGTACAAATTCACATATTTCAAGTCCATACTAGATTAAATAAGGTCTATCTTTTTCATGCAGCCAAATCTTTTTGATTTCTAGAACAAGTAAGATAATTTATCTATGCATTTAAATGAGTTTTTAATGGGAATAATGTAGTTCATTAAAAAAGCAAACAGCTGTTGTCTCTCTGAATCTCCATGTTGCTGCCAGGAAGAGTAACCGATTGAACTAAATAATCAGATAATCTGATATAAGGGTATTTTCTGTGTTGATGTAAAGATTCTTTTTGTTGATATCTCTGTACTTAGAATAGGAATGGGAAATTTTCCTAGCCCTGGAAAGAACCACCAGTGCTGGGAAATTGGTATCTTTCTGCATCTTTTTGCATAAGAATAAAGACAAAAATGGGATAAAGGTTTGGCAGCAGAACTAGTTAATCCTGAAATAATGATATGTGGGAATATCCCTCCAGGGAAGCTAAGTTGCATCTGCAGAGATATACTCCAGACGTTAGTAAAACTTGAACCATCCAAAGCTTCCCAGGAACATTTAGTGCAAAGGACATTAGTGTCAAAGAGGGCAGCCAATATACAGCTTAGACTAACACATGGAAAAAGAAGAAAGAACAACATTAAAAAAGAGGAGGCAATAAAGGATCCCCCCCACCGGAATTAATTGGACCTAAATTAACTAAAATGCCTTAACATTTTTTTTTAAAAAAGTTAATGAATCAATAACTTAGGTATCAATTCCCCTTTCACTTCATTTTAAGAACAAGCTCCACTAAGCATAAACTAGTTGGAAGTCATACATCATCAAATTTTCCAAATTCTCCAATACATGATGGAAAATATGGTAGTGCAGTTTTGGTGCAGTTTGATTCAACCAGAGACAAAGGTCCAATGTAGGTCTAATGTCATTTTCTTGGCTTAGGAGAGACTTTGGAATTCAGATCCTATGAATATGTTGATGCCTTGCAACATGAGATTGCTGTTTGGAGAAGTGAGATTGTTATGTGATAAACAGCAGCAATATGCCTTGAAGGATGGCTGCACCTTTCTTCAAATAGTACTTGGCAAATTATTTCAGCCAATGCTATGTACAATTGCTTTATTCTAATTCCTTTTCCTAGACCTTCATGTTTATTTTGGAAAATCCTGAATCTGGAGGTGCATCATATGTTCCCCAAAATTTTTGAACATCAACTTTGGCCATCTTTCATTATCATGTAGTGCCATAGAAGAACACTGAATATATTTATGGAACACTTTCAGGTTGTCAGGGGCAATGTTCAAATCCAGTTTTACATGTGAACCATCACAGGCTGTGCTAAAATATATCCCAGATTTTCTTTTATATATATAGAGAGGCCATTATATGTAAGAGATTCCTTGAACTTTTTAAAAATCACATCTTAAGGATAGTATACCTAGTTGGGAAATCAGCTGAGCAAAAATCTCCTTATTGTTTGTTTAGCTAATACTGCACTGCATTTATCAGGTGTGATGCATAATAGCAGGCTAATCCAGCAGAACAGGAAAAACTCTAAATACTACAACTGGTAGACACCAGCCATCTTTAGCTTTCCTAGAGATGTACTCCAGTCTTCTAATTGTACAGTACTACAAACAAGGCACAACACCAAAGGTATCAAAGGAAACATGGTAGGGAAAGCAGGCTTATGCCCAGCATATAGACAGATGAAGGACTATCTGCATAGTGAAGGGTGATATACTGGAGCATTTCTTATATTAGGGAGCCCTTAAAACTTGCCTATCCATTATACAGGAATAATATTCCACCAAAGATAGACAATTGCCATCTAAATTTCCATAATGCATTGGAGGCATGATTAGAAATTATAGTGACAGCTTCGAGAACATGGAGATTCAGAGAGACAGCAGCTGTCCAGGATTTTAGGAGATGTTGGAGACTGGACCTGGGACTTCTGCACAAAAATATATATTCTTCCATTGAGCTATAGTCATTTGCTTTTTTAATGATCTACAGCAGGCTTGTCAAACTGCCGGCCCACGGGCCAGATGCGTCACGCCGAAACCGCACCCACCCCATTGTCACGTGACGTCACGAGTTTGACATGCCTGATCTACAGTATTCCAATTAAAAACTCGTTTAAATGCACAGATAAATTATCTTACTTGTTCTAGAGATCAAAAAGATTTGGGTGCATGGAAAAGATAGACCTTCTAGAAACATCAGTCTGATGCTCATTAGAAATTTTTATGGGTTGAAAAGTAAGTGGCAGACTTGTCAAAATGATACCCCAACACCTTTGGACAGAACAAAGCAGATATCTATAGTGGATTTGCAGAGAGAAACCAGTTGTCCAAAGATTATAAGCCAATGTTGTGTTTTTATCTTTCACAGCACAATACAAGTAATTATGGGACTGATTCTCTGAAACCATGTTCAGACTGAGAAGGTTTACTTTTATTATTGTTTGGTTAAAATAAAATGTTTTTTGCAAATAAAATTGAGTTGATTTAATAATTTGAAAAACTTTATATTAAATATTATTTTTATAATTATAATTATTTGTATATTGAGAAAAAGATTTGTGCAAACCATTCAGAAGGATTTCACAGCCAAATGATAGTTCTTGCAAAGTCTCTGCATTTCTCCCCTTTTTCTGATCAGAGCAAACTAGTCATTGCTGTGAACTTATATTTAGATTTTCAAACCAAACAAGAGCTATTTAGGACACAAACTGATTTTCCTTCCTGATTAAACAAACATCTGCTACTGGCCTCCGAAATTCACTATTCACAAATATTTGAACAAAACAGAACACCAACTGATGAGAGAAACAGAAACTGGTATGCAAATATTTTAGCATACCAAGCCCATGTTCCTGTGCTATTTTTTTTAAATCCCATAGTCAGACATGAGTTTTTCCAGTTATACTGTGACAATATTCAAGAAAAAGGACTATATTTTACTCAACTATCAAGTGCCATGTTGGTTGAACTGTGGGATCCTTGATGCTCGCTGAGCTTGGTTATTGGTGCTCACCGACTTTGGTTGTTTTCTTGCCGATGTTTCATTATCCAACTAGGTAACACCATCAGTGCTTAGAAGGAGGTGCGGTTTGCTCTCTGTTTACACACAAGTGGTTTGCCCTATCAATGGTGGTGGGAGTGTTTTTGGTGGGACCTTGATTAGGTATATTGTTTATGCTATGCTAGAGAATCCCTGAAAGCCTGGCATTTAGACAAGTCAACCATCAACAGACCACATAGAGATAACTGGGTAGATAATCTACCCATTATTCAAAAGAGACAATAAAAAGCACCTCCTTGCCAGCAATCAACACCCAGATAAAGCAAAGATTAAAAACAAGATTAATACTAGACCAACAGACAAACTGTAAATAATACCTCAATCAAGGAATTACCAACTCAGACAAACAAGCTAACAGTAAATGCCTAATCAACCACCAACCACCTGACTGGGTAAGCCATTTGTATATAAACAAAGAGCAAACCGCACTCCCTTCTAGAACTGATGATGTTACCTAGTTTGGTAATGCAGTGTTTGCAAGAAAAGAACCAAGCTCAGTGAGCACCAAGGATACTACAGAACGTTAATAATTAGTCCAGAACATCTTGAAATGAGCACTTTCTATTTGTTTGTTTGTTTGTTTGTTTAGTATCCCATCTTTATTATTATTACAAATAACTCAAGGTGAACAACATATATCCATGGAGACTTTTGCTTTAGTTTTGTCACAGAGAAAAACAGAAATGTTACAGATGAAAGCCTACAATAACTGAGCTGAAAAAAATTGCTGACTACTAGATGGCAGCAAAATTTAGAGTTTTTTCCCCTCTCTCTTTGCTGCCATCTAGTGGACATCTGGAGTTTTGTATCTATAGTGCTATAACGTGTAGATTCTACATGCAGCATGAAAGGCTATGTTTGGTCTTGTTGCATCTAGAAGCCCAACTTGCCTTCTTAGGGCATCATTTATTTATTTCAATTTATATAGTTGCTGTCTCATTAAAACAACTTTGGGCAGTCTTTTACATTAGTACAACTAGAATTAAACCTGGTAATCTCAAAGATGTCTGAGTAATTCAGTGATTTGGAAATTTGCAAAAAGATACATGGTATGTCTTTAGAAAAGTAGAAATAGAAACAGTTCCCCTCATCCAAAGCTAAAAATGTGGTTTGTAAAGTGGCCTGCTGTAAGCATATTGTGCTCAACATTGAAGCTGCCTCATATTTTGGGCAGTGGGGGAAGGTTAACATGATTGCTTCCAAGGATGTGCTTGACTTTGTGTGTGTGTGTGTGTGTGTGTTTGCAGTCGCTCTGATTTGTGGGCACCAGCAGAATAACTGGGGACAGCCTTTGAAGCAACCACGCAAGCTCTGCAAAAGATATGACTCCTTTAAAGCTTTCAAAAAAGGTTCTTTGCTCATGTTACACACTTCATGTGCTCCCCTTTTGAATGCTTCATGTTGCCTAATGGCAAACATAGAAAACCAGTCCAAACACTGTAAGCCATATCCTGAATCATCTGAGATTCCTTGGATTTACTTTAGGATTATTGTGGTTTTCTATCATACACAGCCAGTCCTCGGAGTTACCAACTTTGTTCGGTGTACAGGAAAAGTATCAGCAAAGCAAGTTATGAACTTAACTCGGTTAATCAAAACTATAGTATGGAGCTTTTTTCCCATTCTTTGCCTCAGTCTAGGCTTGCTGGAGATAGATTTCCATCTTCATTATAAGCTTTCCATGTGCTCCTTTTAGACCCGTTTAACCTTTCTATGTGCATTTTTTTCCTCACACCATTGGGATATTGATGTCAAACAGAGCCACATTTTCAATGAAGAAAGGAAGCTTGTCATGCCAATGGGGAACAAGCACAACGTAGCAACAAAAACCTCTTAACCCTGGTTACTATCTCTTAAGCAATAGCATCAACCTTCCTGTCAAAGAATGCTAATCTTTTAAAATACTAACATTTTCCCTCCCGTCTTACTTCAAATGTGTCCTCTTTCTCTAAAGAGTTCATTATAGATAACTCTCAGCCAATCATCAAATCTGTCTTTTTTTCTTGAACAAATGGCAGATAGTCTCAGGAATAGAAAAAGAGAAGATATAGGCACTTTCTCTTTCTAGAGACACACTAAGTTACTGATGTTGGGTCTCCTAACCTATCTTTCTTTCAGGCCCATTTAAGCAGCCTCTGAGACGCCTTCTGCTCACAACATTCCAGCCTGCATTCCTTGGGGAACGCAAAAACTATCTCTGAGGTTCAAAAGCCTTGAGGGGAATGTCATGCAGGCTTGGGTTGGCTTTTTAGGCTCTTTTAACTAGGGATGTTTAGATTGGTCTAATGCCAATTTACATAAATGTCACAGGTTTCAGAAATTATTCCTCTTGGTTGATAATTAGAACAACTTGTCTTTGTTCTCATATACATCTTCCCTCTAAAATACAGAGTTTTGCAACTTTCTCCCATATGCGCTTTAAAAATTCCACCTTTTTGTGAGGAACAATATTCAAATTTGGCTTCTGTTAAAGGAAATCAGTAAGCAAAAGGAATATATTACTGCAGATGTGCTTTCCAAAGGCCCAGGGAAGAAACTGAACTCAGTGCCAAAACTGAACAGGTTCCCTTGTTCCATGATGCTGAAATAGGTTCGTTTGCTGAGATTAAAGATATTAGCAGCCTCTCTAAAAAGACACTGTGTAGCAAATGTAGCAGTTGTTAAGTCTAATGAAAACGCATGCGCTGAAGATGCACTGTATATTTTGTATCCAGGGCATTTTATTTTCCATTGAACATCACTACATAATCCTTTAAAATTTCAGTTGAAAGAAATAAAAGAAGCAAAAGTCAAGTCTCTGTCTATTAGAAGTTAACTTCTGGATGGTGGAACACATGGTGGGTTGTTGTTTGAAGTGTTGAAGCACTTGCTACTAAGTCAATTTTAGGTTTTATATTTATTTATTGGATTTCTTCGGGTTGCCCAACTCCAGAAAGACTCAGGGTTGCTTACAATATGTCCAATACATATGTTAAAAACACAATTTAAAATACATGACTGCTTGAACTAAAACAGCATGCAAGAAAACCTCAGCCTCAGATTCCTCCACATACACTGTCTAACCCCATAACAAGAAGCACTGTTTTTGCTCGTATCATTGTGAAGGAACCTGTTGAAACATCTGAGCTTGACTCTACACTACAGTACAGCCATGGAAGTCAACCTATTATGGTACCTGCTTCATGCTATGTAACCTACTGAAAACTTCATGACATGAACTCCAAAATTTATCTAGTTCAAATGCAGTTGTAAGCAAAGTGGCTAGAGGTTAAAGTTGGGTGAAGTAGGCTTTATTTTTTGCTTCTGCATTTGCAGCCTGATGCAAAGGAATTGCCAATTCAGAATGTAAAACATATAATTCTAGATTAGCAGTTAAAAGGGGTTTGCTTGAGGGAGTGTGCGTGTGTGACTGTCTTACTGGTGCTGCTCCTCCCCAAAAGACATATACTGGAAATATCTGGTGAAATTGTCCTGTAAGTGATTGTAGGCATAAACATTTAATTTACTTGAATTTTATACTTTACTTTTGGGGAATGAATTATGGCTTTATCATTTTTTTATGAACTGCTATGGTGACTTTGATAGGAAGCATGTAAGATATAAAAAATATGGAAAATAAGGACAATTTGATTGTTTCTTTTATGCAGGACTAAAGCGCAATAATTTACCCTTATTTTTGTATGTTGTTTCTTGTTCTCTTAATGAGATCTGTACATCTTTATTATTATTTTTATTATTTTTATTATTATTATTATTAACTTTATTATTATTATTATTATTATCTTGCCTTCTCATGAAAGATAAACTCAGTTTTATTGGGAAATCATTTGCTTGGTTCTTGCATTTTCTTCCTTCCCTATGATGTCTTAGGTTTGGCTTTACCTACTGGATTAAGAAGGCCTGGTCAAAGAGTCATGGGATAATCTGTGACATATTGGGCAGTATTGGTTGGGAAATTCTGGTTTTATTGGGGATTTTCTGGTTTTTATTATTGTGAGCCACCCTGAGTTATTGTGCATAATATGAACAGAACTATAATTCAAACAAACAAACAAACAAGCAAACAAATAAAAAAATACTTATGAATAATAGAGTGCCTTTCAAGAAGGCATATTACCATAATATTTTAATTATTTTTAAGGCAAATAACCTGCCTGCTTATATAACAGGATGACTGTCAGTCATGTAAACTCTGAAGGTCTCCTCAGTGTAAGCCTGGATTTCATTTAGGGTGCTTTGGGATGCTCAGAGCTGGGAGTCATTATTAGTATACTGTAGCTTATCATTTTTGTTAGCATGCTGGTTGTTGCTGCTGTTGCAAATTCTTTGAAGATTTCGCTTTAAAAACATGACCTCAAGCTATTTGCCATCCTTTGGAGGGCAGGTGCATCTTTTCCAGCTTCCACACATATACTCAAATGTAAAATCTGGGCTTGGAGTGTTTTTGAACTCAGAATTTGGGTTTCAGTCTAGCTCTGAAGAGCGCTGCTTTTATTCCAGCCAGGACAGCAGGATATTCAGCATCCTGGGAAGAGGACTGATCAGCAGTCACGGCAGCTACAGGCAGCTTCCCAACTATTTATACCAAGTCTCTCCCCCTCCTCCATAGAAAGATCTCTTTTGAAAGCAGTTCAAAGATTCATTTGGTGTTTCGTCACTGGGCATCTGTGACAGAACATGATGGCTGAATCAGGAGCTTGTTTCCAGGGTCTTCCAGAGCTGTGGCACAAAAGCTGATGGCTTCCTATATTGTGCTGGAAACTGTCTTTCACAGCCAAGGAAGAGGCATAGGATGGTCTTTAGTCTCTCAATCAGTGACTCCCTTTCCAATATCCAACATGGTACATTCCAAAAGGACAAACTATGAAGTGCAACCCTGTAATAGCTTGGATAGTCAGATGCTTTAGGAAATCTGCTTCCCTTAATTTCATCATTCCTTTTGCCATGTGTGAAAGAAATGATGAAAGAATGCCAGCTTTCTCTTGTTTTTTTTTTTCCCCCAGTGTGTCCTGCCACCTTTAAAAAAAAAATAGTACAGGCAGTGTATAGTATGTATTCACAAATGCAAGAATGCAGGATTTTTGATAGGTACAGGTAGATGATGATGATATAGATAGATGATAGATAGAGTTTGTTTGGGTTTGGAGCTAGGCAGAATCAGGTCTGACCAGAAATATTAAAGCAGCAGGCTGAATTTGGAATTTGGAAAAAAAATCTCAGAAGGCAGCAAGGGTGAGCTAAATCTGCATTGCTGTGTCAATAATTTGAAGGAGACTTTACTTCCTTCGAAAGGCTTGAATCATGGATTTGTGGATGTTCATTCTCAGTAGTAGAAACATGTAGTAACATCTGGAATCTGCTTTGTGAGATGTCAGTAAACTTTCATCACCTCCCTGCAATTTGGAACGTTATCTGTGCATCAGCCTTATTGCTAGGCATCTCTCCTAATGCAGTTACAAAAGGGACTCTCTTTGGCTATGCTGAATAAACTGGAAAAAGTCAACAAACAAAATATACAAAAATTGCAGATGAGCTTTTTTTTTAATGTAATCCCAGCCTTTAGGTTTGTTTAAGGTTTATTGTACCGGAAGACCCAGAAACAATGCTTTACATTTAAAGTTAAGGGTACTATATGTAGATTGCTTAAATCAGTGGTGGCGAACCTATGGCACGGGTGCCAGAGGCGGCACTCAGAGCCCTCTCTGTGGGCACTCGCGCCATGCCCCGGAGATGGTAACCATCCCTCTTCAAGCAGCCGCCTGCTAACTCGCCGAAGTCCCACATGGGCAGATGCATCCCAGCACAGCTGGTTTCCCTCCCCCCCATCCCATCCCTCCTGGCCTCGCATGCTCTCCTTTTCCCGGGCACGACCCACTGCATCGCCTCCTCAGCTGTTGGCCAGCTGTCGAGCTCAGAGGCAGCTTCTCTGAACTGCTGGCAGCGGGCTGCGGAGCCCAAGAGTGCGCCGGTTGAAGGGCCAGCAGGCTGTGGCCCCCATGCACTCGCTGGCCTCTGTGGGGCCAGCAGGCTGTGGCCCCCATGCACTCACTGGCCTCTGTCTGCGGCGGCCGATGGTGTCAGGCAGCAGCCGCCCTGGCCCCTGCCTCGTCTTGCCTGGCCTCGCCCCACAGGATGAGCCTCCTGCCCACCGCCCCACCTGCCAGAGACCCCATGGATCTCCCCCAACCCTGTCCGGCCCCCACAGGAGGAACATCGAGGTGACCATGCCCACCTTGGCCACACCCACCCATTCTGCCATGACCACCACAGCCACGCCCACCCAGTGGGCCACGCCCACCTGGCACCCGGCGATAAATAAGTGGGTTTTGGGTTGCAGTTTGGGCACTCGCTCTCTAAAAGCTTCGCCATCACTGGCTTAAATGAACTTCACTAGGAAGGGAGTCATGTTATGCTGTGAAAAATGAAGAGGTTCCACCTTGTGAGATACAGGTAGAACATGTTTACACACTTTATGTACCTTGCTGGCTGTCAGTTAGAACATGCTTGTGTGGGAAATGGAAGAAATATTTTGGTACTTTGACTAATAGTAAATGATGAACAGTTTTGAATTTGTCCATCTACCTATCAGGCACCAGAAGCAGAATGGATGAATATTGTAGATAATACAAATTCTTACTTCTGGAAACTTGCTGATTTAAAAACTCACAATATCTGAGTTGTTGAGGAATCTTCATTGTTGATACTTTTTCCTCAAATCTATATGCCTGATTTTACATATTGAATGGATCCTGTTAGATTAGTTAGATCCTAACGGCTCATGTGCTAATTGCATATGATACTGTATATACATCTGTTTTTTAAAAGGCAACTGTTGATTAAAAAAATTGAATAATGCTGAGGATTGTTAGCTAAGCTTTCAGAGCTGGTTCCATCAGTGATCACCAGAACACACAGGAGGAATGAATTTGAGTTTGTGATTGCTGATTTGAAAATGATGAGCTGTTTTGTGGTTGCCTAATCATTCACAGCAACTATTAAGGGTTTTGTCAATTGATGCTTTCTCCCCCTTATTGTTCACTCATTTTGTATTTATTTAATCCATAATAAGTACCTAGTCAAACTTGGCTTGATCTCTTCTTATATTATCACACACACTCGCCTGAGGGCAGGACAAGAAGCAATGGATGGAAACTAGTCAAGGAGAGAAGCAACCTGGAACTGAGGAGAAACTTCCTGACAGTTAGAACAATTAACCAGTGGAACAACCTGCCTCCAGAAGCAGTGAATGCTCCAACACTGGAAGTTTTTAAGAAGAGACTGGACAGCCATTTGTCCGAAATGGTGTAGGGTTTCCTGCCTGAGCAGGGGGTTGGACTCGATGACCTCCAAGGTCCCTTCCAACATTATTATTATTATTATTATTATTATTATTATTATTATTATTATTATTATTATTATTATTATTATTATTATTATTATTATTATTATTATTATTATTATTATTATTATTATTATTATTATTATCTTCTTAAATAATCTAATCTCATAGCATTGAACATTTTAGGATTTTCCTGACAACTCTCATTTCCATGTAAGAAAATGAGTAAATGCTCACACTAACATATACAGCTATTTCTATTTATTTTAACAAACATTTCTCACAACAGATCACATGGTATCTGCTATCTTTTTATCAGCATAAGTATATATTAAACTTTATCCATTTTTAGTAAACAGTCCTTTTATTTGATTTAGTTTTCCACCATTTATATGTATAACTTGCCATCCTTCATTCAATTCATTCTTTCAAGCATACCTTATTCTTTGATACAATAATTTTAGAGCCACACACCTTAGCATATCATTCAGTCTATCTAACACTCATGGCTAAGAGTTTATATTGTCCACCAACAAAACAGCTTTATCGCTAACCAATAGGCTCTAACATTGTTGTAAGTATTCTCTTATTATTTATCCATAAATACATTTAATAGTCAGGGAGACATCCTCATCTTCTTACTCCCTATTCACTATTGAAATATTTATTAAATATTCCATTTATTCCAATTCATGCTTTATTCCCATCATATACTATTTACATTCAACAACAGAACTTCAGTTCCATAGTCAAGTGAAAAAGTCAAGTAAATCAAGCTTATTCATGTTTTCATACACTTTGTCTAAATAGAAGAGTGTACAATACGCTTTCTCACACTCCTGCAGTCTTTAGTGACTAGCAGAAGAGCAATGTTCTGTTTGCACACCCCCTGCCTGACATAAAGCTGAATTGCAGCCCCCAAAGTTTGCTTTGCTCTTTTTCCTTTTCCCAAATGGAATTCTGCCAAAAATCTTCCCAGGTGAACTTTACCAAATACTGAAGGCCCTCTGTAGTTTTTATATTCACTCTCACTACTTTTCTGTTTGCCTACAGAAACAATTATAGCAATTTTCCAATGAGCAAGCACAGTGGCAAGCTTCACATTAAAGAAATTGCACAGCCACTCCATGAATAAATTCTTCTTCTTCTTCTGCCATATCCGTTATCGGACGTTGGCGATCATGTTGTCGATCCTCTTTTTATCAGCAGTCGCACGACAAAGTGCTGCTGAGTTTTGTCCAAACCAGTCCCTTAGATTTTGAAGCCATGATGTTCTTCTTCTGCCTGGACCTCGTTTGCCTTCAATCTTTCCTTGGAGGATTAAATGGAGTATGCCGTATTTTTCTGGGTGTCGCATCACATGTCCAAAATATTCTAATTTTCATTTTTTAATTGTTTTGATGATTTCCCTTGGCTTTCCCAGGTGGCTTATCACCTCCTCATTTCTGATTTTGTCAACCCAGCTTATACGTAACAGCCGCCTGTAAATCCACATTTCAAATGCTTCTAGTCTCTTCAGGTGGCCTTCTGTCAGAGACCAACTCTCTACTCCATACAGCAGGATAGAAAAAATATAGCATCTGACAAGCCTGATTTTCAGTCTTAGGCTTATGTCGTGACTGCAGAAGACCTTTTTCATTTTGAAGAATGCTGTTCGAGCTTTCTCTATCCTTGTCTTTACTTTAGCGGTCATGACCCAGCTTTCATGTAAATTAGAACTGAGGTGCGTGATCCTTTCAACTTTTTCTAGTGGTGTTCCTTCTGAATTTACTGGTGGTAAGTTAATGGGTTGTTTGCTGATGACCATGATCTTGGTTTTTGAGGTGTTAAGCTTCAAGCTGTATTTTCCAGATGTTTCTGTGACTCTGTTGATGAGGAGCTGAAGGTCTTCATGCTTACTGGCAAGCAGAACTGTATCGTCAGCATATCTTAAGTTGTTGATCCAAACACCGTTTACTTTGATGCCAGCATCGATGTTCTCCAGTGCCTCGTTGAAGATTGACTCAGAGTAGATATTGAACAGCAGTGGAGACAGAATACATCCCTGTCTGACCCCTCTTCTTATTTCTGCATCAGCTGAGTATTTTTGGCCTAGTCTCACATTTGCTACCTGATGCCAATACAGATTCTTTATTATTTGGATGTCTTTGTCATCTAGTCCCCCTTGTTTCAGGATTTCTAATAGTTTGCTGTGTCTTATTTTATCAAAAGCTTTTTCAAAATCAATGAAGCACATGTAAACACTGTGGTTGACATCTCTACAACGCTGTATAAGAACCTGAATGCTGAACAGCGCATCTCGTGTACCAAGATTGTTTCTGAAACCAAATTGTGTGTTACCTAGATGCTCTTCAATTTTGTTGTATATTCTTGTGTGAATTATTCTCAGGAATATTTTCAGGGCATGACTCATTAAGCTTATTGTTCTGTATTCGGTACACTTCTTTGCATTTATTTTTGGGGGGATTGTCACAAAGGTTGATTTTAGCCAATCATTTGGTATCTTTCCTGTTTCGTATATCTGATTGAAGAGCTGCAGTAAAAAATTCTTCCCATTGTCTTCCAGCAATTTTAAAATTTCTACTGGGATATCATCAGGTCCTGTGGCTTTTCTTGTTTTTGCTATTTTTATTGCATGTTCAACCTCCTCCATAGTGATGTTTGGTCCAGTTGTTATACTTCCCATATCTATATCATCCCTAGTGTCCTCAAAAAGTTCTTCAATATATTCCTTCCATCTCTTTAGTTTTTCATCCTCATCTAAGATAATTTCCCCCTCTTTGTCAACTAAGTTGTTGATTTTCTTTTTGTAGAGGCCTGCTGCTTCTTTCACTTTTTTGTGTAAATTGAAATTATCATGCATACGTTCTGTCTCTTCTATTTCCTTGCATCTCCTTGCAAACCACTTTTCTTTTGCCAGTCGAATTTTTTTTCTAATTGTTTTCTGCAATTCATTGTATTTTACTTTGTTTTTATTTTTATAAGATCTTCTTTCATCCATGAGATGAAGAATTTCCTCCGTTATCCACTGTTGTTTCTTGTGGTACCCCTCTCTCTGTTTTGAATTTGTTACCTCTACTATTGCATTTTTAAATTTATTCCAGTTCACTTCTACATCATCATCATTCAGGTTGTTGGTTTCCCTTAAATGATTTTCTAGTTCTTCTTTAATCTTCCCTCCATGTTTAATGATGAAGTCTCTGTCAACTCTTGGTTTAGCAGGGCTTGGGTTTTTCATCCTTTTTAGTTTCAGCTGGACTTCAGCAAGTAGTAGATTATGATCGGATGGTACATCTGCACCTGGGTATGTCTTTACTGATTATACTGAGTTTCTAAATCTTTTGTTTATTGTAAAATAGTCAATTTGGTTCCTTACTACATTATTTCGTGTATCTGCTGGTGATCTCCAAGTGTAGAGGCGTCTTTTTGGCAACTTAAAAAAAGTATTTATCACACATTGCCTATGTTCCTTGCAGAAGTCTACAAATCTGTCACCTCTACCATTTCTGGTTCCTAAGCCAAAGTTTACAACTACAGGAGCATCACTTCCTTCTCCCACTTTTGCATTGAAGTCCCCCATGAATATTGTGATATCATTACTTTTTAGGGTTTTCAGTACACTGCTTATATCTTCGTAGAAGTTCTCTAAATCCTCCTCATCGCTGTCAGCTGTGGGAGCGTAAACTTGTATAACATTCATATTTACTGGAGTACTATTTATTTGGATCATTATTACTCTAGAGGATACAGGAATAAAGGATTTGATGCATTTATTTACACGATTGTTTACGATTATAGCTACTCCATTTCGATGGTGTTTGCTGTTCTCACCAGAGTAGTAGATAGTATAATTTCTTATTCTACACATTCCATTTTCAGGCCAGCACATTTCACTCACTCCCAATATAGAGATATTGTATTTGGACATTTCTTGGATAGTGTTGTGTGTTTTCCCAGCTTCGTATAGGCTTCTCAGATTCCACGTACCAATTCGTAGTTTTGGGTTTATCATGCTTCTAGTTTTGGGTTTATCATGAATAAATTACATCTATATTTCAATGTTTCTCTAGTTACACCATCTGCACTTTCTACTAACATGTTCATACATAAACATTGTTTATTGATTCCTTTCATACCATATTAAAGACAACAACCTGGTTTTTGTTATCCGTCTCCTTCACTTCCAGGTTCATCAGACAATTTCAGTTTGCCTGCTTTGTCTAATATCTACTTCAGCAGTGTATTTGTAAAGATATCAAATTATTTGTGCTCTACAACATGCACAAACCTCCATTGCTACTGCTGAACAGTTTAAGTAAACATTGCTTAAGGTCAAAACTCAAGCCAGCACCATAACCCCTATAGGTGTGATCAGGAATTAGATTGTTACAGGTAGTCCTTGACTTACATTCTTTTAGTGAGTGTTCAAGTTACAACAGTTACAACAGCACTGAAAAAGTGATTATGACTGTTCCTCACTCTTATGACCATTGCTACATTCCCATAGTCACACGAGCAAAATTCAGGTGCTTGGCCACGGGCATGTATTCACAACAGTTGCAGCATCCTGGGGTCATGAGATCATCATTTGTGACCTTCCCAGTTGGCTTCTGACAAGCATAGTCAATGGGAAAGCTGGATTCACTTAACAACTGTGCAATTCATTTAACAACCATGGCAAAAAGGTTGTAAAATCAGGTGTGCTTCACTTAAGAATTGCCTTGCTTAGCAATGGAAATTCTGATCTCAGTTGTGATTGTAAGTCGAGGGCTACCTGAAAATGTTCCGAGAGAACAAGCTCAGGGAGTAGAGTAAGTGAAACACTAATGCCAGGCCTATGTGGATGTTTTTCATTTGATTCACAAACCTCTCTCTCTCTCTCTCTCTCTCTCTAGACTGCCTCAGGCAATTTTAGTGTGTTCAAGTGGAAGCTAGATAGTTTTCTATTTTAACAGCTATTTCTTCATTCAGCAGAATAGAATGGACTCAGTGGCCTAGATCCAATTCAATCCAGTCCAATCCAATCCCACCTCTGTGATTTCTCCAATTCCAATTTCATCATTTTGTCCTTTCTTAAAGCTCTCATGACAGAAGGCTTTCCCAGATATTGAGGGCAAGAAGGCCAAATGTTGTCCTAGTGACACATCTCAAGGTCTCCCATTCTTCTACTTCCAGCTTCTGGTTATTTAAGGAGAGAATTTATGGCTAGGCTTAGTTTTTGCCTTGAAATAGTAGAGTTCTATGGAAAATGCATGGAATCTTTTTTACAAGCAAGGATCAGGGGGTCAGGTGGGCACAAGAGGAACTATACTACTATAGTTGTACTCTGCCTATTTTTCAATCACCATTTAGCTATAAACTCCACTGCTTTCAGGGTCATTTTATTTCACACAAAGTTATGTGTGTGAAATAAATTATCACAGATATGGCTGCTCAAATTTTACATAAAATAAATACAGCACAGTTCCAGAATGTGACAAAATTCAAACCCTCTAAAAATATTTTTTTATTATTATTATTTATTTTTATTTTTTTAAAACAACAAAACATAACACTCATAAACACACAGTGTATACTCCTTTTTTTTTAAACAGCAATTTCGTAACGGTAGTCTTCTATTATTTACATTTCCCCCCCTTATTCTTCTTTAAAAATATTTGTCCTTGTTGTCCCATTGTTTCTTATTTCCATTTTTCTTCCTTCATACTATACTTCATACTAAGAATAATACATATTATTACTATACATTATTATACACACATTTTCCATTTCTTGACCTTTCCACATTTATTTTCATTTATTATTTCTAATCTCCAACCAATCATACCACTTATTCCATATTAGATAGTACTCTGTGTCTTCCTTTTCTTTTATCTCTTTTGTTAATTTGTCCATCTCTGCACAGTCTAGGATTTTCCTTATCACTTCTTCCTCTGATGGTATATCCTCATTTTTCCAGAACTGTGCATAGACTATTCTTGCTGCCATTGTTATATGTAAGATTAAGTACCGTGTTTCTTTACTATATTTTCTATTTAAAATACCCAGCAGGAAGATCTCTGGTTTCCAGTCTACGGGTTGATCTATTATTTCTTCCATCCATCTTCTTATTTTAGTCCAGTATTTTTTCACAACTGGGCATGTCCACCATAGATGATAATATGTTCCATGTACTTTTTTACATTTCCAACATGTCGGCGAGTTGTTCTGGAACATCTTGGCAAGCTTTGCTGGTGGAAGATGCCATCTGTAAAACATCTTCAACTGGTTTTCCTTGAATGCCGCAGACATAGTCAATTTTATGTTTGTTTCCCATATTTTTTCCCATTTCTCCAATTCTATGTTATATCCGAAATTTTTTGCCCATCTGATCATTGTGTCTTTGACAACCTCGTCTTCCATTTTATATCTCAGTAAGTATTTATATATATTACTAATTAATTTTATTTCTGTTCCATGTATAATTTTATCCAATTCTTGCGGCTCTTTTTGTATTTCATATAATTTTTTGTCCTCTGTATATTTAGATTGAATTTGTGTAAATGTCCACCAGTCAATCTCTCTGCCTACATCTTGTTCCAATTCTTGTTTTGTTTTCAGATTTCCCTGTTCGTTTACCAATTCCTTGTATCTAATTATCTTATTTATGTCCAGAAGATTTGGATGTTTCAGAGCTTCTGTTGGGGATAACCACATTGGAATTCTTATGTAATATTTTTGTTTTATTTTTTCCCAAGTCTGTAGCAATGCATCCCTAACTATGTGTCTTTGAAAGTATTTGTGTATTTTATATTTTTCATCCCATAGGAATGCATGCCACCCCGCTTGCAAGTCATGTCCTTCTAGTGTTAAAACTGGTATTTTTCAATTTCATCCATTCTTTTAGCCAAGTTAGGCTTGATGCTTGGTAGTATATTTCCAACTCTGGTAACGCCAATCCCCCTTTATCTTTCGTATCTTGCAAGAGTTTTAATTTAATCCTAGGTTTTTTCCTTTGCCATATAAATTTAGTGACCAATTTATTTAATTCTTGAAAAAATGTTTTCCTTAGTTTTATTGGAATAACTTGGAACAGGAATAATATTTTTGGCAATATATTCATTTTGACTGTAGCGATCCTCCCTAAAAATGAAATTTGTAGATTTTCCCAATTTTCTAAATCTTTTTTTATCTGGTGTAATATTTTATCATAATTATCCTCCTTAATCGAGGAGCACTTCGCTGTAAGCCAAATCCCTAATATTTTATTTTCTTAGTTACGCTTATTTTTGTTTTATCTTCCAGTTCGCTTTCCTGTGCCTTTGTAAGAGTTTTGGTTATTAATTTGGATTTATTCTTATTAATCTTAAGTCCGGCTACCTCACCGAATTCTTCTATTTTTTTAATCAATTTAAGGCCGGCCTCTAAAAATATTAAGATGCTTTAATTATCAATTAAAAGCTGGTAGATGAACATTATGCTTCTTGAAAGTATGGCTGATGTTCACTTTCAATCAATGATGTCAGAACCTTTTCAGTACAGATTAGCATTTGAATGTGACATCACCAGGAAATTCTGGGCTACAGGCAATAATGGAAAGTTGGATATAAAAAAACATCTGGAACAAATTCTATACAGCATTGGATGTGCCTATATAGACACCAAGAATCAGGTTCATCTCAGAAGAAGCTTTACCTTTAATGTCTGAATCAGTAACTTCCATTTTAATGGGTTATTTATTTAATATATGGCATATCACATGGACTTGCAATATATATTAACATTTCATACAGATTAACAAAACACAATAAAATATAAGTGTTAAAAAGATCTATATTCAAATAGCAATGTCTAGGCCAACTAATCTTTAAAGTGCAGCATCGTTTATGTGAAAAAAAAATCAGAAACTGGACTGGTATAGGCCCTCAGTGTTGTGGTCCAAAGGAGGAAGCAATCCTTGAAAACGGAGACATTATTCTCTGTTTTAGTTTCTTTATTTTGCATTCCTTGCCAGGAGTTTTGCTACAATACTTCGGTACATTACAAAGCAGATGCCAGAATCTGGATTTCTCTGGCTTGCGTCTGTCTTATCTTGCTAACTCTTCCCTTACTTTACTGTCATGATTTACGTCTTCCAATTAGGCTGGAGGCCAAAGATTCACTTCCCTTCCCAGTCTCCCGCTTTTTTCATGATTCTCCTCCCTTCGCCTGTCATCTGATTTAACTCCAAAAATACCAGACAGTTCTGCATATCTTGTCAATGCAATAATATCCCATATTAACAGCGTTGACATCCGGCCTCCCTTACAAAAAGGACAGATCCTGTAATGTAAACAAAAGCATATATTACTGACTAGTCTTCGGTTTGTTGGGGTATTTCATATGAAACCTTTTGACGAGCCTGTCAGCTTTCACCTCACTGGATTTCACCCAAGTGGCTTCAGACATCGGGTATCCCTTCCATTGTACTAGGTACTGCAATTTCCCTTTAAAAATTCTAGAATCAAGAATATGTTTCACTTCATAATGGGTCTGTCCCGCAACTACGAGCGGCCCAGGTGCTTTCTTCGGGGGAGGTCTTAAAGTGGAGCCCCGATAAGGTTTTAACAAGCTACTGTGGAAGACAGGGTGAATTTTACCCAAAAGTCTAGGGAGTTTCAGTTTTACAGTGACTGGATTGATGACCTTTACGATAGGAAAAGGCCCTAAGAATTTCGGTCCTAACTTCTTGCTGGGTAATTTGAGGCGTAAATATTTGGTTGACAAATAAACCTTTCCCCCAACCTGGAACGTTCTTTGGGGAGCCCTCTTTTTGTCAGCTTGTTTTTTATAGGTTGCAAAAGTCTTTTTTAAAGCAGTTTTTGTCTTTCTCCAAACTTCCTCCCATCCCCTCACCCATTGGTCAAGTGTCTGGGAAGCGGTTGGCACTTGGGGATATTCAGGAATTGGACTGAACTCTTTGCCTGTGGCTACTCTGAAAGGTGTGTAGCCGGTGCTGCTGTGCACAGAATTGTTATACGCCACCTCTGCGAAGGGGAGGAGGTCAGTCCAGTTCGTCTGTTGATAAGACACGTAGCATCTGAGATATTGCTCCACCATTTTGTTAGCGGCTTCTGCAGCTCCGTTGGTGGCCGGATGAAAAGCAGATGACAAGCCTTGAGATGATCCAATTAATTTGAGAAAACTCCTCCAGAACTTTGCTGTGAACTGCACCCCCCTGTCTGAGATTATTCACTTAGGGGCGCCGTGCAGTCGGTAGATATGTTTCAGGAACAATTTAGTCAGTCGTTGAGCGGATGGGAGTCCTTTGCAGGCGATGAAATGAGCCTGCTTCGAAAACAGGTCTATTACAGTCCAGATGACAGTATTTCCTCTACTCTCAGGTAGGTCTACGATAAAGTCCATAGCTATTTCTTCCCAGGGTTGGGAAGGGTCTGCCACCGGCTGCAGTAATCCAGGGGTTTTCCCTGGTATTCTTTTCATTGTAGCACATACGGTACAACTCTTCACATAGTTTTCTACATCTCGTTTCATTCCCGGCAACCAAAATTGCCGGCGGGTGAGATGTAATGTTTTTAGATATCCAAAGTGTCCAGCCTGCTTTACATCATGGCTGTGTTTGAGAGCATTGAGACGGAGGGATTCGGGCAAATACAGTTTCCCCCCTTTGTAAGCCAAACCATCCCGGCACGTCAAGGAGGTTTGGTTATCTTTGAACCATTGATCGTTGAGGAGCTCTCGTTTTATTTTCTTTGCTCCAGGGTTATCCGGATTTGGGACCCTGCGAGGTGTGATTTGTGCAACAGGTTGTGGATTGGAGATAATCACCTCAGTGACTTCTTCATGTTCGCTTTTGTATTGGGGCAATCTCGATAGCGCATCAGCTAGGAAGTTTTTTCCCCCTGGTATGTACTTTAGAGTAAAGTTGAAGCGGTTAAAGTACTGTGCCCACCGTACTTGCTTTGGGGACAATTTGCGAGGAGTTTTCAGTGCCTCTAGGTTTTTGTGATCTGTCCATACTTCGAATGGCACCTTGCTCCCCTCCAGGTAGTGTCACCAGTTTAACAGCCCCCATCTAATTGCGAAGGCCTCCTTCTCCCATATTGCCCATCTCTGTTCACTTTCCGTAAATTTTTTGAAGGTGTAGGCGCAGGGTTGCAGGACTCCCTTCTTATTCTTTTGAAGCAATACAGCTCCAACTGCCACATCACTGGCGTCGGCTTGAATTACAAAGGGCTCCCCTATACAGGGGTGCTTTAGGACCGGTTCGGCAGCAAATAGTCTTTTTAAATTCTCAAAAGCTGTTTGACAGTTCATAGTCCATGCTAGTGGTTGGCCCGGTCACGGCTTCCCTCCTTTTCCCCCTGTTTTTAGTAAATCTGTAAGGGGTAGGGCAATTTTGGCAAAATAGGGGATGAATTGACGGTAGAAGTTGGCAAAACCTAGAAAGCTCTGGGGTTGTTTGCAGGTTTTTGGGGGCTGCCATTCGATTATAGTTTTCACCTTGGCTGGATCCATCTCAATGCCTTTGTTGGAGATTCTGTAGCTGAGGTAATCTAATCAGGTCTGGTGAAATTCACATTTTGACAATTTGGCATAAAGCTTGGCATTCAATAGTTGCTTTAACACTTCTCTTACCAGCTTTATGTGATCAGTCATATTCGTGCTGTATATCAGAATATTGTCAAGGTACACCAGAACCCCTTTGTACAAGTGTTCATGTAGGACTTCATTAATCAACTGCATGAATACGGCTGGGGCCCCCTGTAGTCCGAATGGCATGACTTTGAATTGATAGCTCCCCATGGGGCAGTTGAAGGCAGTTTTCCACTCATCTCCTTCTTTTATTCTCACTCGGTAGTACGCCTCTCTCAGGTCTAATTTAGTGCAGACACTCCCCTTAGCCAGATGAGTTAATAAGTCCTTTAGGAGGGGGAGGGGGTATCTGTTTTCCACACTCACAGCGTTGAGGCCCTTATAGTCTACGCAGAGTCGAAGAGACCCATCTTTTTTTTCTTTAAATAACACGGGGGCTCCCACAGTAGATTTGGCCCGTTCAATGAACCCCCTCGCTAAGTTTTTATTCACGTATTGCTGCATCTCTTCCATCTTGAGGGGGGACATGGCATACATTCTCAGGCGTGGAAGTTTGGCTCCTGGCACCAGTTTGATAGAACAGTCATTGGGTCTGTGAGGGGGTAGGACATCGCATTCATTTTCACTAAATGCCTCTGCTAAGTCCCGGTATTCATTGGGGATGAGTGATTCATCTGGTGATGTTGAGGCAGCTATGAGTGCTCGCTCATTAGGTGGCCTAAAGTGTCCCACCATGTCAGTTGAATCAGTGGGAGGCTCAGGCCCTATAGGTAGTCTCACAGTTCTCATTCCTTTCTCCCACCAGATAAATGGCTTCCATTTGTCCAACCAGGCTAAGCCTAGAATCACAGTCTCAGTCATTTTTGGGGCCACCAGGAACCGAATAAATTCCCAGTGTGCCCCTATTTCTAGCCGTAAGGGCTCAGTTAATTGTGTGACTAAAGTCCCTCCCATCAGGGAGCCGTCAGCTTGCTCGAACCTCACAGGGTTGGAAAGTTGTTTTGCCCATATGCCCATTTTCATGGCAAAGGGTAGGCTAATAATGCATCAGGTGCATCCAGAATCAATTAGTACGTTTAAGTCTATTTGTGCCCCCGACTTAGGGATTGTAAGCTTGGCGGCCAGTGAAAAAGATGGGATTTGTCGACTCACCATCGGGTCGTTCTCCCCTTCGTCGTCGCCATCAAAGGAGGATAGAGCGGGGGCGGGTCCACCTGGAGTCCCGGCATTCTCTTGTGTGGGAGGTGTAATCTGGGTAACAGGTGCTTGCGTGGCCCGGTTGGATTTTTCTCTCATTAGCCGCTGGGCAGGTCTCCTTCTCGTTGCTGGTTCCGGACTGCTCTGCAGTTGGGGTAGGGGACCGGACAGTTTGCTGCTCAATGTCCCTTCTTTCCACACCGGAAACACTTTATTGACGCGTTTGCAGGTGGCCCGGTTCTTCCAGTCATCGTGGTAGCCGGAGGTTCTCGTGGGGGTGATTGTTGTTCGGATTGTTCTGGTTTCTGCTCAGATTCAGGTGGGGAAGGCTTTTTATAGCAGGCGAGCTGAACATCTAGCTTCACTGTTGTCTGGTACCACTCGTGCAGTCGGTCAGGTACTGCTCGAATAATGCAGGCCTGGGCGAGGTGATCATCTAATCCCTCAATGAAATGATGGATTAGGGACTGCTCTGCCCATCCCTCTATCCGACCTGCTATCTTGCGAAACTCTCGCACGTACTCCAGGGCAGGCCTGCTGGCTTGTTTTATTTTGTGGATTTGTTCTCTTGCTTTTAAGTCAAGGGATGGGTCCTCAAATCTTTCTTTCAGACCCAGGAGGAAGAGGTGGGGGGTCTTCCAATTCTGGGGCTTGCTCATTATATAGATTGTTCAGCCATTCGGATGCTTCTCCCTCTAGGCCGGACGCAATCACATCGACCATAGCCCCTGGGTCTGGGTAGAGATAAGCCCAGCGATTCAAGTGAGAGTGTACTTGGTTGAGGAAAAAAATCAGTTTCTCTGGGTCCCCATCGAAGGTTGCTCTGAATGGTGGAGAATGGGCCCCCCACTGTGGCTGTTGCTGCTGCTGGCCCCATCCTGGTTGCTGGTTTAGGCCCAGGGGTTGCACGTTCGGGGGCTGGGGCCAATCTCCTTGTTGTGGCCGTCCTCCCTCTAGCAGCTGATCTCCTGGGCCCTGCACCATCCCAATCTGTTGCAAGGTCTCTATCAGCTGTGGTGAGCTCAAAAGTTGTCTGCTCCCTGCCTGCTTCGAATGCCATACTCCCCATTGTCGCAGAGGCCTCAGACATAGAATCCCTCTCTCTTCAGGGCTGGGGTCCCTGATAGAGGAAGACAGGGTCTGAAAGGCTGTCTGATATGAATTGGAGGGGCTGTAAGCTTCTTTTTGCAGGAGTGGCTCTCTGCTTTTCTCCCCTGGGGTTTGAGATATTTCCAGTAATTCACCCAGGTCTTGAATGGCAGTTTGCCCATTGTCTGTCCACCGGTTCTCATTCGTCTGCCAAAATTCATTTTCCCACAGCATGCTGTCTGTTACTTCCCTCTCTGGGATATCAGGCGCTGCCGGGCTGTATTCAACAAACTCCCGTTTCATGATAGATTGGCCTGCTCCTGAATTCTGTCATTCTCACTCCATGCTAGGAGAAAGAGGTGGGGTAATGCACCTCCCTGTTGTTTGAAAAGTTTTTTTTTTAGATTCTGGCATGATGTTGTGGTCCGAAGGAGGAAGCAATCCTTGAAAACGGAGACATTATTCTCTATTTTAGTTTCTTTATTTTGCATTCCTTGCCAGGAGTTTTGCTACAATACTTCGGTACATTACAAAGCGGATGCCAGAATCTGGATTTCTCTGGCTTGCGTCTGTCTTATCTTGCTAACTCCTCCCTTACTTTACTGTCATGATTTACGTCTTCCAATTAGGCTGGAGGCCAAAGATTCACTTCCCTTCCCAGTCTCCCGCTTTTTTCATGATTCTCCTCCCTTCGCCTGTCATCTGATTTAACTCCAAAAATACCAGACAGTTCTGCATATCTTGTCAATGCAATAATATCCCATATTAACAGCGTTGACACTCAGTTTACAGCTGGTCACTATGTGAGCTTTAATGGGTATTTATGCACTTGGAATTCTATTTTAAACACATCCAGATGAGATCTGTACATTTCTAAGCTGCGAATTAACCAGTTCAAAAATATGCAGATTTATACCACACATGTTAAGGATACTGGCAGCTACAGGATGATCCTCACATCCTACAAATGCATAAAAGTCAACTTCATGTTTTGTTCAACATTGTCACCATTTCCACAATGCAGCCAAAAGATACACATGGCTCACATAAACACCAAGCAGAGCTTCAATTGCACTCTTGCAACTTCCTTCTTGATTTCTTTTTATCATACCCTGCAAATGTTCCTGGCCCTTAGGGGTGCCACAGAACCAGGGAGTCCTGTTTCCTCATTTCTTTCATATATCCCTCAAGCAGGCATATAGGAATGCCACTTCTGCAACTGACATGGCAACCTCCTTTCCATCCTTAACCAATGTCTGTGGAAGAAAGCTAAAAGAACATGCCCTCTTCTCTATATCTGCATTGGACACTGCTCCACTTAGTCTCTCTCATCACTGTTCTCCCAAATATCTGTAGCATCCATTGCTGCACAAGTTTAAAACCAAATACAGTTTCTACTCAGCAGGTCATGATTTAAAAGATAGGACATGAAAGACAAAAAGGGAGTCAAAGAGATCCTGCCTACAAAGCTAAGATAGCTTATTGCTCTGTGAAAAAACAGCAATATACTTCAAGGCTTTTTAAGAGGGCAATGGCTGGAATTTGGTAAGATTTAGATGCTGGCAGTCTCTCCAGTTTTAAAACAGATAAGCTGAGGAGTGAGTTGGCAGGATTTAATGTCAAACGATTGTTGGGCTGTCTTGAAGATAACCTGATTTCTGTAAGGAGAGTTAACAAGGCAGCTGTTATCCCACCCCAAATTCTCTCCTAGAGAGCTTTAGCTGAATGACCTCACTTGCTTGATTTGCTTATAGCCTTGCTCTGTGAACATCAATCTGTCAGAATGAAATTTAGTAAAGTTGGAAACTCTGAGTCTAGAAGTCAAGAGGACTTCTTACTAAATCTACATAAATATGCCAGTATATTTAAGGTTATGCTTCTTTTCACACACTTTCTTCAGTAATATTCTATGTTTTCTCATTATTTTATGAGGTACAAGTTGCCATCTTATTTAGGGATAAAAACAACTGAGCTGGACATTAAGGAGATGATGGTTAGAGGCAACATGCAGTAGAGCAGTTTCTCAACCTTGGCATTTTTAAGATTTTTAAGATTTCATTTTTAAGATTTCAATTCCCAGAATTCCCCTATCCACACATTCTAAAGGTGCCAAGGTTTAGAAACACTGCCCTAGAGATGCATTTCAGCTATTTTCTTACATATTAAATACATGCATAAAGTTATCAGTACTCCCACTCTTATCTCCTTGCAAAAAAACCCCCCACAGGGAAGCATTTTTCATGAATGAAGGCGAATATACGTGTCCCAGGAAACTGTTGCAGGATCCAGTCTGGGTCAGCCACTGGGACCAGAGGTTTTTGTCTTCTGAGCTTTCAAACTCATGCTAGAATTCATCTTCAGGCAACTTCTCTCTAGCAGAGTGTGTGCTTGTTCTCTGTGTGGCATTTATATGGTGCCTGTTATATATGGTTTTTTAGATGGTGATTGGGGTGTTGATGGATGGCTATTAAGTCATTGGCTGTCATTTGCTTGTGTTGCCCAGTCCTTGCCTTCTAAGTACTTGATAAGCTGCTGGTAAATCAGCACTCCTGTTGATTGATGAGCAGCTGTTTCCCAGGCTTCAATCACTACCCTGGCTGTTTTTGTACCTGCTCACCCAACAATCTTAATCATCTAAAGAGCCACATACAACAGGCACCATATAAATACCACACACAGAACAGCACACACTCTGCTAGAGAGAAGTTCCCTGAAGATGGGCTCCCAGCATGAGTCCAAAAGCTCAAAAGACAAAACCCCTGGTCCCAGTTGGATCCTGCAAGCATTTTTTAAATCCATTTTAAAATAAAGTTAATAGTGTATGGTAGTCTATTGTAGGTGGCAGTGTGAGTTTATAACCTGTGTTCAGTCCTTCAGCTCTTTCACTTCTCCTTTTTATCCTTCTCACTCTAGCCACTTTTTAAAAAAAATCCGTTTCTTTCTGCTGCTTGTTTTGGGGCTGAATGAGGCTACTGCATACAGCATTCTTTCTGTTAGATTGTTGCAAACCGTACATATTTTTACATAATACTGTATTATACACACAATAGTGATATTACACAACTTCACTGATTTAAAAAGAAACAGGACTGCTCCACAAGCAGCACTATATCAGCCGCAGAAAATGCTAACCTTGCTAAAGAGCCACATCAACAAATGTGCCCATCCAGGAAAACAAATGGTGAGAAGATCGTGGATTCTTCCATCTTTCTTTTTTTCTTAAAAATTCTGAATGTTTTCCGGGTTAAGGTAGGACACTTTCCACCTTAATCAATAAATAATAAAGGCACTCTTGGCTGATTTATACATCCTGGAAGTTTTGCTGGACTCTGAGCCTATCCAGCAATATGGTTACCCTGAGTTTAAACCAGATCATCAAGTTAGAAGGAAATAGTATTTGGATGGAGCACTAATAAAAAATTCCAGGCATTTTTTTTAGAACCCAGAAGTTTAAAAATATCGAGGAAGAAGGCAATGACAAACCACTTTTGTACTGTTGCCAAATCAATGGAATGGATCTGTCTGTGTGACCACCAGGAGTAAAGATTTAGTTGAAGTTCTTTTTACCTTTTATAGGAGTAGGATTTCTGTGTCAGGGAGTTGTAATGGGGCTCTTAAAGAGTTATGCTCTTTATGAATATTCCCTATTGTATCATGCTTGAGAAAGTCTTTGTTCTCAATTGAAACCACTTATGAAAACTGCAAAACATTTTTAACATCATAGTATTTATTAGCTTCTGAAACAATACACATTCACATACTTGAGAATACAGTACATTTGGCACAGTAATAATGGCTACAGTGAAATAACCCTAATGAATGGCAAGAGATTTAAATTACAACTGTAGGAAAAAGTTTGTACAAAAAAAAATCTCACAAATAAAAGGAAAAAAACAAACAAAAACAAAGCAAAATACTACCTGGTCCTGTAACACTCAGTAAATTTCATATTTTTTTTAAAGCCTTTCCAGAGAGACAGCATTAGTTTTATTGTAGAGAGAGAGGCAATACTATCCCTATGGACAGAGACTTCAAAAAAACAAAGCAAGAAAAAGTGGTCTGTTGTGATTTCTTCCCATTTTTTCATTTGGCATTTCGCACACTTTTTATGCATCCTTCTCCCATCACTTCAGAAGGATAGGGAAAAAAACTTTACAAAAAGAAAAACTTTTAATCACCTGCTAATTTTTTGAAAGTTTGAGGAAAATGAGGAAGCTGCTAAACGGACCATTTCAGGAACAGAATTCACCTATATGCTGATGGCAGCAAGAGGTTTTGCACGCAACCAAACTGCTTCAGTTCTGTTGGCTTTCAGTTCAGTTGGTGTCATGCATCCTCTTTAGTGGCCTTGCATGCTGATAGATTCACCCATTTCCATAAAAAAAAATAATCCAGACATTAACCCAGACAACTAAATATACATTCAGGTTCAGGTATCATGATACAGCCTGAGATATACTTGTTAGCCACATATCTGCCATGGGCAAAAGCCATCAAAGTTTAATTGCATGGGTTTCTGTCACAGGATCAAGGTGGACTTCAGGATTACAGCTGAAATATCTTTGCATGCAAAAACATTAATTTTTCCTATTCAGCATCCTAAAGAGAGAAATGCAGGAACCGGGGCATTTCTTATTAGCATAAATGTTTCTCAGAAATTGTGCATGCCAGGAAAGGGAAGTCATATACTCCACAATTTTGCTTACAAAAGCTTTGTGGAATGCACATTTCATTTTCTTATAAAGAACTGCTAATCTCCATTTTGCATGAAGACCTTTGCATGCCATGCAAACAAGTGCGCTGGACAATCATTCTGCAGTTTAGCCAACCTACAAATAGTTTTGGGAGGCCTTTTGCAATCTCCAAAGTTTCCATTCACCTATAGAAAACACTACTTGGCTTTGTTCATTCTTGCACTGGATGTTCAAAGTTAACACCAGAAAAAAAAAATACAGAACAGGTATGAAACTTCAAAAACTAAAGGGCATTTTTACACTCTTTCCCTCTAAAATGAAAATACAATGAGATGATGTGTCCTTTGTGATATTTCTGTGCTTTCACTCTAGAAGCCAGAGGGTGAGGAGATGCAATTTCTTCCCCCTGCCCCCAGCCCCTTAGTTTTTATTAAAAATAAAATAAATTATTTAACAATGTTTGATACTTTATTACTTTGGTAAGCCAGACAACACATGACTTGGTGTAGCATATTTAATATTCTGAAATCCTCATATGAATACATACATATATGTATATATATTTATATATAATAATAATTACACCTGAGTTTAAAAAAAAAACACAACATAAGGGAATTAAATGTCTTTGTCACCAAAAGTGGCTCTGAACAGCCGCACACAAAACTGATGTAACCTAATCTGTCCCTTTAAAAAGATGACTTGCACCACCTTTTCAAGCTACTTTGAGGCCTGGGAACTGCTCCATGTGGCTTCTTGCCACATTATAGGAAGTTACAGGCCACATGGGAGAAGCCCATGACAGGTGCCTTTTCTGGAAATTGGGGCATAGTGTCTATATGTTATGGATTGTATGGCCTGAGGCAATCCTGCTTTGGTTGGTGGGTTCCTCTGGACTCATCTGAAGGCACCAGTCTGCTACAATTTGACCAATTTTATCCATGTATCAAATAGTTCAGTCTTGCTCTTTGTAATTTACCAGATAACATTTTATATGACAGATTATCCTTGCTCAAACTGCTGAAAAAGCATTTTAAGAGGGGCTCCAGAGCAGGCTCCTGTAGCTGTTCAGGGATACCCGGTTCAGATGCTGTTCCTGTCTACTAGCATGGAAGGTCACTTTTGATAGCCAGGAGGTTCTATGTTCTCCGAAGAAGAAACCTTTCTGCAACAATTTTCTTCTCGTAGAGATCACACGAGATGGGACATGTGTCTGAAAGATGTGCTTTGGTCAATAGTGGTCCCTTCTCTCCCCCTCTCCCCACTCTCTCTACCATTCCATATACAATTTAAGAGAACTATACAGGAGAATCAGTACAGCTTAATATAGGTTTACATCTGTCCTATAACGAAAAAAGGGAGGGAAATTCATCTTTGACAATAACTTGAACCAATACACAAATAGAGTATTGCACATGGACATAATCATAATTATTCTTTCATAGGCTAATTTTAATAATATGCCTGAACATGCAGCAGTTCATACCTCTATATTCATTGAATTCCACAGGCCTTGTAATAAACATCTATATACAAATCCTCACTTGTACAGAGAGAGAGAGAGAGAGAGAGAGAGAGAGAGAGAGAGAGAGAGAGAGAGAGAGAGAGAGAGAAGAAAAGTTGGGAAAACGCTTTATGACTGCCACTCTATCTCCTCATATTCAAAAGTCAGGCTCCATAGCCAATACACTTTAAGCATAGACAATATGCTTTATTAATATTTTTTTTCAGAAAGAAAGGTCATATATTATAAATGACAAGTGTTAAATGACTAAGGAAGTGTTTAGAAGAAAATTACAACCAATTCAAACATTTTATGTAATTTTTATAATAAAGTGTCTATGGGGCTTCACTTTTGGTACACCCTGTATGTAAGTGTGCATGTACGTTTGTGTGTGTGTATATGAAAAATCCAAGTGCAACAAATAAAAAAGATTCCCTTAACTGCTCATTCAGTCTATATATATATATATATATATATATAGACTAATCTATACACACACACACACGTGTATATATATGTATATATACATATATATATATGTGAATGATACATATACAAGCACGCATGTCCACGCTCACATATACAAAAATGCAGTATTCCCAGAAATATGAGTAAATAACACTATCAGCATATCTACAAGCGGTAACTTCACATTTCTTTCTTAATGTGTTTTCCACATGAGTTACCAGTTTGTCATGATTACACAAGAAATCCATTTACAACTTTCAACAATGTCAGTTTTTGAATCTTGAACTTAGTCTCTCCCTCCTTTTTCGTTTCATGAATGGCTTTGCTTTGCTTTGTGGTTTTCCTATTGACCACAGTTATCACATCAGTTCTTTCAAAGCTTTTCACAACCAAACAGTAGTACTACTGGGCTGACCCACAGTACAGTAGTATGGCATTCCAGGATCTCCGTCTCCAACCCTCTGCTGTTGGCCAGGGTCCCTTTACACGGGGCCCCGGAAGAGGACAGAGGTAACTGGAGGTGAGCACTCAGCAAAGAGAAAGGGAGGACAGAGGCTATGTACAATGAAAGATGGGTCGTCCCATTTTTGTGTGTAAAAGCCTGCAAAAGTAACACACTGCTATTGAAATTAAAATTAAATAAGCAAAGCAGATAATCATTCAGGTTCAATACATAAAAAAAGAGGTTCCCCCTCCTCCTTAAGTCCCCTTCACACCTGTCAATGCACCAGTGACATAAACGATTTAGGCACATGCTTTTAAACAGTTTTTACTATGGAAGGATTATCATGAATATGGCAAAGCAGCTGTAACAACTGTAGGAAACCTATGCTGCTTTACTAAAGCTAGTATAGGCTTTTGGAGAATTTGTCCATTCTTAGCCCTTTAAACACCTGTCTTTGTAGCATTTGTGTGATTTTTTTTAAAAAAAATTAGTTATAATTTCTAAATAAAAACTCTTAAAAAGTCATGTATTCTTTAAAAAAATAGCTTTTTCCTGAAATGTTTTCCATAGCATTTATTATTTTAATCACAATGCTTTCAGTCAAGACTATTTGTTTTTTCAAGACCCATCCTTGCAACAAAACACTTTTTAAAATATACGTTTTGGGGGGAGGTGGAAAATCGTTTTGCCCCATTCACTGCAGTATCACAGCATGGCTTGTTAATGTTTTAGCAAGCTGCTCTACTATAAGTATGGGTGAGACCCATAGAAAAGAGAGGAGTAGGATTTCTTCCTGTCAGTTACTTGCATTTCTAAAAAAAAAAAAAAAACAATTGCAAGAAACAGATTTCAAGAAGAACATCATAGAGTTTCTAACTAAGTTTTTGATGAGTGTTTGCTTAATAATAAGTTCCATCGTGTTTGAGGTTTACTTGTGGGTAAAAGTGGCACAGTTCAGCCTCACAATCATAATATGGAAGTCCTGCATAGCATACGATGGCTTTTTCATCCTAATGACACTCTCCTTCTAGGCTCCCATCAGAATTAAGAGGAAACAATCCCCAGCAATTGACTGTCTTATTCCTGGGCAGCCATCAACTCAGAAGCTTAGAGCAGCCCTTGCCTCACTAAACCCTGGTTCTGACTAGGGACAGTGCAACACCAAGAAGCAGCTAAAGAAATGGTGTATCCATCACTAGCATTTTCTCTGCAACTTTCCCATTTTCTCTGCATCTGATGCAGCTTAATTAACCCTGAAAGAAGTCCATATATCATGGCAACTTCTGATTGCATGTGGAACACTGCCTTTTCCTTCGATCTGGTTGTGAAACAGATTAGGGCAGATAATCTTGTTCACATCTTTGAATTCTGAGAATTATCGATATGCTGCCATCTGTCGCTTCTAATCACAAACAGAGCAGGGGTTTTTAATCAACCAAGGCAGTGTATTTTTTTTTTTTAAAAATCTGAGTTCTGAAAAATTGTAGTGTATCAACATTTCAGTTACCTTTTCATTTAACCCACCGAGATTAAATGGATGAAAGCCAGTCTGAGTTCAGCTGAGATCTCAGATACATGATAAGCTACCGAACAGAAGCTGTTTTCAGTTGCTTTTCTGGATTTCAGCCTCTGCACAGTGTACTAAACTACTTATGTGTACTAGAACTAAGTGAGTTTCTAGCATCTCTTTCCTCACCAGGTAAAGAGCAAGCAGTGTGGCAACAATGCCTTGTGACAGCAATTAATGAAGGCATACATGGCATTATACCTGGAGCATCAATTAGGAGACATATTGACCTAGACAGATCTCAGCTCTCATATATGTAAAATGCTTGCCTTTCAAGGGTAAATGCTTCATTCAGTTTATTTTGAATATTGGAAACCTGGCATCTCCATTCTAAGTACATGAATTGGAAAGAAATGATTACGTTGGGTTGTATAAATTACTTGCACGATTAGCCCAAATGTGTAGAACTTTTAGCCTAGAGTTGGAGCCAGAGAAATTTAAAACACACCTAATAAAGGAACTGAATTTAAATTAGCTGAGGCAAGATAAAATCTGAATTATTTCAGTGAGTCTAAGGGGAAGAATATGGGGGTTTGTTCCCCGTCAGACTAAAGAGAGTTGCTTACATCTACAGTAGAAACTACAATCCAAATTAGGATAACAGCAGGAGACAAAAAGTTAAAGCCCCCCAAAAACCCCAATTTATTCTTGTTACGTTTTTAAAGCAACCTTGAGCCTAAAATTTTAAAATACGTAGTCCTAAGAGTGGAAAGGTGCCTAACACTTACTTATAGCAACTGCTTTTTCCTCTTCACACGGTTCCCAGAGGTTTTGCCTCTCCAGATAAGATTTAAAATCAGTGTTTATCTTCTAAGACATAGTTTTTCAACCCCAGCAACTTTAAGATGGTGTGGTCTTCAACTCCCAGAATTCCCCAGCCAGCATGCTGGCTGAGGAATTCTGGAAGTTGAAGTCTACACATTTTAAAGCCACTGAGGTTGAAAAACACTCTTCTAAGACATGCAACAGAATTTTGATGAGAAGATCACATTTGTCAGATTAGGGGCATATTTCTCTTGCCTGACACTAAATGCAAAAACTTCAATTTCCTAAGGTTGCATTCCATGCAACGTAACATGGAAAGAGCTGTCTATTGAGGAATTGAAGGTCACTCCAAATCTATCCATTTGAATGTTAAGGGTGCAAGCTCAACCAATCTATTGAAATCAATGACAAAAGGGTTTTATGTTAAATCTCTCATGCTTCATAAGGCCCCGGGCAATCATCACAGAATGCAATGAGTTGATTCCAAGCTCAGTAAATCTTATGGCTGATTTATAGATTCATATCTGAGTTTAAAATAAGTCATAATGAAGTATTCCTCTCTCTCCATAATCATATAACACATATACTTATCCATCTAGTACAATGTGATGAGATACCTATTTATGGCATCTTGGAAAAAAGTTATTTAACCTTCAGTACATACTCTAGACCATAATTTTAATCATTAAAAATGAAGCTAAAATTCCTAGTGATTTTTAAATGTTAAAAATGGTTGAACAAATTACTTTTGACAGTGCTAGGTGACTTTAAAAAAGACAAAGCCTTACTGAAAATAAAAGAAAGTCTGAATAGAAAGAGAGAAGGAGAGAATGAGAGAGACAGCAGCAAAAAATAACAGCAATGTGTTACCTTTACAATTTCTAATACAAAATATTTTGCATTGCTCTGTAAAACAGCTATTATGAGTGCCTCCAGATCAAAGAAATATAACAATAAATAGACAGTAGAAAGTAATGGGTTTAGGCTCATGGTCAGAGAAGCAGTTCTTGATGGTGTAGCTGGAGGATTTTTCAGAACACAACTTGCAGCATCTGTGATCTGGCGGTTCCAATTTACGGGTTGGGGGGAATATCTTATGGCAGCAGCTCTTCTCCAAAATATGAGAAGCCTTTAAATTCTTCTTGGTTGATTTGCTTTATAATTGTGTCATCCACCGCTGTTAATATTGGGTCTTCTCGTGTAAAGTCTTGATCAAAGTTATTTACATCCCTTTTGGTTTTCTGAGAAACAAAAGCAAAAGATGAAGAATGAGTGGTGTTCTTGCACCAACAACCAACTTTTTTTTCCTGGGATTTGAAAAGAGTGATAGCGTGTTTGGCTTCTAAAGGAAGGCAGATTCATTTCATACACACAGATTTCTCTCTCTCTCTCTCTCTCTCTCTCTCTCTCTCTCTCTCTCTCTTTCACACACACACACACACTTCATACAGGAGAAGATGAGAAAAGAGGGTGGACAAGGGAGGGTGCAGAAGCCAAGAATGGTCTTGGATAAGCCCAATAGCCTTTAACTGAGAAGTTGGAAGCAAAATGATGATATACTAGATAACTTAAATTATACTATACTGCAATAATTTGGATAAATGAATCATGAATTCAGACAGATCTTCTCTGGAAATGGCATAATGGATTGATTACAAATATAAGGGTGAAGCATATGATCTGTATTTCTGATGATGAATCTAACATAAGGTAAGCAAAATCTCACAAATTCGCAGCTTTTGCATCTTTAGGATCTAGCAGTGATTGTTAGCACATAGCACATATTTATGCTATTGCTGCCGATATATACCCCATCCCAGCCAAGAGCAAAATCCCAGTTCTAATTTAAAAGGAAAAGAGATGGATAGCCAGTTTTCCAAATATTTCCTTCTTGTTACAGTCCCTTTGCTATACCTGAGAAAAGCTTGTTATAAAACCAGACCTCAATCATTAATTTACTGAGTTTAGAAAATATGACAGGTACCAGATAAATGTTTTACTCTGCTTTTACTCACATTCAGGCACACGCACCTCCTTCTCTTTGCTTATGAAGGCAAGCCATGGATTGTTTTCTGGAGTAGGCATGAGTCTGTGAAAGGGCCTAAGAAGTTATGGCTGGATCATTACAGATAGTCCTTGACTTATGACCACAATTGAGCCCAAAATCTCTGTTGTCATGCAAGACAGTTGTTAAGTGAGTTTTGCCCCATTTTATGACCTTGCCACAGTTGACTTTGCTTGTCAGAAGGTCGCAAAAGATGATCACATGACCCTGGGACACTGCAACATCATAAATACATGCAAATTGCCAAGAATCCGAATTTTGATTATGTGGCCATGGGGATGCTGCAACGGTTGTAAGTGCAATGACCAGTTGTGAGTCACTTTTTTCAGTGCCATTGTAACTTTAAATGGTTTCTAAACAAATAGTTCTAAGTCGAGGACTACTTGTATATAATGTCCACCTTTTGTCCACCACTAATCTCAAATGGTTTTCTATAATTACTGAAAGTAAAAAAGACACCATTTGATTAAAGTTTCCCAAGCAAGAAGAAATCACAGAGTGTCTTCATTAGAGTTCAATAGAGAATTAAGCACAGAAATGTAATTAAAAAAACTGGAGTGTGCAATATTTCCAAGCAAATTCTTCCCACAGAAACTTTCTTGCAACTATTAGCATTGTATATCCCACAAGTTGTAGAGAAATGAATGAATTTGCATGGACTTTGGAAGCATGTACAAAACATGCATTGTCTCAGAGATTTTTGTACAACCTTCACGATAGTCTTCTTAAAAATGATGCTATCCAAATGTCTATGGAAATTCTCAGTCATCCAGGTCATGGTTGTCCCAAAGGTGCTTTTTCGAGAGGCAACTGGACTTTCTTGTTTTTCTTTGAAGATATTTTGCTTCTCATCCAAGAAGCTTCTTCAGCTCTGACTAGATGACCACCATCCAGTCAGAGCTGAAGAAGCTTCTTGGATGAGAAGCAAAATGACTTCAAAGAAAAACAAGAAGGTCCAGTTGCCTCTCGAAAAAGCACTTTTGGGATGCTATCAAAATGTTTTAAAATACAATTTCTTATCGAACTATGGGCACTTTAGTTAAAAATAGGGACGGTACCATTACAGTATTTATGTATATAATGTATATCCCATATTTTTTTATGGGATTTTATTGTTGAAAACCATTGCATGTTAAGAGAAGCTACTTAAAGCAGACTGCCAACTTTTTAACTGGTTTTCTGTACTTTTTAGTAGCTGGTTGTTTTGCTGATATGAGCATACATCTCGGTTGGGTTGCTTTCTGCCAGCCAAACTACTATTAAAAGCATCTGACCAAGCCAAGACTTTTCACAGTCAGTTGGCAGTTCTACTGCAAAGCCAGTTAAGTCCTCAAATATAGACATGTTTTCTTAGGTTGGCTACTTTCTATTGCTGTTGAAGGACCAGTCAAAAGGGGACCGTTGCCTCTTAGCATCTGAAAATAAATGTTAATCAGGAAAGAAGTCTGAAAAAAAAAGTCAGTGTTCTACTGCTTTCAGCACTGAATTTGGAAAACCCAGAGGATTTTATTACCCCACTGCAAATTTCCAATTTTTCCGTGTTCTTCCAGTCTTCTTAAAATCCAGATGAATGCACTATTTTCATAACTTTGAGGAAAACTGTGGTGCCAGAAGGTTAAGTAAGAACCTGCTGTTCAAGCTCACAATTACAAGAGGGATTTGTGAGGCATTAAGTGCAATCTTGCCTTTTCATATTCCTTGCCCTGTCCCATATTCATACTTGATTGTCCTTCAGAACAACCAATCAACTGCAGCAAAGTTCTTTTTTCCTACCCTGTTTCAAATATTTTACATATTTGTATTTTTATTTTATAGCCATAGTGCAACTGCATAAACTAAAAAAAAAACATGTATTAAGTCCTTTCACTGCCTTGAGGGAGGAGCATAGCTTCAATCCATACCCCAACACACTCTTTACTCAAGTTTGCACCTTGTTTTGGATTAATTCTCCCTTGAAAATGTTCTACTCCTTTCTTATAAAAGTGCCCCCAGCCTCTGTCTGCAGCTTCTGGGTTCAGAAAGCAGACAGAGGGTCCCACCTAGCTTTTGGTTTCAATAGAATAATCCTTGAATCCATTAGATATCTGGGCTTGTTTTGGGCTGTGACTACCAAAAAGCTGCAGTGATGATATCCGTGGTTTTGAGGCCTTGGTCACTCTTTCTGAAACAACCTATAACTGTACCTCAGTGGTGAGACATTTCTTTATTGTGTGTTAAAAAGAGAAAGTGATCACAGATTTGAGAACTAAAAAAGACTTATAAGCAAGAAACGAAGCAAGATTAATGATACATTCAAGATGAGACAGGGAGTTATGGGGAAATCTAAAGCCAAGAGTTAAAAAAAAAAGAAAAAGAAAAATGCTGTATAAAAAAGAGTTGTACCAGGTAACCAACATGAAAGTCTCACTTAATTGGATCTGGAATATTTCTAGTAAATGAAGTCATATAAAGAAAAAACCGACCCACTTATTCGCTGCTCATAATGGTTATTTTTCAGAATTTTTTAAAACACTGTCAGTGACATTGTTCATAAAATTTTGCAAGATGAGACAAAATAGCACTATTCTGAACTACAAGGCTGAGATACATAATAATATACAAGCATATACAGAACAGATTTTGTTCTTTCTTTGGCAAAAGGAAGGAAATAACTCAAACACTATGAAGTGAGAAACTGAACATGGAGACAATGTGGAGTGGATACATGGAAAAGGTTAAGTATTTCTGCTGAACTGGCATACACAACCATCTTTCATAAAGTGATGTTCTAAGGAAAAACATTGGGGGCAGTCAAAAGCAAATGAGCTAACAATTCTTTCTCTGTATGAAATGTGCAAGAAATTAACTCTGGAGCTAACTTGCTCTCCTTGCCATTTATAATATTGTATTTTATAGAAGCATATTTAGTATAGCAATATCCATTTTTTTTCTCCAAGGAGTTTAAGGCAACATAGGTAGTATAATAGCACTCATGCTTCTCAAGTACATTTGCTTGATTCAGGCAGAGAATTGCTGTGTTAAAATGAGGATTCACTGTTTTTCTTCTTTGAGTTGAACTCAACTCTTGGTAACTTCAGGGACATATCCTTATAAGTCTTTCCTGCAACAAAACTGAGATAATTGCTGTTCTTGGATAGCATGGATTTGTTTTTAACTTCCCAGTCTAACCTACAGGCAAAGAATCTTCCAGTAGTCTCTCCTGTGGGTTCTAACCACATAGCGCCTTCTTAGTATTCAATAATAGCCAAGATTGGCTAGATGCTGCCATCTAGCTGGGCATGTCCATGCTTATTGTAAAATATATATAACCCAAATGTTGTATTTCCTAGGCCCATATCAGTTTTGAAGAAATGAGATCGTCATGCAAGCTGCACTGAGCTCCTAGAGGAAAGGTGTGATATATATCTAACATATATATAAATAAAGAATTGAGAATGCTTCTGCCATTTGTGATTCACTGTTGGTTTTCTCTGGGAAAAGCATTAGACCCACCAACACCTCTCCCCCTTCCATCTCTTATAAGCAGTGATGGGACACTTTCTATCCATAGCAAGAAGAGTTGATAGCAAGAGGTGGCGATGGAAGCAGATCTCTCAAGCATGAAAGAAGTAGAGGAAGGGATGGATAATGCTCACTTCTGCTAAATTAACCTGAATATCTCCTTCTGCCTCCCCCTTATGGGAATGCCAGTGTTTTGTAGATAGGTGGAGAGAAGGAGAAAGATTTTCTCTGAGATGAGGAAAAAAATAAAAATGAATTCATACCTAGAATATTTTGAGTTTGTTTTAACAAGCCTGCTGTGGTTCTTCTTCTCTTGGTTAAGCAGAATTTAAGCAGATGATACTCATTGCCTTTCCATTTCATAATACGTGAAAGGGAGTGGAGAATGCATTTTTTTATTCGCAGTTATAACAATTTCCCTCTGCTCTGCCATCCCTACTGGACTCTATGAGGAGGAAGTGTCTGGTTTGAGCTTATGGCACATGGAATAGGTAAGCAACAGCATCAGGCCTTGTTCTGGTTCTGTGAAACACTGCTAGTCATGTATGTCATACTTTAATGCTAGACCAGTTGGTAAGTCTGAGATATTAAAACTGCCTACAAATGTCAGTGCATCAGAATGAGAGTATTGGATAAGACAGCCTTATTTTCATTCACATATATTTGTGCTGTCAGTATTTCAGTCTTTTCCTGGTCTTTGATTTTACGCTCTTTTAATTTTACATGGAGTAGTGAAAAGTGCAGAATCAATGCAGAATTAACAAAACTGAACAACAGTACAAAATCTGGAAGCTGAAAAGAAAAGAAGAAAACACTGCTGCATCATCAGTGTCATCAAAAGAGGCTATTTCACACATACAGTTGATGATCTCTAACACTGGGAAACTTATCTCTTACTGTGCAGTAATTTATTGAAGAACTGCAGTCATGAAAAGAATGACACAGAAAAAATATGAAGGACAAAACATTCATAGGAAATGACAATAGGAAACAATAGCAATACATAAATAAGGTGATGAAAAATGTTCCAGTGAAAACTGAGGGTATGAAGAAAAACCAACTTTGGGGTATTTTACCCCTGCTGCCTACTCCTTTCATCAAATATAATATTATGAATGCTTCCATGCCTTGTATGTCTAAACCTCAGGCATAGATACTGAAGTCCTAAAGGGCAACACCTTCATGTATCTGTATAGTAGTTTCTTTTTCAGACATTTGGCTTTATGCCCATGGACTTGGCATTACTATGGGTAAGTGTTCAGCTAAAATATCCACACCAGGAGTGCAAATAATTAGATTCATTCACTTAATTAGTTTCTTACACAGAGGAATTTCCTAACTGCTAATGATAAGGCACAAGATGCAAACATGTGGCATTAGTTCAAGTATGATTCTTCCACTTTTTTTTACTGTAGCCATAATTTCCCTTTGAGTGCCCTATACAAATCTCTTTCTTGGTCCATTGATGCATTAAGCCGGAAAAATGCATTTTGAGACCACAGAGACTTCAGAGACTCTCCAAAAGCTGCCACCAAATTGTAATTGTTAAAATAAAATTGAAAACATGAGAGCAATCATTCTGCCTTTAATTAAACATAACACTAATCAAATTATATGTAAATTAAATTGAACCAAATTTATTTTTTTGCCATTCATACCAAGAACCTGCATCTGGTCACCTTTACATTTTTCCAGCATTTAGGGGGAAAAAACTAGAAAGCTTCTTAAAATTTCACTCCAGTATGTCCATACCATGAATGAAATGGCCTCAAGTTTCATTCTGGTGTTATTTGTTTCTATCCTCTATATCAGGGCTTTTCAACTGGTAGTATGCATACCACCAGTGGTACTTTGGCACGTGGCAGGTGGTACGCGACCCTCCTAGACAAGTGTAGTGGGGGAGGGGAATGAGCTGAAGCGACCCAAACCTGAGGAAGAGGCAGCTGGAGCTGCAGGACTGGGCTCCAGCTGATTGCTGCTGGAGGGGGGGGAGAGAGAGGATAGGATATAAAAGGAGGTGGTTTTGGTGGGAAAGAGGATGAGGAAGAAGCTGTGAAAGGAGAGCTCAGCAGGCAGGGAGGAAAAAGAGACAGGGAAGAAGAAGCTGTTGCTGGAAGAAAAGATCCCCTGGTTTATTTTCTCCTGCCAGGAGAATGCAATCAGTGCTGATGAAATGAAAAGCCGGGAGACAAGCACGTTGAAAAGAAGGTTGGTTTATTTTGGAAGCCAGTGGGTTCTGGATCAGCTGGCAGCTTGATTGGGTTACCATAATTATTTTTATAGTTTTTACAGCATTTTGTAATTCAGAGGCTCGGTTTGTGTGCTTTGGTTATTGGAATATTTTAGTCTGTTTCACAAAGGCTAGCAATGAGTCCAAAGTGTTGGCTTCCATAGGTTTAATCCCTTTAAACAAATGTAATTAGTTTTACCCCCTTATTTGAGTCTGTCTAAGGCTTTTAGCAAGTTTTCTTTGTAGGTAAACAGGTTTAATTTAAGGTTATCACTTTTTGCAACATTGTGACACGCCTGAGGCAGCTTAAAGAAAAAAAAAACAGAGTTTAGTGTTTCTTTATTCTGGGAGACTTTTGTGAGCATTTCTTGCTTTGTACTTGATTCCTGTGTCTTTAGGGGTACAGTGAAGGGACTGGGGAGGTGCATTCTTACTACACTGTGGAAAGAGAGCTCAGAAGGCAGGGAGGAAGAAGAGAAGAGGGAGAGAGGAAGAATGGACAACCAGCCAGCTGACCACCAAGGTAGTGGTGCATATTAATAAATATGGATAATTTCATCATACATTTGTCAGTGCAAAGGGAAAGTGATTCAGCAAAGGAACTGCCACCGAAGAAATTAAAACCGGTACTTTTCCCCTTTTTTTCTAAAGTTTGTAACATTTTATTAGATTATAGAATAAAATACAAAAATACAAAAGCAAATAGTAGGACACAGTGGAGAGGAAAAAAAGTGAGGGGGAGAAGAGAAAAAGAAAAGGTATTGACTTCTGACTTCCTCTGTTGCAGTAGAAGGATGCATTAACATTGAACCTCAACTTTTTACTTTTCCATAATATTACAAAGTAGCCATTTCTATAACAACAAATGAATCTAATCAGTAAAACCCAAAATCCCCCCCCCTTCTTTTTAAAGTCATCAAGTTTTTGACAGCTTGCTAAGCACTGGTGGTACTGAAATATTGTCATGTCCTAAAAGTGGTACAATCTGTGAAAAGGTTGAAAAGCCCTGCTCTATATCAGTGCTTCTCAGCCTTGACAAATTTAAGCCATAAAGACTTCAACTGCCAGAATTCCTAAGTCAGCCACTTAAAGTTATTGAGGTTGAAAAACAGTGCTCTAAATGTTGATCTTAAATTTGGAAAGTGGAAATTTTTATTTACAAAGAATGCAGAGCCTCCCCCCCCCCATTTCTAAATGTAGCTCCTATACATTTGGATTTGGGGGAAGACAGAGGTTGAATCTAAGGCTGCTGCTTTGTGCATTGTTTCAAGGCTCTACTTTCTTGCCACTTCTGTTTACCATCTCCTTGAAGCTGCTGGGCAAGCATTATTTATCTGCATGGGGTGCAGTATCACCAGTATGCTGCTTTTACTGTTGTACATCTTTATGCTGGGTCAAGCAAGTGTTGCTGCTAAGGTCCTTTCCCAATACCTGCAGGCTATGAGGGTCTAGATGGCAGGGATCAGGCTTAATCAAAACCTTGGCAAAAGTAAGTAGCTGTGGGTTTTAAAGCCGCCTGGCTTTAGCTATTTTCTACCTTTAATTCTGCCTAGTAGTGCACTTCTCCTGTCAGGGTCAGTTTGCAATTTAGGTGCCTCCTGGACTCATGCCTCCTTTTCAAAGAGCAGGTGACAGCTATGGCTAAAGGGACCTTTACATGTGTGCATTAGGCTAAGGGGACCTTTACATGATACATTAGGTATCAACTGTATCCATTTGTGGACTAGGGCAGGGGTCCCCAACCCCCGGGCCATGGCCCACTATTGGAACCAGCCGCAGCCCATTTGGAATCAGCCCATGCATGTGCGTGCGAGCACAGGTCCACTTGAGCAAACGGCAGACATTTGGATGAGCAGCGGACACTCACTCTTGCAGCTCCACTTGTGTGAGCAGCGGGCACTGATACTTGTGCATGAAGCTCCATTGGCGGGCGCATGTGCCTGCCGCTTGTGTGGAGCTGCCTGTACTCATGTGCATGCCTGCCGGTCACATGGAACCATCCCCTCATCCCCCAGCCAGTCCACCAAGCCAGAAACGTTAGGGACTGCTAAGGGGCCTTGTTCATAGTGACTCATACCTCAGTCACCTCCCATTTGGATGACTGTAATGTAGTCTATATGATGAATACATGGAAGCTGCAACTAGTCCATGCAGCAGTATAGGAAGTTTTTGGAGTTTCTTGCTACACTCATATAATGCTGCTGCTTTGCAAGCTGCTCTGGCTTCCAGTAGGCTTCTGAGTGCAATTTAATATGCTGTTGTCATCTATAAAGGTCTACATGGCACAGAGTCTGGCTGGATTTAGGAAAAATACAGCTCTCTTCTATCAAACAAGGTCGTTTTTTTGGAGCCTGGACTTGCGTTTTCTCAGTGGCGGTGCCTGCCCATGAACAGCATCCTCTCAGAGAACTGGATGGCCCCGACTCTTTTGGCCTTCCTCAGGCATCTGGACCAGGAGATTAGATGAGCTCTGTATTGGTATGGGTTTCTTTTTATTGGGATGCATGGTTTGTCTCAAGTGCCATGAGTTGTTCGTAACTGTTAGTTTTATTTTTTTGCATACTGCCCACCATCATTGAAGTAAGATGGGTGGTCCTATAGATTACATATATACATAAATACATGCATACATACATATAGTACATACCTACTTAAAACAGTTGCTTTAGACATATCATCAAAATGATATATAAATTTAGATCTCACTATCATCAAAAACTTCTTATCAAAAGGGCAATCAAACTTAGTACTGTAAACATTACAAGCAAGAGAACTATAATCTCTGGATGGCTTCGGCCTGCACTTTTATAGAAGATATTAATGTATTTATGCTTCAGACATGAACAACATATCACTCTGAAAAAAAACCCTACAGCCCCCTGTATTAAGATAAGATAAGATAAGATAACCTTTATTGTCATTTTTTTACTGGGCACAATGGCATACATCAAAAAATGAAATTTAGTTGCCTGCTCTCAAAGTGAAACACATACATGACACACACCTAAAACATACTATACACAATATATGTATAGACCCACACCCCTACAAATACATAACAAATAAATATTAAATACTGTCCATCTTGAATATATAACGGAAGGAGGAAGCTTGAGAGTTCACAAGGTTAATGCTGTATGGAATGAAACTATGGCTGAATCTGGATGTTCTGCTACGGATACCACGAAGCCTCCTCCCAGAAGGTAGCAAGCAATTGTTATTAAATAACAATCACCACAAAGGTAATTTTTTTAAACTGCCCAAACCCGTTAGATTGCTTAATTTTCCAGTGCCTGAATTTGTGAGGTTTTGGAACAATGATAGCTGAGACCAGTAAAGGTTACTGATCCATGTCGATGTGGAAATAACTACCCATGAAATTCAGTGGAAAGGCTTCTGAGCAAGATGTTTAGAAGTAGGGTTCCTTTTCTGTAGTACTGATTCATCTGCCCTTTTTTCTTACATTTAACATAACTATTTTATCCTTATAATGCAATTATTCAGTATTGTCTCTGTATTTCCACTTACGTAAACCTTTTTTTCCTCTTAGGGAATTGCTGATTCCCGCACAGTGATTTCTAGACAAATATTTGAAAAAGAAAATAAAAAGTAAATATTGTAAATAAATACTACAGAAATACCAGCAAATGGCATGGCACCATGCCAAAGAACAGAAGGCTGATTCCAGAATCTTTCCAGCAAATATTGTGTAAATTTCTGGTAAAGACGTAAGTTAAAATAGAGGAAACCTGAACTCTAAAACCTAGCCAGTTGAAGGATAGGTTTAAAAACAAACAAACTTTTAAGTATGTTTCATTCTAACAGCTTCTAGTGATCCTCCTTCCATGCCGTCATGAAATTAAAAAGAACAGAATATTATTCTGTTTCCCCCCCACCACCACTTCTCATTCAATCTGATGATAAAATATGGTTTAGAAATTCTTTCAAAGGGCATATAAAACTCACAGGGGAAGAGAGCCATTCCTAAAACAGGCAAGGGGCATGTGGATGTTCTGTCTTTCATGGAACAATAATTTCTCCAGAGGTCTTTGGTTTCTTAGATTTTCTACACCTCAAATAAATGTTAGTGAAAGTATTATGAAGAAACACGTCCTCTTGGTTTTTTTCAGGAGGAATGTCACTATCATCGCTTAAGGAGGTGTCTAGTCCTAAGAAAAATCTGGAAATATTATCCACTGAATAACTATTCCAACAAATTTGGCAGACAATTTGAAATGTCATTTGTAATTAAAGTTGCCTGGAGTACAGAAGGAAAAAAAGGGATAAGCTTATTGCTCTTTTTTCCCTTCATTTGAGCAGCAATCTCCAGGGTGGAACACATACTCATTCATATGGTCTCCTGGTGTGATTTAAACATTTGACAGATCAGGGGTTGCTAAGTACATAGGGAATGGAGAAGGCCAGGGCTTTTTTTGCCATAGAACGCCCAGGACGGAGTTCCAGCACCTTTTTTGGATGGAACCTTATAGGGTAGGCAAGGCAGGTTGTATGACGTGTGTGAGTTCCGGCACCTTTTTTTTTTTTTTTTACAAAAAAAGCACTGGAGAAGGCTGTCTATTGGATATGTTCTTGAGGCGAATATAAGACTCATGGTGGAGACAATGGGTTTATTCCTTCTCTCATGCCTCATATAATGACAATGAAAGGAGTAAACAGAACAGTTACATTTATTCATTTGTAAGATGGGAACTATCTGTCCACATAAGGCAGAAAAAGAAGACTTTTTTGTTATATTTATGGATCATAAATTGACAGGAAAATGAGATGGTTCCTCTTTTAGGGGTGTGAGGAGTTTCTGTGAGAAGTTCAGGGGAAGATTTGTAGTGCAAAGTACTACTGTATCACTGTAATATAACTTAAGACATACTAAATGTGTAGCTAGTGGAAATATTATTAAAGGTAAATACATTGCTGTATTCTAGTTATCTAAGAATATTTATCATAATTATGTTTCAAACATATGTTCAACAAAAAAATATTTTCAAAAGATAATCAGTCTTCCTATGCACTAGGTTTTGGCTAGAGTTCCTCATCTGGTCACATCAGCCATGCCCATCAATGACTTGTAAGAAACATGGAAGGAAGGATTCTTCTTAGGACAGGGCCATTTTGTGGCTTCCCTGTATTGGGTGGGCTTAGCAAACTAATAGCAGTCAATGCAGCAGAATTAATACTCTACGGCAGAACTACATTTATTTGTTTGTTTGTTTGCTTATTTATTTCTCAGGGAACAGTAGGATTTATTTTCCAGAATCTTGACCTGTCACACAGTGTGAAATTTATTGGTTTTATTAGCCACTAAAATATCAAAAGATACAACCTATATATTAAAAATTCTAGTACTTCTTTTAATACACTGGTTGAATTTTTTGGCCTAATCATGAGAAGAAATTTCAGTGCATAAAGAAAGAGGAAGAAGTGAGGAATCAATGAAATAGTGTTTTACAATGAGACATGGATCAACCCTATCACACACACACACCAACTGATCTGAGCAAACTACATTTCATGCAGATGCATACAAGACAGCTCTCTCCTTTGCATCTCCCCTCATCTAAATGCCAATTGCCATGCATCAGATGATTTAATGGAAATATATCATGAGACTGAAAGGACACCTCAGTTTTGTATGTTAGACCTAAAAAGAGACCTACCTGGTTATTTTCCCCACACTGTAGGCCTTACCTTAAAGAGGGACATTCACACTAAAGCAAACTTGAAAAGATAGAATATTCACAGAAAAATAAATTTATTTGGCCAGTAATGTTGGTGTTTCCATGACTATTTCTAATGCATTATTAAAAGCTACTGTTTTCAAGAAAGATTTTTTTCTTGCTTCAAATAAATTGAAAAGTCATAACCTCATGCTTATGACAGGGTCCAATAAGAAGTTGTATATACAATGTTATGACTTCAAGGCAACTCAACAGAGAAAAACCCTCTATTTAAAATGCACGCATATTTTGGCACACTAGTTGTAAAACTTCTAAAAAAAATGAAAGCAGATTCTTCAAATTTCCATAGGCACTTTTGATTTTAAAATGTTGCCCCCAGAAAGAAAGTCCCTCTTTAAGAATTCTAGCCATCACCAGTCTCAGTGTGCAACTTGGCATTTGCCACAGCATTATGAAAACAAACAAACACTGATATTTCTGCAACTGACATATCTCAGGCTAAGGCATGTCCAATTCCTGATGCATCTCTCCAATTAGGTTGCAAAAGCAAAACATTTCATTGTGGTAAACTCCCAATCTGGTTTCTGATCATACATTTTCTTTCGATCCAGGGTTTCCACCTTCAACAGTCAGGGAGCATTTTGTAGCCACTGAGCATGCTCACAATTATTTGGCCTGAGATTTTGCATATTTCTAGACATATAAAAAGGTGATGTCTTTTCTTTCACCAGAAGAAAGCATTTGTTTGCAGGCTGACAGCATTTAGTGTGAACATGATCTGGCTCTTCCATTTTTCTTTTAAAGGAATAGATGTATTTAAATGGAAATAAATGCTACAGTGAAAATCTAACACATCACCGGTGTTATTAGAATATGGGTTACAAAAATGTTTTAGGCCCAACTTGAACGAAACATATATATATAATAGCATAGATTTCAATTATTACAGACTAGGTTGTGCAAATGCTTCAAAACAGGAGTGTTTTTCCCCCCCAGCAAAGTAACTGCATATGGAAAAGAACAGCTTTTCCAATGTTACAATGCTAAAAATAAAATATTTGAGAAGTACACTTAGTAACCCCAAAGTATCAATTGCTGATAGTATTTATATTATCTTAGATTTGATTTATTTTATAAAGTTGATAAGCTGCTCCAATTGAAGCTAGCTCTTGAGTGTCTTGATTAGGCTGCATGAACCTCAAGTAGAAATTAAGCATTGGTTTACCAAAGAAATTAATATTCTTACAATTTGCTGCCTCACGAGGACTGCAAAAATAGATTGCTGGAGGAAAGAGGCTGTCAAGCTTTTAGCACAGCCTTTTTTCCAGGTACTTTATGATCACAACCTTCAAGATTCTTATGAATCACATAAAAATAATTGCATGAAAGCCTAAATTAGTACAAATCCTGAACTGGATTATTTGTGATGAGAATTCAACCAATACACCCCAAATTCTTGGTCGAACAGGAAAACCACCCAAGTCAGATATTTACAGTAGCACATTTGGAATACCTGAAATACAAAGTCTCCTATTTGGAAGAAAAGAAACATCCCTGACCACCTTTCCTCAATAATCTGAAAAAAAGGGGGAAATCTTAGAGGATACTATGAAAAATTGTATTTAAATATTTTCTCTTTTAAAATAAGTAAGAAAAAAGAAGGGAAACTTTTATTCTGACATAGCAAGAAGGATTTAGATTTTTATACAAGATCACTTGCAGAATTAGGAAATAATAATTCATGCACACAATGCAGGTTAATCTCCCTGCCTGTCCACCATTTCAAGTCAGCAAAACCACTGGAGGGCTGAAGCCTTTTTGCTGCAAGTTGTGTTCTCTTCTGGCAGCATCTGAGGTAATTTGGGGAAGTTTTACATTGAACTTCTGCATCTGCAAAACTGAAGGTGCCATTCTCTATAAACACTGCACTATGATAGTGGGTCACAACATTTTGCTGAAAAAGGCTTCCTTCTGATCAGAAATTTATAGGATTATGCTCAAGTCAAGCCATGGTTTTATGGCTGCAATTCTATGCAGGATTATTTGGAAGTAAATTCTAGTAAAACTTGCTTTTCCATTTCAAATGGTACAGATATGATTGCTCTGAATATTTGATATGCACAGTTACCAATAAGTGATGTCATGTTCTTAAAATAACATTCATTAGTTTATAGTAAGTCTGATCGAGAAGTGTTCTCCTCAGGTCTTATTTCAAATTTCAAATGATCTCCATTTCAAAGAGTTCGGTGGAGTTCTTTTCTTGAGTTTTCTGTCAAACCCAAACAGCTCTCTTGGGCATGTCTTGTCCTTCTTTCTTGCATTTAAGCAAACAATTTTAAGAGCTCTTCTCCCTGTTCTCTGAAAAGGTGGTTGCTCCAGGACTGTAACTTCAGGGATCAGTCGTAGGTTCCTTCATTTAATGCTGCTGTAACTTCAAACTGTCACTGAATGTGTGTGTGTGTGTGTGTGCGTGCGCGCGCACACACACACATATACACACATATACCGGTAGTCTTTAACTTATGACTATTCATTTATTGAAAGTTATGATGGCCTTGGAAAATGTGATTTACAATCTGCACTCGCACTTATGATCGTTGCAACGGCAAAAAACACCCATTGGCAAAGCTGGATTTATTTAACGACCATGTGATTTGCTTAACAGCTATGATGATTTGCTTAATGACCATCATACAAATTGTCCTAAAATCATGTCTGACTCGATTTGCAATTGCAATGACTTACGATGGAAATTCTGGTCTCAATTGTGGTGAAGAGTTGAGGACTACCTATATATTCTTCCTAGCATTTCCCCACAACTGCAGGGTCCACTTTTTTTGGGATCAACCGAGTTATCCAAAGATATACATAAAATTTTGGGGTTTGATGAGGTTTGATGAAAAAGCAATAATGGAATGGGGTTAGGAATAATCATATTTACAAGTGATGTACACAAAATTAAAGTGAATGGGCCATCCTTAATCAAATTTTGTAGAGTTGTCCTTATTTACAGTGTAAAAAATAATTCTTTGGCTATATTTCCAGGCAGGAGATTAACTTGGGATGTTGAATCTGGTAGCAGAAAGGCAAATTTCTTTGTGGACTTAGCAATATTCTTCTGTGATTTTACACCATAACAAAGTGAACACGATAATCTAACATAACCCAATTACCTCAAACTGCAGTAATTGATTAGAAGACAGCAATTAGAGCAATAGATCCCTGAGCAGCTCTATGAATAGATACTTTGACTTCATAAAAGAAATCTACTACAGGTTTTTAAAAATTCATTTTGCAATCCAATAGCCCAGTAATGAATGCAGATTCATCTGTATTCACCCTCCTGTATTTCAGCCTTAACATTGAGCACATATCGTTGGCCTCCCTTCCCCTTCATTATTCTCCTTGACATCGTAAGGATCTAGACTTTAGCTTAGAAAAGTATCTCTAAGTCATTGAGATGATCATTGAAAGCTCCAGCTAGCTATATACTGGTGGTATACGCTGAGAGTAAAAACTTAGTGGAAGCAATTAATTGCCTACAAAACGTCTACACTTTATTTCAGCTATTAGCTGGAGAAGCAACAAAAGTATAAACAGAAGAACAACACATATCTGTGTTAACCACTTCTTCCCTCTTTTCTTGCAAGTCTGAAATCAGTGCTATATTTGACTATTATTAATTTGGCTAAAAATGATAAAATATGAAGGAGAAATAATAAAATAATGCACACATAAAAGCCAGCAAGTAGCATACTTCATCCTCAGAGGAAAAGAGGGTAACAATACAAGGAAATGCAAGTGTTTTACTCTGTGTTCAATTTTTGTCAATCTTTTAGTGAACACTGGAGAAAAAAGAAAATTTAAAAAACTCCCACATTTAAATGGTATGAATAGATTGACTTGGAATTAAATAGCCTCAGTTCATTCATTTATTCAGAAATTTTATATCAGAATCTTGGTGATTCTGGGTGGCTTAAAATAAAACCCCAATACAAAACCCAATAATTCCCTACCCACAGTCAATATTCAAAACACATATAAATAACATACAATAGAGAGCTAGAACTGAGTGAGAATAATTCAAATTGTGACAAGGGAACAGAAATGAGGCCCCACTTGAATATGCATGTTCTAATCTCTCATCATTCAAGATTTCATGGCTTTTTATCTGTCAGAGAGAACTCTTTCAGATGTGCATGGATTGACATTAAGTACTATGAAAAAGAGCTCTTTATGAGAAATATTCTGAATGGTTCACTCAGTCACAAAAGTAATTTTTTATCTGATAATCATACATAGACACAGTATAAATGGGGATCTTTTTTAGGAAAATGATATTGGGCATTTGTTGATGAACTTTATTACTGGGAAATATATTCTTTTGAATAAATAAAATACATTTTGTCAGTACTATATATTAATAATATTAGGATCTTGAATAAGAAAAGAGACCATAAATTGGATTTCACTACAGCACCTGCCAAATCTCCAGTGAATCATGACTAAGGAAAAAACAGCAAGGGGATTTGAAAATAATAATAATCCACATTTATTACTTTATAAATAACTTAAGGTGTTGAACCTACTAATACTTCCTCCACCTCCTGTTATCCCCAAAACAATAAATTCTATGAGGTGAGTTGGGCTGAGAGAGAGTGACTGGCCTAACCACCCAGTCTGCTTTCATGCCTAAGGTAGGACTGGAACTCACACTCTCCTGGTTTCTAGGTCAGTGCCTTAATCACAACACCAAACTGAATTTCTTGAGTTTTCACAGAATTAGAATTTATTTATTTAGAAAATTTATATGTCCGCCTGCTCACTAACAGTGACTTTGGGTGGCTTACAAAAAATAAAAAACGAATATATAACAATAATAATAAACAACATACAACAATAAGAATTCAGAGTTACTAGTTGTATTACTTAACAATCTCATTCAATCTGAAACAAGAGTGCAGCATCTAGCATCTAAGCAAAACTATGTATGACAGTCATAAATATGATTCCCAGTTGATGCAGGTATTGATATATTACATAAACGAATACATATTCCAATATGAATTTTGGATATTGAGGGTGCCTTCACATATTTAGATTAATATGTGACACATGATTATCTTAGCTGTGTTTTCAGTGACAATAAGTGGTAGTAAGACAAACATGGTAACTTATCATTCCATAACACAAAATTAATGATTTTAGATATAAAGGTTATCAAATGATAATGGCAATATTTTCTGTGATTTACTTTCAAAAACAGCATAAACTCTTGATCATTTCCACATTCAGTACTTCATTAACAAGTACGACACATAGTTCTAAGGAAAATAATTAATTCACTTTCTTTGGTATGGCAAAAATTTGACCATGTTATCAGTTCTATTGCACTTCTGCAACCTTACTACCATAAAGGTATTCAACCAGTTTTTATGTTATCCAAGCTCTCTTGCACAACTCAGATCAATACTTACAATCCGAGGTTTGAAAGGTGGCTTAATTTTCCTTTGTTCTAGAAGAACCCAGTCAATTTCTTTGAAGAATGGATGCTGTTTAATGGCATCTTCACCGTTCTGAGATGCCACACAGCCCAGACGTTTGTTTGGGTTTTTTGTCATGAACTGCATGGAAAAAAAACAACTTCAGTTACATAGTGAAAAAAGTATATAAGGTGGCAAAATACAGCAAGACAAACTCTGGGAAAAGCAGAGACATCTTACAAAATGTTCTATTTGCATTAGTCTTTCTGATGCCTTTCCTAACTCAGTACGGTTTTGACCTTTCTGTTATTATTCTATGGTAACTGCAGTAGTCTTTATTGAGCTAGACCATTTCAAAACATTATATAGCAATAGCTAAAAGAAATCTTAAATCAGATTACTATATACCTAAATCCATGTTATGTTTCACTGTGCTTTTTATTGTATTCATATTTATATACAAGGGATAAAATTTTAATGTACAAAGGAGTCAGAAAAAAGAGTGCATATGGCTAATATAATAGTCCAGACTATGATCCAAACACTGTGCAACTTTTGAAGGCAAGAATTGACAGATTCACTAAATATCTCAAAGCTGAATGTCACCATTTTACTACTCTTTATTAATGGGTTCATAGAGAGCATATTGTTTGATCACTGAGAATGTAAACAATTGACAGATCTATAGCATAAACAAAGGAAGAACAGGACCATCCGAATAAAACAAGCAATCTCTTGTATTTTCTTTTAATTGAGATGGTGAAATCCAAGCTGAGCTACTCACAAAACCATGACATCGAAAACTGGGGCAGAGTATATCTGGGTGTAACAAATGGTATAGATGAAATTGACGGTTCAAGAAGACGGGTATGAAGACTCAAAAACAAAAACCACAGTAGAACCAAAAAAAACATCAACAGGTGTTGTAAAGGAAAAAAAAACAGGCAATTTTTCAATTAACACAAATGCATGTTAATCAGCACAAAATGTGCTTGACCTAAACAGGTTTGAAACTAAAAAGCTGCTATGTTAGTAACATCAATAGAAGAGAAGCAGGATTGAACAGCAGACTCCTTAGAGGAATGAACCCTAATTAGAAGCTTGGCTAGCATTCCTCATCCCCTTGAAACAAAGAAATAAACAATCATGGAAGGGCCAGGACACTGAAATGATTATTATTATTATTATTATTTATATATATCCAAATTTAATTAACTACGATAAACTTGTCACTTATAAAGACATTTTGGATAAGGATGGAAAACTTAAAGACAGACAAATTCTTCAACAACAAGGTATTGACTTAACATGGTGGTCTTATCTGCAAATTCAAACAAGATATGAAAAAGATGTAAAATCAATGGACTTTTATGAAGAACAGACATTATTTGATAAAACACTTTTGAAAACAGATGAAAACTTGATTAAGAAGCTCTATAAATTTCTACTAAGCTGGAAGATGGAAGAAGAACAAGTAAAAGAAACAATGATAGTGTGGGCCAAAAAGTTTGGATATTCTATAGATCTAGAAGATTGGGAAAAGCTTTGGGAGAGAAATATTAAACTTACTAAAGCAGCTTCATATAAAGAGAATCTATATAAAATGTAGATTAAAGAGAAAGAGGATTCAGTGTACTTTAGAACATGGGAAATTTTTTATCAATGGCTAGCATTACGTTAGAGCAAAAAAGATTGTGAAGTGTAACAGGATGAATGATATTTACTTATTAAGCTTTAATTCTATGATTATTGTTAGCATTAGTGATTACAATTGTTTAGTATTATATTAACTATTGTTATTCAATATTTGTACCTGGACGATAGTCTGCTTGCTAAAGCGATGAATTTTCTGTGGGGAGTAACCCCACTATTGTACCTATCCCTATTCTTACCCCAATCCCATTCCCCAACCCCACCCATCACCCATATCAACCCTATCCTTCCCTTATCCGTATAAAACCTAATAATAATAATATATATATATATAGATAGATATAGATATATAATGAAATGATTAGTTTTTAACATGTGATATGGCTGATAGAACAGGCTGTGCTTACATCTAGCACTTCTTGTAGGGACAGAGATAAAGCAAAATTCACGTGTGACATGGGAATATAAGGAAGTGCTGGAGATTGGAAGAAATACCTATGCAAAGAATCTTGTTCTATCTTAGTGTATTGTGCCTTTTAAACATTAAACAAATGTCAAATGGATCCATTCACTAGCTATACTGCATATTAAAGAGGTAACTGCAATCCCTGTCTGCTTCCGTGTGATCTGGCAAATAATTATTTACATTAAAAAATATCTTCAAGAAAAAGATGCTATATCTAAACACCTGCCCCTGCACAACAGCAGCACCCCTCTGCTATTCATTACATCAGATACATATTTTTCATGTTTTTATATGAGCATGAAAAAAATATGATGGTGTTTAAAAAATGGCACTAAAGTTAAGATTCCTTAAAGCAATAGCCTCCTTTGTTCAGGCCTTACTCAAGCCAGAGAAAAGTCGAGTTGCTTGAATGAATAAGGAAGAGATACTGTGCTTTGCAGAATCATGTTCAAAGAGTGCCCTACCCTTCTGAAAATTTCCCGTCAATCAACACATTCTATTCCAGACAAGGTTGGAAAAATCTGGAAAGCAACTACAAATCAATATAGAACATATTGTTGAGGGATCTAGAATAGGATGCTTTAAAGAGTTTCATAGGGCTTGGGAGGGTCAATTCCTTATTTAAAGTATTTAGTGATAAGAGCAAAACGCTCAAAACATTTTTCCTTATTACAATGATTACCAATTCATTATATACATCACAAATATATGAACTCATGTGGACAATTTTTGGGAGGGGAAGACTGGACTTTTTTTTTTTTAAAGAAGAGAGAAGCTACGGTGCAATAACATTGCTGGATAAAATTTCCAGTCTTTCTTCCCACTTCTGGAAGGCTTTTGGTTCCCCTCCCACTCTCTAGATGAGTTAAATCAATCTAGGCCTTAATACTCTTAATTTTTTTTTAAAAAAAACTTCCTGACAATAATTGATGGGAAATTACACTAATGTTTGGTTGTTTGCCAGCAAATTTCAGTGGTACAATCTTAGTGGTCTCTAAATGCTGCAAGAAAGGTGATTGGGCAGCTTATGCATGTTACTTGGCAAGGCCTCTCATAAAGCCTGTAATACAGATTTCCTTTAATCAGAGAAGAGGACAACTGAAGCTACATTTTTTGGAATGCAAAGTATATTTTCCATTGCCAAACTAAGACTCCTTTATTTGTCATTTTGTTTTATTTTCAAGGGAACTAATATTAAGCTTTAAAAAAGTACAAGTGTTTTTGAATTCCACAAAGTGTAAACATTCTAAAAATTCAGATCTGTAGCTTTCACAAAACCTCAGAAATTAATAGGATCTCCATCGTCCCAGCACTGAAGATCAGTTCAGAGAAATTAAACCCCAGGTTTCCCATTGTTGTTTCTGCCACCCTCCCCAAGTTTCAAAACATCTTCAGTTTTGGAGTCTGGATATTTTTTGTTTGGAAACTGTAAATAAATTGCACCATAATAGTGCAATAAAATAAATAAAATTGAGTAGAAACCAAAGATCATTCTGCCAAAGCTACTCAAAGTACTTTTAAAAATCTTAACAGGATTCCAATTTAAAGTGCCTGAAGAACAAAGCCCTCATCTAACAGTACAATGTAAGGAAACAAAGCGTTCCAAAGCTAATCCCTTGTTAATATTCAGCAGTCAAGTACACAGACGCCCCTCCATTTCCTCTGCTTTTCCTGCTCTTCGGTTAATTCATATTGCTAAAGAACAAGATTAACAACCCAAGTTTCAAACGTTAATCTAAGCCTAAAATTCACCCTAGAGACGTTGTTGTAAGATGCTATTTGCATGGTGGGTGGGAAAAGCCCTCACATTATTTCTCTTCAGAGTAAGAAATCCGGTAACAATCTATATGTCTTTAAATAAATGTATGGATGAGCCTTTTTATCGCTTCCATAAATGTCTACACAGGAGACCTTCCTCTATCAATAGATCTCCATGCTATTGAGAATCCCGATTCCCCAGAGTCTTCCCTCTCCCAGAGACCTTCTATAGTTAGCAGAAGTTCAACTTTCTAGGAATTCATGTGGAGGACAGCATGAGGAGGGTGAAACTAGCATGCTCATCCCTTTCTCCTCAATGTGTCAGTGAAGTTCATTGAGAAGGGCTCATTTCAAAATTTAAGCAACCATGAGGGCTGGTCTCACCTATCTTGCAATTAAGGAAACTAAGGCTACTTCAAATTCTATTCCACATATCCCCACTTCCCAATAAGTTCCTCCAAGATTTCCTAGGCTAATTGTACTTTATACCATGGGCATAGTTTTCCTGGAATTTACCAGGGAGATCAGCTTAGTTTGCATGAAATATCTCTATAACAATGCTTGGATTGTCTGACTTTTGCTGGGTTCTAAATAAAAATTGATCTGGCTACATTCTTATCCCCAGTCTGACTTCCCATTCTACATACAGCCTTTTTTAGCTGCTTTGGGGAGAATTGCCCCTAATAATTTATTTTTCCCAAACAGTTCTCACTAGCTTGCTAATCTTCCCCCCTTGTGCATACTCAGTTGTTTTGGCAATGTAAGGAACAGCATGAGGACAATTAAATGTATATATATATGGCTGTTACAATATTTTGTTTTGAGCAAAGTACAGTGTTACCTATTTCAGGGAATTAACTGGGAATTAACTTTTGGTTAGGAACTGATCCATTGAACAGAATTCCCTTGTAGAACCCCATAAAGATATGAAATGTATTGAAATGTACTGAAACGAACTTCACCCTTATTTTTCATTCTTCAAGATGAAAAATGTTCTTTGAATGCTAACCAATAAAATTCTCACTGACATTTGCCCAGAAGCTCTGGTGGTCAGAAACACAGGATTATCTCCCAGTGAAATCAGTTGACTTTTAAGTTAGCATGGTGATGGATCAGGATATCATTTTGTTAAGTATCTTTTGGATTGGGGCCCATCTGTGTGGGACTTGCATTCTCAGTTGCATAATTCTGTCTTCAGTTTAGCCAACCATACAATTTGAGTATTCAGCTTGACAAGGCACTTCAGTTTGCTTGTGTTTTTGGTTCTTCCTGAAACATGATTCTCAAGTGCAGGCATGTATACAGATATACAGATGCAAAGAACACAAACATTTTGTCTCTTTCCCACAAGAAGTTTAATTCATCCCAGACCCCTGTATACTGACAATGGCACTCTGAACTGTAGCTGAACTCCCAGAGGTGGCTGTTTCTCAAGTGTTCTAGCAAAACTCAAATTTAAAAAGAAAAATAGATAATCTTACAGCTTTCAAAATGCTGACAGCTTCTTTGCTAAGCCATACTGGATATAGCACATCATCATGGAGGATAGATTCAAAGAGGTCATCTTCATTATCGGCTTCAAAGGGAGGCTGTCCGGCCATCATTTCATACATGAGTACCCCCAGTGCCCACCAGTCTACGGAAGGACCATATTCTAATTCCTGGAGGATCTGTTAGGGGAAACCATGAAAAAGAAAGAGAGAAATCAATGGATAAAAATGCACAATATGAACAATTTATATTGCCTGCTATTTGAAGCAGAAAGAATGCAGAAAAGAGCAACAAAGATAATTAGGGGTCTGGAGGCTAAACCATATGAAGAATGGTTGCGGGAACTAGATATGCCTAGTCTAGTGAAGAGAAGGACCAGGGGTGGCATGATAGTAGCTTTCTAATACTTGAGGGGCTATCATAGAGAACAGGGGGGCAATCTATTATCCAAAGCACCTGACGGAAGAAACATACTTAGACCTTAAATTAAAACCTATTCATTCTTTGAAAAAGTTTCAGTATGGCACATCTGCTGCAGGATTCACTTAGAAAACTGTTAACTTATAGAATTTCATGTCAAATGATATGATTAAATCTGATGATGGACATCAGCTAATTCTACTCCAAAGGAAGCTAGCATATTCATGTGAAAAAAAGACTGAAAAGACACTGATCCTTATGGGTTACTCCTGTCTTCAGAGGCAGGAATCTGCTATTAAATTCCTATCATGGTTGTAAATTTTATGGTTGTTGGCTGCAATATGAAAAAAAAAAATACTAGAAAAGATAGGCCTTCATTCTGCTCCAACAGAGTTTTTCCTGTGTTTTATGTGTTTCACAACATGGAATTGTTTTCTGAATGGTACTGGAAAATTTGTTTGACAAGCACAAATCGATCCTATTTTCTATTGTGATGTACTACAGTCATCAGCATACTCAATCCTAAATAGGATTACATAGAAAGAATTTGGTTTCAGTTTTTCATGGAGGGATAAGTAAACTAGCATCATAAACATAGAGTTCTATATACTTCAATGCATACTATTATACCTCTGGAGCTATGTAGTCTGGTGTTCCACAAAAGGTAGTAGTCGTTACTCCATTCAAGATTCCTTCCTTGCACATTCCAAAGTCAGCCAGTTTGCAATGACCTTCTGCATCCAAAAGAATATTGTCCAGTTTCAGGTCCCTTGAATAAGAAACAATCAGGAAGATCTTAGCAATAAATAAAGGGATTGTGGGGGGGATGAATGTATTCACTGTGAAAAGAAACAGGTTCCTTTGCCATATTTTAATAGAGAGATAAAATGTTAAATAGAGAATCTGGAGTATTCTCAAACTATATCCTACTTCACAGTATTTTAAGATAGAACTGCCTTTGGAAAAAATGGAATCTACTTATCACAATTGTAATCCCATAGTGTGCATACACAAACACACATACACAGTCACATCAAACTAATTTCATCAGAAAATTGGGGTTTTTTAAAAAACACTTTGCAGTCAGAATTTTATGAGCTAAAAGCTCCCTGAAATCTGCTTAAAGGAATACCCAAATATTCTGTTAACAGGAAGACTGCAGTTGTATGCAAAAATGTGGCACACTTTTATCAAATTGTGTATTTTAAGGAAACCCTAAGAAAACAAATACTAACACAGTTTCTACATGGTATAAAGTTAAACAGATTTCTGTAAATTTGAATGTATACTTTCTTTATAGAAGTACAGTTCTTTACAGAACTTAAATAAAATAGTGAATACGGCAGATATCAAATTCTGAATAACCTTTCAGTACTTCGTAAAACCTCCAAACATTTCCTGTAGCACAATAAGAATTTTTCTATTCTTGCTTATCATTGTTTCCCCCCCTCTTCCTTGCAGAATTCTTCTAGCTCAGAAGTATTCTTAGGTCTCCTTGCACCCGCTGCATATTCGAGGTCTCAGTGACATTCAAATCTGAAACTATGAAGGCCATTCCAAAACATTTTCTTTCTTTCTTGCTATTTTAAGGTTGAAATAGTTTTCAAGTTTAATTTCTTCACTGGATTAGGATATTAATTTCAAAGATAAACTGATATTCGTCCCTTCCCCTCACACAGTATTTTCTCTGCCACTGGCTGCCATGCAACTCTAAAATATAATAGAACGATCCCCATGGTTAAAATGAGCAAGGAGCTCTTTTTTAAAATTTCACCTTTTTTTCTTGTCTAGTTGTGATCAAACAGTTCAAATTTTGTTTCACCTGTCCAAAATACCTAGTCCAAAATGTTTCAAGTTTATCAGTTTTCATTTGCATATTACAGATTATGACTTTTGTGATGAGATCAGAAAAAAAATATCCTTCTGACAACTCTCCCAGATTATTATTATAAACTTTTGAGTATTTCCAGTGAGGTTCTGTTTGTGTCTTGGTGGTTTGTTTTGCAAATCTAACTACTGTGGGACAGTTCTAGCTAAGGTCTGATTTAAGAAAACTGAAGCTGAAAACAGTTTGGCTATTTCATAAGACAATTGTCTGAAACATACTTTTAAAACAACGTACTAACAGGAAAGAAAAATAAAGGTTTTGAAATGGCTTTCATATACCCAGGCTTGAATATTACTGAGAATCTATGGGATGTACCGAAACATGCAGTTTGAAGAGGGATGCCTAATTTTGCATACAACTGCATGTCTGTCTCAACAGAAACACCTAGAGAATTATTTTTTCCCTTTATTTGGTTCCTGTATACTGATGACAAATACCAGCCTTTAAATCTGTATCCACAAAAACGCATAATGCTGGTAGCTTAGAAGAAAGTAAGCTTTTTCAAACATTTCTAACTTGGAAATCAAAAGAGTCAGCCTTAAATAAGCAAAAGCAAATTCTGTCCAGTGAATAATTTCAAATGATAACAAACAATAGTGCAAATACCAAATATTTATCAATCATTTGAAGTGGTTGGAGCAACTTCTATGTAGGTGCTATAATGTTTCTATTTTTCTTCTTTCTGTCTTTTATAGAATATATTCTCTAATGTTTTAGTAGTCTACTTCTCCATTGAAACTTCAGTGGGTTTAAATGAGGATAAGATGAATTTATCTTTAAAAGGTATTTTACCATTTTATTAGCTACAAAGGTATCTGACCGTAAGCTGTCTTGCTGTAATTACAAAGCAAAGAAAATAAAATAAATGAATAGAAGCAGTGAGGTGTAAGTTAATTTTATACTGTGCAAGATAAACAAAAACCCTTAATCCTTTGCAGTAAAACAGCTTATTTTTTTATTTGAAAAATGACACGTTATGGAACAATGGTATGAGACTATTAAACTACAATCTGATCAAGTTCAAAGATTGAATGCTTCAAAAGTAAGATTAGACAGGTCTTCAGAGACCATATTTATTTATAGACATTATTGCTGAGTTTACATGCAACTGAGTTGTAAAGTTTAATTTAACTTATTAGACACACCACTGCTTGTTCGGAGCTTATTCAGGTATTTTCAGATAAATGCCAAATGAGTGTATCTTGTAAATAAAACAAATAAAAATGTTGAAAAAAACCCTCATACCTATTAACTGGGTTTCATGAGCAAGATTATCTCAGATCACATTTTCTAGCTTGCCACTCTCTAGGAGGATATCAAAGGTCACTGTGGCTGGGGGTGACAGGAATTGAAACCCAAACACATTTCGAAAACATCAAGTTAGTGGAAGTGGCCTTACACATAAACTAGAGCAGGGGTGTCAAACTCAATTTCATTGAGGGCCGCATCAGCATTGCGGTTGCCCTCGGGGGGGCGGATGGGTGTGGCCAGGGTGGGTGTGGCCTACTGGGTGGGCATGGATGGAGTGGGTGTGGCCTACTGGGTGGGCATGGCCAACTCTACATCATTCGTGTCAAGGGGGCCTGGGCAGGAGTGGGACAGATCTGAGGGTCTCTGGCAGAAGGGGGTGGGACCAGGGCAAGTGCCAAGGCATGGCCCACTGGAGGAGCCTCCCCAGCATGCACCCAGGGGACTGGGCCAACGTGGCAGGGGCTGGTTCCTCGCTGTTTCCAGACGGCCTTGTGGAGCTAAGACTGAATGCGTTTCAGCATAGATGGCCACCACAAATTGTACATTGGCTCCCGGCCGGCCTGGGCCAGGGCCAAGGCAGCGGGGGCCGTTCCCTCACTGTTTCCAGGATGGCTTCGCGGGCCACATGAAACCACTTCGCGGGCCGCATCTGGCCCCCGGGCCTTGTGTTTGACATGTCTGAACTAGAGTATCCAGGAATTTTGAACTATGCTGATTTTACCCCCATTTTTTATGGAAAAATACTGAAAACAAAGCATACACACTTTCCCAATAGTTTCATACTGATATTCTGTTACATGGAAGAACCTTGTGGGATACTATATAGTAGTGGTCAGTGTGTCAAGTAGAATCTATTCAACATTACCTTCTGAAACTGCCTTTGGGGAAATGCAGCACAATATTATTCAGTTTCTTTTCAGAAGGATGAACTAGCAGAATACTATGGTTAAGCACTAAGAAACCCAGCCAAACTAACGGAATTACATTCTCCTTTTCTAGTTCCCAGCAGAGATCCATCAAGGTGACTAAAGCTGTCTCCTTTATATAACTGGATGCAAATCAAGACTGAAATGAACAGGGATTCATCTTGATTAATTATCAGTTATCAAGATAAACTCTTAACAGCAGGCTCCTTGATAAAGACCTCATCAGGGTTCTTCAGAAAAAAGGTAAAGAGATTAGACAGACATAGAAATAAATATATAACAAAGTGAATAACTTTGAAGTTAAGGGAGACTCATGACTAAAACACAAGCTGCACTGGATCTTGCCTTTGAAAGTAACCTTTACTTCATATGGAGATGTGAAAGCATTCCATGCCTCCTTCTATCAAATGAATTTAACCGAGTTTGCATTGTAAAATTGTAAAACATTTCTAATAAAGAATGCCATTTCTTAAATAAGATTACATATGGATTTGAATCTGCAAATTCATGAGCCTGTTTCTGAACCACTGGCATGAGAAAGAGAAGGATTTGGGATATCTTTATTTTTTTTTTGCATGCAATTGATACTTTTTGCCCAAGTGCTCCATTCTCCTAGGAAAACACAGTAAGAAACCAAAAATCTTGCTATAGTGAAACACTACAGGTAGTCCTCGACTTACAACAGTTCATTTAGTGACCGTTCAAAGTTACCACAGCACTGACAAAAGTGATTTATGACCATTTTTCAGTTACAACCTTTGCAGCATCCCCATGATCATGTGATCAAAATTCAGAAGCTTCGCAACTGGTTCATACTTATGACCATTGCAGTGTCCCAAGATCGTGTGATCACCTTTTGCAATCCTCTGACAAGCAAAGTCAATGGGGAACCCAGATTCACTTAACAACCAGGTTACTAACTTATCAGCTGCACTTAATAACTGTGACAAGAAATGTTGTAAAATGGGACAAAACTTACTTAACAAATGTTTCACTTAACAACAGAAATGTTGGGCTCAATTGTGGTCGTAAGTCGAGGACTACCTGTATTGTGTTATTATTCTTTCCTTTTCTTTGGTCCAGTTTTGCATGTTGGTAAAAACCAAACTCACACAGTAGTGATGAATTAAGTTACCAAAAGTATATTGTTCCCACCATACTATCCCAGGCTAAAAAAGGAAAAAAATCTCAGCTCTGCTCTCAAGAGTATCCTCAAAAGGAAGAAACAAATAGTTTTTAGTTCAATAATATTTCCTCCCCTAACAAATTTCTGCTACTGAAGGAGGGAATTAAAGACATTTTTGCAATTAAAAGTCTTTCCGTGGGCAAATAGAACTGACAGTTATATAAGAACTGTTATTTGTATTATTTATAGAACAACATATCAAGTACGTTGTACCATAATAAACTGTTGACATAAGTACTACTGGGATGAAGCTTTTAATTTCCAGTAGTAAAGTTCATGCTCCTTTGCTTTGTCTATGTGCATACTTTTTAAAAAATGAAATGTGTTTTTAGAGGCACGTTATACTAAATAAGTTTTTAGTATTACCAATAAGGCTGCTTGTCTGTCTATCTGATAGATCTCTACTTTATAAAAATGTTTATAAAAATGTTATTCCTCCCCCATTATGATATAAAAGGGACTGGGTTCAATCAAATAGAACACTGATTTAAAAATACCAGTATTATATTGTTAGTTGAAAACCTTTTTGCTCTCTAGGGCAAAAAGGTAACAATCTACCCATGCCTTGTTCAGATCCAGCTGAATATTTATACAAGACTCACAAAAGATAAGTCTTCTCAGTCATACAGAGGATTGGAAAATATATTTGTAGACAGCACAGTCATCAACTACAGCTCTCTCCTTCTATACAATTTTATCACCTGACTCCTGCATGCTTCTATTGCAACTGGCTCATTCTGCCTACTGGTAGAGCCTATTCTGAGTAGGCTTATATCTTATAATATAGAAATAAGTATGCTATTGTTTTTGCTAATCCCATCTATGTCTGCTGGCAAATAAGTTTCCTAAGAGTTATATGAAAATGGAAGGTGAGTCAAGCTCTTAGCAGTTGCAAAGCTAGCAATCGGGTGAAATAATAATAATAATAATAATAATAATAATAATAATAATAATAATAATAATAATAATAATAATAATAATAATAATAATAATAATAATAATAATAATAATAATAATAATAATAATAATAATAATAATAATAAAGTTAGAAGGGACCTTGGAGGTCATCTAGTCCAACCCCTTGCTCAGGCAGGAAACCAAAATAGCTTTGGAAGAATATCTGAAGGTCAATGATGAAGATGCACTGAAATTAGTATATCAGGAAGGCTTACTGACTACTGGAGAGACCAAACGGGCCAACAAGAAAGACCAAATGAAGAACAGAATAGAGGCATGGGAAGACAAAGCACTACATGGCCAGTACATTAAAAAAATAGCTGGGAAAGCAGATAATAACAAGACCTGGCAATGGCTAAGAGCAGGAAAATTGAAGAAAGAGACCGAGGGACTAATTCTGGCTGCACAAGACCAAGCCTTCAGGACAAATGCATATAAAGTCAAAATTGAGAAGACAGCAACAGACAGTAAGTGCCGCCTATGCAAAGAAGCTGAAGAAACAGTGGACCACCTGGTAAGCTGCTGCAAGAAGATCGCACAGACTGAATACAAGCAACGGCATGACAAAGTAGCAACAATGGTGCATTGGAAGATCTGCAAGAAATATCATTTGCCTGTAAGCAAGAACTGGTGGGATCATAAAATAGAGAAAGTCATAGAAAATGATAAAGTTAAACTGCTCTGGGACTTCAGAATTCAAACAGACAAGCACCTGCAACATAACACCCCGGACTTAACAATTGTCGATAAGAAAGACAAAAAAGTCTGGATAGTGGACGTGGAGTGCCTGGAGACGGCAGAATAGACGAGAAAGAACTGGAGAAGATAACAAAATACAAAGACCTACAAATAGAAATAGAAAGACTGTGGCAAAAGCAAACAAGGGTAGTACCAATAGTAATAGGCGCCTTGGGTGCAATCCCGAAACAACTGGAGCACCACGTGAACACCATTGGCATTGACAAATTCGCCATTAGTCAATTGCAAAAGGCAGCCTTACTAGGAATTGCTTCCATCCTGCGACGATATCTGTAATACCATCAAACATCCACATCTGCCTATCCCAGGTCCTTGATAAGGACTCGATAGGTAGACAAAAATGCCAAATCCAGTCTGAACATCTGGCTGACTGTGCGATGATCAATAATAAAGTTAGAAGGGACCTTGGAGGTCATCTAGTCCAACCCCCTGCTCAGGCAGGAAACCCTATACCATTTCAGACAAATGGCTGTCCAATCTCTTTTTAAAAACTTCCAGTGTTGGAGCATTCACAGCTTCTGGAGGTAGGTTGTTCCACTGATTAATTGTTCTAACTGTCAGGAAGTTTCTCCTTAGTTCTGGGTTGCTTCTCTCTTTGGTTAGTTTCCATCCATTGCTTCTTGTCCTGCCTGCAGGTGCTTTGGAGAACAGCTTGACTCCCTCTTCTTAACTGCTACCCTTCCATCCTTTATTTTTGACTCAAAACTGGCAATTGCAGATGGTACCGCTCAGAGGACAGATTTCAGTCAGGGACTGTCAGTTTATACTTTCTGAAGAATTAAGCCTCCCAAACTGCATAGCAGAGATAAAAATGTTAAGCAATTTAATATATCATGTTTGGAATATTGAAAGCAGTTGTGCATTTCTGTGATGTTAGAGGGCTTGAAAAAATACATAGACTATTTGCTAAATACTGGCAGGTGAAAATTGTACAGTCAAAGGGATCAATAATGATTTTTTAAAAAGATTTCAAACAGCCTGAACTAATAGTCCTGGACAAGCTCAGGAGATCTGATGCAGAAAAATAAGATGCAGCAAAAGACTGCTTAAGCTCATAGCTACTTAAAATAATTTGAATTATTGGGCTCTGAGCTTTGCACAATAAAACATCATACAATTTTAGAGAAGGTGATTATTGTTCCCATGTGAAGAATGGTTAGGGAAATCCTAACAATGTGATCTGGAGAAAAGAAGAGATCTAAAAGTGTTCATTCTTCTCCAGTTTCCTTTGAGTGAAATAAGCATTGCTAACTGAGGGGTGCCACTTCAGATATATCTCTAGCACCAGGAATAAAGTGTGGTTGTTGTGGATACTAATGAGTAAATGACAGAAACAGATTTTCTGAGAACCCAAACCTTAAACCTAACTAGCTGGGTTCAAAATGTGTGGCAATATAGCACTTCCCACAGTGTATTATATAAAGTCCTTAATACCACATAGGATTCATGGGTTTACTCTAACAGAATAGCTCCTTCTACAGTGAGATGGTTAACATTACATAGACACTGTTCAGAGTGACTCAGTCTCCTAATGGTCAGGGAGGGCCAGCAGGATCATCTAAAAGGCCACTATTCTGACTTTCTGATAAAGTCATTTAAATCAGCTCTGGTTTGGATTCTAACTGGGCAGTCCAGCTGAGGTGCCTAGGTGTTATATGATCTAAGTTTGAACTGATGACTACTAATAAAATTGCCAAGATTCTCTGTGCTCTCAGTTTGGCCACCTGTTCATTGGACCTGGCCACCTCCTGACTACAAAAGCAGCCAGGGAGTTGCCATGGTTGGATCAATTGTGATGTTGGCCTCTTTGAGAGACTGGGTGCTGCATTCTCCCTTGAAGGAGACAGTATTGTAGCCCCTCTTGGACCCAACATTCTTAGGTAACTATAATCATATCTCCAATCTTCCCATTTTATGGAAGGTTATTGAGAAGACAGTCTGTCTGCAGTTGATGAAAAGTCTAGAAGAACTGGATTATCTAGACCCCTTAAGAATACTTAGGTTGCCTTCATTCTTGTCAGGATAAGATATTTCAAATTGTTGCAGGAAAAATAACCCAATCCCTACTGTCATTCCTTTTGGGTCCTTGTGAGGAAAGCAAGAACAATTCTAGGTTGTTCTGATCTCACTTCTGCTGCTGCCTGAACTATTACTTCTCGCCCACAGCAATGATGAGTATGTTTATTCCAAAGAGAAGATCTTGCAACTAGTCCTCTATTCACCTAATCACTACTAATAGATTACCAATAATGTATCTGGATTTCAAGCCATACAAGTGTTTAACTGTAAAAGATTAAAATTGTTCCAAAGCATCTGGATGAAATGGACATAGCACAGTAAATATTTAAATTCCTGATGATAAAAAATATCAGTGCAAAAATACTATTTTAGCTCAAAATTTTAAAGGTCAACTACTAGGTATGGTGGAGAAATGTAATTCTTCTTCAATTCTCTTGATACCAAACTACTTCACAAGCAGTCTTCATTATTCTCCAGAGAAACGTTAAAGGGAAGTTCTGTGTATATAGAAAAAAAATAAGACATATGTGCTTCTGTCCCTTTCTGTATATAAAAGCATATATTTTTCAGCTCAGCCAGGGAATACAGGCTCATTTTTAGTTTCTTGTTAAGTAAATATAACAACCAAATAAACTAAAATAATTGACGTTTAAACAGAAGATAAATACTGCTTCCCAACTTCCTCTTCGTAGAATTAGTGTTATCAGGCAGAAAGCACTGGTCCCCTTCCTACAAACTCTACAGGAAAACAACTGCCCTCTCAGGAATGTAAACTTGGCATGCTTCTTGGTTGCCTTCTTTGGTTTCTCCTTTTCCCTTTTAACAAAAGGCCCACCCTATTCTTCCCATGTTAATGTCAAGGCTCTGTTTACATGATGATCTGTTTACATGATGCAGATGAATATTAAGGAAGGTATAGCTCTTACAATGGCACAAGTGCCACTCTCCAGTAGCCTTTCCAGTTGGAGGTACAAGGGGAAGGTAATTTGGAATGGGCCAAATTCTAGGAACCCAGAAGACTCTTCTTCAAATGTCACCTCAGCCAAAGGCTCACTGGGCTAATTCAGATGGAGTTGCCAAATCTTGTTTTGTTGACTGTGACCTCCAGGCATGTGTGCTTCAATTTATTATCTTTCTTCTGTTGAAGAACTGCAGTTGGCATCAATATATGACAGGCTCTACATTCATGAAAAATCCTTGAGGTTTATGTTTTCTTGTTTATTTATTCTCAAGAACCAGGCTATGGTGACTGCAATCTGAAAAGTAATTGCCATTTGTACAGCCTACAATAAGCCAAGTATCACTTCATCCACATTAAACATTTTTTATGTGTGTCAGTTATATTTCAGGGATACCAGTAATGCAAAATTCTTTGGGGAGAAAGGGCCAGAGTTGCTGTAGTTACATTCTTTTTAAAAAAATCATATCTTCTGATGTGCTCAGAATTCAAGGAAATGAAAAAAATGGCTTCCTTCTTTGATATTTGTTAAGGGCCCTTCTCACAGTCATCCATGCCATGGTCACCTCCTGTTTGGACTATTGTAATGCATACTACATTGGACTGCCCTTGAAGAGTAACCAGAAGCTTCAGTTGGCTCAAAATGCACATGATTTTGTGCAAATCCAAAGAGAGTGTCCTCTCTTTTGCAGGAATGGCATTTGTTGCTGATTTGCTTCCAGGTGTTGACTATCACCTTTAAAGTGATACAATGGCTTGAGGCCAGGTTACTTGATGGGCCACCTCTCCCTAATTATATCTACCAGTAAATCCTCAGTTTAATGGACATCATTCAGCTTAAACAGATATTCTTCCTTCTGTAAAGTCCATTAAAATCAGAGGCTTACTCTATTGTTATAAAGGGTGATACAACACTGAAATTATCAACTAATTCTTTTCTTTTGCCAGTCCCCTGGTTTTTCATCATATAAGGAAAAGGCATGAAGACATAAACTACTCTTGGTTTCTTTCCATTGGAGAAGAAAATGTTCATGGAAATTTCCACATTGCATGACATTGATCCTTTCTCTCAGCAGGAGAATGCAATCTTTGGCACTCCAGATGTCACTGAACTACAACTACTAGTAAGACTTAAAGACTAGTAATGTCTGCATTTACACAGGCAATGCAGAGAAGAGGTACTTTGTTTGGCAGCTGGCTATCTGCTTCTTAATTATAGTGATGGGAATTTTGACAGATAGGAGCAGATCCTATTTCTCAACAACTTTGTTAAAAACATCCATCTTCTTTCTGTACAATAGCACTAAATCGAAAATTTGACACATTCAAGGCCATTTTTTTAAAAAAAGATTTGACTGTAAATAATTTATTTGTGTTGAGTACACAACACAAAAGATATAGGCAGTAACAGCACTTCCACTTGCTCTTTACTGATTGGTTCCATGTTTCTGAGATTCCATGATTTCATCTCTGTTCTGTTTATTTTCAGCTCAGCTATGTTGTATGTTACACTGTTAAGAAACTAGTTTGTACCCTGAAATACTGTGGTTCTGCAGGCATAGCAGTTGTTTCCATTTGAGGAAATCTTAGTTTTATCTCACTTCTTAGTTCTTTGGCTGCAACCATGTTAGCAAATCTTTCAAAGGGAATGGTGGCTTGGCAGCTTTTCAGCCCTGCCTCCTCATATGATCTATTTTTTGTGGTCAGACTTTTTTATGGACAGACATATGAACACACAAGAAGTGAGTGTGTTTCAGGTGCAGGTAATTTATTGTAGTTTCCTTTTATATGATGTGCAGTTGAGGGGGATTGTTGTTATAGGACTTTTGGCAATTTGAGGGAAAGTAATTATTTTTGCTTTTTGTTCTCAGCATTTATGAGTATGTGGTGTAAACACATACAAATACATATTGTCTTCAAATTGCTTCAGAGGGATTGGGAAATGGAAGTATCAGCAGAATAGAAATCAAATTTTCCAAAGTAAGTACAGAATCAGAATTCTTCTAGGAATTTTTATGTACCATGGTAAGATTTTCTTTTTCTGAAAAGAACTGAAGGGTGAAGAGGGGGAATAAAATACTGTTTATAGAATCCTTATTAAAATCTTTCTCTTCCTCCCTTTCTTGTTCTCTGGAATATAGTGTGTATTATGTGTGACTTGTTTTGCTCTTAAAATATTGTAGTAAGTTTTAAGTTGCTTAGCTCTCTTTCAGAGGAATAAATGGACTGACGTCCATGCCACTGAATTCCCAGTACACTGAGGTTCAAGCTGGCAAGATCTGGATAGGAAAAGCAACAAATTCTTAATTTTCTCTCCCCTCCAATACATATTCCTATGTGCTTCCAAACAGGTATTATTTTTCTGCTTCATTTTTACTGGTAGTTGGCAATGATATATCTGCAGCAACCTCCCTGTGAATAGTGCTTTGTGACTGCCCTCTTCAAGTACTTCATGAAAGAGAAATGATCCCACAGCCAACTTCCCTTACTGCAGTTTTTTCTGTATATGCCTGCCAAATTTTATCTGAAGTCGTGAAAAACTGCCAGTTTCTTTTCTTTGTTTTTGTTTTAAAGGGAAAAGAAGGAGAGGAAGAGTGAAACGACAAGATAAAGGCCTTAATAACATACGAGAGATAATAGGTGAAAATGTATTAAGAAGTTCCTTGTTTCTAATAATAAATATTTATCTCTAAGTGTATTCTTCATGGCATAACGAAAAGTTAGCAATTCAGATTTTGTTATTGTTCAGCCAGATGCCAATCAGGGGCTACAGGGAACAAATTCAAGTTGTCTCCAAAGAGGTCCTTCCTGTTAGTGGCTGAGCCTTCACCCTCACCATCAAGACTTTGTGTACAAAGCCTCATCAAATGATTATCCCATCTCAGACTGGAGACAATTAAGACAAACAAACCCAGGAAGTGGCAGGGAGTTCCGAAATGAAAGGAAATCCATGGCAGAAGAAGAAAACTGAAGAGATTGCCCTGATCCGCAACCAAAGTCAACGATGGGTCACAGCGTGCCAAGTTTTTAAAATAAGCGTTGCTTGTTTTATAATACAAAACTGGCATCCACAGCTGGCAAGGTCTGCAGAGACGATTCAAATGCTAACATTCAGAATGATAAACAGTCTTCTCCCCACCTCAAAAAGAGTAAGAAAAAAAGTTCTGTGTTAGCAAGCAGAAACTAACAGCCAATACGGTTGCTAAGAGACCCTGGACTTTAGCCAACACCAGTGAAATGAAGAGCTTTAATAATTCTTTTTTTATAACCTCTGAAAGAAAAGTACCTGTAGATGACGCCATGCTGATGTAAAAACATGAGTGCCGATGTGACTTCTGCTGCATAGAAGCGGGAGCGAGGCTCGTCAAATTTGCGTGAACGCTGAATCTGAAACATTAGGTCTCCTCCGTTGACATATTCCATGACGAAAAATAGGCGGTCCTAAAATTCACAAAAAATAGAGCCATTTCATTGTTTTTTGCCCGAGTTTCACAAAGATGCTACTATACATTCATGGCACATCAGGAAATTAGATCTTTATCCAAAAATGGAAGAAACAGCAAACTACAGCTATCTGAACAAGAGGAGCAAATGCTTCCAAATTAAACTATGGGTACTTCAGCTAATGCAGAGTGGCTAAAAAAAAATATAGATTTGTTTTTTCAAATCGAAACTTTTATTTTTTTTAGTTTTTAAAGGAAAATATAATAGATGTATGATGATCTTTTGCTTAAGTGTAGCATTAGCAAACCAATTCATATAACATTGTTTATTTGCTATGAAAAAACTTCTACTTCACCTCATTTTATTTTACTTTATTTTTCTAGTTTTTAACATTATGAAATAATTCAAAGCCTCATTTTGGCTTTGCCAATAAAATTCTTGAACTGGAAGAAAATTTGTTTGCAGATACAAAAGAAAAGAAAAAGACTGCTCTTAGACAATTCTGGGTCAATGGATGAATATTATAAAGTCACTTTTTGTCATTTTCCTTGGTTCTCTAAAGCAGGGATGGGCAAGTTGTGACTTTTGTGGCTTGTGGGCCACAGGTTATCAGCTTAAACTAGAACCAGCCAAACTGCATTATGGTTGAGCTTGGGGTGTAAATTAATCACTGCTGGTTGCGTATTACTGAGAGGTCAATAGGCTATAATAAGAGAATTGGAAAAGTTGACAAGAAGAATAAAGAAAGATTAGGTCAAATTCCTATATTTTATAAAACAAATGGGGTATATTTGATTCAGAAAACTATGCATTCAAACATTACAATTATATATATATAAACACAACAAGAATTCATTGGCGATGGGGGGATATAACAAATTTGAATAAGGTAAATCTTAGGAATGGGGAATCTGGGGGCCCACAGATGTTGCTAAATCACAGCTGCCAGCAGCCCTAATCAAGCTGTCCAATGGCTGGAGATACTAGTTCAGCAACATCTAAAGGACATTGATCCCTCATTCTATAGATCTAGTGCTGAAAAAACACAATTCTCTGCTATACCAGAGACAGAAAGTTTCACCTTCTGATATTTCTACAGCTTAATTACACTTAATTTTAATTCAGTTAGCTAGTTTGCAGAGACATTTTCACTGCTTGCTTTATTGAATAATAAGATTAGGGTGTTCAAAGTATATAATTATTTTAAAAGCTTGTTTTGCTTTGCTTTTTTGTAACACCTCTCCAAGTTCCATCAAGAAGCATTCAGTTTCTGTATGGTTTCCCACTGGTTGGTGAGATGCAAGTTGCTTAATATGTCCTGTTTATGCAACACAATGGTAACAAGTCAGCACTAAGCTAAAACAGAACCAATAAAGACTGGATTGCGGTAAGGATAGTGAGTTTTATGCTGGTTAACTCAAGACCAATAGTAATTTAAATTTGGCAAGAGGAATAGCCTTAGAGTCAGTTATGAGGATGCTCAAGATCTCTTCAAAATCAAAACACTGAAGAGCCAGAGAGATAACTATATGGGTAAATAGTCTGAGAGTTTTAGAGCCTCAATCTTGCAGGGGTTTTTACTCCAGTATGTAAGATAAAATTGTTCTGTTCTTTCACATGCTTTTTTCAGTTTTTACCGGATCAATGCTTCCAAATGATTGACTAAAGTTTTAGCAGAAATGAGCTGCACATCCTTTGAGGGTAAAATAATTCTTGATTAGGCATATATAAGGGCTTTTGCATCCATTGAACTGGATGTGTTGCAGTATCTGGGGAGATTACTGAGAAGGATGGCTAGACTAGGGAAACAAAGAACTGTGTGTGTACAGTTCATTCTTCATTATCAAGTCATTTTTGTAATGAGATTTTTTCTCTAATATTTGGTTGACTTAGCCTTTCCTCGGAACCTATACTTCTGCCCATTTTTAATTTTTCTTCTCAAAGTGTCCCTTTCCTCCAGGCTCTTTTATACTCATTTTGTAGTTTCCAACTATTCTAAACAAAACCTTACTTTTTGAATTCATCTACACCAAATAAGGCTTTGGTTCCTCCATCTCTAAGCTCTTTTTGCCTGTCTTAACTTCTTGATGCCATATGCCACACATCAGATTTGAATAATGTATGACCCTCATGCTGAATGCAGTCAACTTCATGTTCAATAAGACTTTCTTCCCTTCTATCTGCTGGGGACTGCCAAAAGACTGCCAAAATAACAATAACTGACAGGCTGTTAGCCTTATGACAGCCTCAGGTAGGTTTTTCTAGAAATTTATTTATTTTTTATTGCAGCTTATATTCTACTCCATTCCTAAAGATGATTTCTTATAAAAAGCTAAATTCTTTTTTTACTTATGTTTGGAGGAAAAAATTAACACTTTCAATTAAAAAGAGAGAGATTTATGCCTTTAAAAACTTTTAGACACATTTGCTTGCTTTACACAGAACCTATCCTAGAGAAATAAAAAAAGTGTAAACTTCCCAAGACTGTTTTGGGTGTATAGCTCTGTGCAAAACATGCTACTTAGTACATATCTCATGAAGAGTTCATAAGTAAACATGCACATAAATTTAAATAATATTATAATATATAAATGACTGTGAAACATACATTGTTAATTGTGCAAGCAAACAGGAACAGAAAGGATTGAATAGAAGAAGGAAATTGAATCACAGCTGTGTCAGCCTTCAACCAGTGTGCAACGAGGTACTAGAAACACCACACTACTCCCTTCTCCCAATGTACAATTCTGAACACAATCCTTTGGGATTATAATAATCTATAAAAACTTTTAATAAACGAATAAACATGGAGTTGACATTCCCTATTTTTGCAAGCCTGGACTTGCAGAGTTTATAGTTATTGGAGTTTATGCACATGTATTTTAGTATACAAATTCCAAGTTGAGGAATGGTTGAAGTGGGTGATTCCTCTCTCCTACCCCACTTCAAAATGTTTTAATGTTGTACAATTATTGGCACAGGATTGCCATGAAATCTCTTTGTGATCCTTGATTGTGCTTTGCCTTAAAAATAATTTACTAACCTCTCAATTCACTATATAATCCATTACTTCTTAAATGCACCGAACTGTCCAGCAGAAGAAAGAAATGATGGCTTTAGTGCTTAGCTCCACCCTTTTATCAGTTCTTTGACAGACTTAATCAAAGGGAGATTTGTGAGTATTCCTACTGTGAGATAAAACAAATCTATTTATGGTACAATAAATCACTTGGAGAGCAGCATAACTTGGGGAGCAGCTGAGCTACTAAATCTTACCCTGGGAGAAGTAACATTTCTGCCACTGTTTCTTTGAAGTGTGCCAGAATTAAACATGCATCCCTCCAATGGTTATTGTGGTAGGGCATTTAAGAATTCTATGAAGAATAGTTTTTATGAGTGCATTACTCTTCTCTGTACATCTCAATCACAGGGTCTCCTTTGAACCCCAACTTATCTTCACATCCATGAGAAAGTGTTGAGTACATTATCTTTGTTACCAGAACTACCCAAATGTAAACCATGAAGAACAAGTTTGGGAACTCCTCATGAGAACTTGTGAGTGATGACCACAGCTTCCTGTGAGGAGAAATAAATCCTCAAACTACTTGTTGTGTGTATCTAAAAATGACCACTGAGCATTTAATGTTTACATTCGGAAAGATATTATCAGTGGGGAAATGAAACTTCATGTAAATTCCAGACAAAAGGTAATGTCTTTGATGTATTGTGTTCAGCCTGAGAAAATCTGCATAAAGAACTTTCCTTCTCACTGGTTTCTAGCAGAAATCAATTCATCTTTTCTTCTGCTTGTTTTTCCCCCTCACTTTTCTATGTAATGATTACAGCTGGATAAAGATACTGAGTAGCAGACCAAAACGTGAATTGAGAAAAGCCAAGAGGGACAATCTTCCCTTGCTTTCAGTTCAACCCTGAACATTAGGCAGCCTGTCAGGTAGCCAAAGAGAGCTTAATTGGCTGAAATATCACAAAGCAGAAACGAATCACGCAATACATTTTCCACTTTCAAATCTCAGACATGTGTCCGTGCTATGTGTCAGGCAAGCAAAGGGTGTCAACGCTGGTCCTAAACTTCAGGAGCTACACTTGTACACGATTCAAACACCCAAATCAGGAAAAGCATCACATACACACCCCTCAATCACTAGAATCCACAACTGATAAGACTTATCAGTATTTTCCAAGTGGTATTTTTCTTTTTATATATTTCTCATATAAATGGGTGTGAAGATTTTTTTTTCCTGATTCCAAGAAATCTTTAAACTTGGGCTTGCTTTGTCAATAGATCCTTTTTTTCTTCCTTCTTGGAAATCAAGTATATTACGTTTCTTCTCCGAATGCTAAAATTGTTCAAGAAATGTCCTAAATTGTTCATGAAATAGAAGTATGTCTGAAATCTGAATAATGGGAGCTCCTGGCAATCACAGTCCACACACTGGCAATCTAACAGGAGTCCAAACTAAGGCTGTGCTGAATTATCACCCTTCTCTGTGGAAATGGAGAAAATATTCAGTGGATAAATTCTAAGAATTTCAGGTGTTACTTCAAATGATTTGTTAAATACTGAGGCCAACCATCATTTTTTCAAAACATTTCCTGGGAGCAATGCTACTGTATAACCTAGTGCCATTCCATTGACATGCTCTATCTTTGGAATGCTGCCAGGCTCTTCAGGATAGTTAAACAACTATTTGAAGTGGGAGGAGAGGAGAGGAGAGGAGAGGAGAGGAGAGGAGAGGAGAGGAGAGGAATAACAGAATTGGAAGGGACCTCAGAAGTCTTCTAGTCCAACCCTCTGCTCAGGCAGGAAACTCTGTACTATTTCAGACAAATGATTGTCCAATCTCTTTTTGAAAACTTCCAGTGTTGGAGCATCCACAACTTCTGGTGGCAAGTCGTTCCACTGATTAATTGTTCTAACTGTCAGGAAATTTCTCCTTAGTTCTAGGTTGCTTCTCTCCTTGATTAGTTGCCATCCATTTTTTCTTGTCCTGCCTTCAGGTGCTTTGGAGAATAAGTTGACCCCCTCTTCTTTGTGGCAACCCCTCAGATATTGGAACACTGCTAACATGTCTCCCCTAGTTCTTCTTTTGATTAAACTAGACATGTCCAATTCCAGCACCCATTCTTTATATGTTTTTAGTCTCCAGTCTCCTAATCATCTTTATTGCTGTTCTCTGTACTCTTTCTAGAGTCTTTTTTACATCATGGCGACCAAAACTGGATGCAGTATTCCAAGTGTGGTCTTACCAAGGCATTATAGAGTGGTATATCAATGCTGATTAGCAAGAATCATGATTAAGTACATTGTATGGAATACTTTATATCCTTCATCATGTTTGTTTATTTTAAGAAGCTCAAATGCTTCACACTCAGAAGGTCTCACAAGGGAGAGAACAGAATCTTACATGTACATCCATGTAACAGAACCTTAGCAGCTTATAAGAAAAAAAAGTAACTCTGGAAGGGAAAGTCTGAATGAAGAGCTACTGGGTAGAGAGGTGGGTTATGCAACTCCTTCTTATTGCTTCTCTGATCCAAATCTCTCTCTAGTGCCTGCTTCTCCTTAGTGATATGGAAGGCTGCCCCACTTCTATAACACACTCATGTAATGTGTAGTTCAGCTTTGTAGACAAGCTGCCAGAGCACTGCTACCCAAAGCAGAACTCATCTCCATCCCCCTCCTCTATGACTATGTGAAGTGCTTCAGCAGTTCCCATGTACTTATGTGCAAAGGTCAGCCAGTGACAACAGTGGGCTCCAGCTTCACAGCACAGCAAGAGACTTCTAAAAGGAACTGTGATCATCTTGAATGGGAAATTTCAAAAAGAGTCCTGCCGGGTCACAAACTTTGGCCTAACTCTAAGCAGTGGATTATTTTCATTATTTATTTGAACACAGTGTTCTCAGTAACTTAAAATTCATTAAATTTCCATAAAGGCAGATTTCTCTTAATGACCAAATACATTCTGCTGGGACAAAAAGTTAGCCTAAAAGAAATGGCTGGAATGTACAAGGGCTGAAACCATGCATGATTTACTACAAAGTATCTCCCCAGATATTAATAGCATAATGGGCCTGATCTGCAGCTGAGGTCTCATTGATTTCCTATTCACGAATCACAGAATAGTGTTAAGGCTTCAATATCACTATATTCCATGCTGGATCTGTTGTACTTTTTAGATAGTTATTGGTTAGAGTTTCTTTTGGGGAAAAAAAATAATTCCAAACAATGAATTGAAACTTCATTGCATTTTTGTACCCTAGAGCTTTTATGGCCTTTGTTGTTTATGTTTATTTTTTAAAGTATTCATTGTTTCAGTATGGATCTATAAGTTGAAATGCAAAGATACACGTTATCCAGACTTTGTGAGATAAAACCATTTAGTAGGTTTCAAGATAAAATCATTTATACCAAGGGACCTGTAAAATGGAAGAAAGGAAGGACAGGAAAAATATGCCCTTCAAAATTCATGTTCTTCAGGTTTTTAAGGTTGTTTTCAACTAAAATAATAATAATGTGCCATTCAATTAAAAACAAAAAAAATATATAGTTCACAGCTGTATGTCTTACAGGAAAGTGTGCACAAAAAATATATATGTTGATGGAAAGAAAGTATACAAGGAGCTTATACAGTTTTCAGAAATGTTGACTTGATATACAAAATGCATATATTAAGAGCAATGTAAGAAATACAATTTTAATGCAGTTAAAAAAATTTAAACTGATTCAAACTGAGCCTAAATTCTAAATGCTGATCGTTTAAATATTTAAAAATTGTTTTTCATATTATTTTGCATCATGCCATTCTATACTTGGAACTGAAAAACCTAAAAGCGAAAAGTGAATTTACATTTTTAAACAAGCATCATGCATATAAGGGCAGCCAATAACAAAATATTGCATTACAGTGTATTCCTAGAAAGTCTGCAACCCATAACTGTACCCTTTTCCAGGACATTGCATTTGCTGCCATCTTACCTTGTTCCATCTGTTTCATTCTCTTGTCTAGATACTGAGCTGTCTATAACCAATTTAATATGCTCAATATACTAAGTGACATTTGCAGGGAAAGTTGATTCCAAAAGAGCATAGTTATGTTTCTGAAGTTTGTTAAGGTTTCTATCCTCTGTTGTGTGTGGATGGTATGTTTCTGACTCCATTAAGGCGACCATTTGGAAAACTGAATTGCAATTCCTATACCTAATGAGAGACTACTTGCCAATTTTTGATTAAGAGACAAACTGAGTCTATGTTATATTCCTGGGGAAGCTAATGTTCTACCTTTCCCTCCCCCAACAAGTGTTTGTGTATTTGTTTTTTGTTTTTGTTTGTTTTTAAAAAACTTGGCCTTAGTATAATCTTCTGAACACAGAAGGAGCTAATTGTTTTCATTCCAAAAAAGTTTATAAGTGCTGATTAGGATCAAATAATATAAAAACCATTATGTTTCAGTTCCCTAAATAACTGAACTAAGAGGGCACTTTAAGATGGACTTAATAAAGCAAAATTTACAATCTAAATAACTTCATAATACTCAGACTCATTCTCCAAACCGGAAGTCTACTTCAAGCTCAATATAGTTCATATTTTATGTCATGAAAGTTTTTTTTCTCTTCATCGTCTACAGTAGATAGGAAAAAAATAAACTTGAAATCAATTCACACAACCTCAAATGCCTCTTAGACAACCAGTTCCGCTCTCTCATCAGGTAGGCTTTTAAAAAGTCTAGCCAAAGAAAACATGTCCCTATGTCTATGGTGAGCGAGAATAAAACAATAAAAAATTATTTCAGCTGTTGCAGCTCAGGAAGGAAAACAAAAACATTACACAGGAGCAAAAAGAAAAAAACATATTCCTGGCTTTCAGACTCCTTGTTTTCTTTTGTAAATGATTGTCCAGCTCTTAATATAGGAACCAGGCCAAAGTTAAAAGTATGTCTTTAGAAAGACAAAACAAATAAAACCAACAAAATAAACAAAACAGACCAAGTTTGGTTTTTAATCTAAATCCAGTCTGCAATACTCTGGAACTTTAAATCAGACAACTATGTTACATGTAGCATGCATTAATTGGCATCTTTGCCTTCAAAACGAAACTGCTCCTCTACAGGAGTCCAATGAGATATTCCTGCTTTTTTCGCATTTATTCTATTCCCCTCTCCCCTTCGTGGTATTTATCTCTTTTCCAACTGATACACAATAGAAATAATAATTACACCTAAACTATTAGCTTAGGTATTTGTATTTGTATCAGCTTTGTATTTGCAAAAAAAAAAAAAAAAAAGTGTGAATCTGTCTTCAGCTATAAATTTTTCCCCCAAAGAAATGCTGAAGTTCAATATTACTCAAACATAGATGGGTTTGACTGAATATTTACTTATATTCAAGCAAAAAAAAAAAGTATTTCTTTCAAATAGTTCATCCACATAGAATAATGCCAGGATGATTCTAAGGAATAATTTTATCCCCAATGAAAAAGCAATTGAAAGGCATCTTATTAAAACTCTAAAGTCTATCACTCAACTGCAATGATTGCATACTGACATGAAAATCAACCAAAAGCCAATTTCTCTGCAAAAGACTCAAATACCAGATTCTGGATGGGAAAAGACGGCTGCCATTTTATTCTGATGATGCCCATCACACTGTTGAAGCGATTCTGTATGTGACTTGCATGTTTACAGTAGCACTAGATTAACCATTGTGGGAAACAGAGTTTTAGGCTAGTCCGAGTCACTCTCAGGATTCTTTCTAGATCAGCTGACCCTCTGGGTTTATTCAGAAAAGGAGTGCAATTCCTGCTCTCTCCTTTCAAATTAATGGATCACCATAAAATGTTTAGAAAATTAGCTCACGTGAATTTGGGAAGATGAATGAGGTAAAACACGAGAGGTGTTACAAAAATGATGAATCATAATGCCTGGAATTTTGGGAGGTGGAAGGACAAGATGAAGAGGATGTGGCACTTCAATGTTAAAGAAAAAAGAAGAATTAAAGCCAATATTCAGGCACAGTCTTCATTTTCAAGTTTAAAAGGCATTGCTGTAAATATCTAGGGAAACATTACAAAGGCGGCGCCAATGTAGGAAAAGCATGGTTAACCTTGACCAGAAGGAAAGGGCGAATTTCAACAATAAGCATTTTCCTTTTTCTAAACAGCTGGTTTCTTGAACTTCACTTAAGCAGAGGAAATACTGTAATGTTGTAACTTTCTGTTACAAAGAGTTTGTTAACTCCCCCTTTTTAAAATGTGGCTATAACAGAGGATGATGGTAAGAAGAGTTGTATATTCTCATAAAACATCCTTTGTAAACATGCATGCTTTATGCATTTTAAAGATTGCTAAGGCAGTCTTTTTAAAAATCTGTACTGCAATGATCAGCAAGAAACTTTACCAATCTCCAAAACAAATCCTTCAAAATATACCATCCTCGGACTTTTCAGAAAGAGTTAGAAGTCACATTAACAAACATATGGTCCAAACTAAACAAACGTGTGCATACGTGACCATGTATGTGTGTATTATTCTATTTTATTTCATCAGTATGTTTCATCACACAATAATATCTTTCATCTTCCTCAGTAAATTCCTAATCAAGATAAGGAATATCTTCAATGTTTGGTCAAAAATATCACCATACCCTTAAAAACCAGACAGAGATTTGAGCACATTGTCATGATTACTATATTAACTTTTTTTAACCACTATGAATTAATATAAATGAGAATCTAATACATTCTGATGATTGGAAATTAGCAACCATCGCCAACAAGGAAATAAGTGAGCTTTCTTGGAAAAAGTAGCAGAGAGTGAGAAAGTGCCACTCTTAACAAGAACAAAACAGCTACACATTTCTTGGGAGAAAAGGAGAACTTTGGACAAATATTGTAATATTTACTTTGAATGACTGCCCACCTGCCCTTTGTTAAACAAGTGGCAAGGGAAAACAGGGTGTGTTGGATGATTGCATACCAGCCACTATGCCTTTTGTTCAAAAGTGCAATCTGATGTGAGGCATTAAAAGGATTTTTTTAAAAGACCACAAGAGTTCTTAAAAGGAAAACTTCACTTGTTTTTTTGATGATGTAGATCCTGTAACTTTGCTGGCAACTAAATAGGATCTTAGTTCCTAAACAAAAGCTTCTTGATGAGGGAAATGTTGTGTCTAAAGGACATCTAAGTGCAGTTCAAACATCCATACGTACATGATTGTGAATTATGTCGACTGATGGTTTCACAAGGTGTAAGTGCAAACCTCAGATGTTTTAGAAACGTCCAGCTTATTTACTCATCTACTGTAGACCTGCAGCAGATTGTCACAAACACGTAGCACAAGTATGGCAGAATCCATTCATAAGAACTCTACTCTCCCATCCCCTCTACTTCATTTCTGATTTATTTGGGTGTTAATTGTCTTCCCAGGTGAAAAAGAAGTTAAGTTGCCCCCAGACCTTTGGAATCTGAATGGCCAGAACAGAAGAATTTCCCATTCTTCAGCAGGAGCCCAACTTTGGGGGAAAAACAAAACAAAAAAAGAACAATCAAGTAAGCACTTAGAAAATAAAATAGATGAACATGCACAAACTAGTAACTACTTATCAGCAGACAAAACAATGAAGAAATAGTAGGAGAGAAAATGTAGGCAAAGGCTAAACTACACAATTGACTAAAGCAGCGCTGAAGACAGAAAATGTCCCTGATGGTTCTGCCTAACGCTTATCCCTGAAAACTTTACCATGGTGGCTCAATTTGTCTTAAGAGTTTTTGGGCTTAGCACCTAAATCACCAAGCCCAGTTAGAAAATCTGCTTCTGTGTGCCATTCTGAGGAGTTGCAGCCAAGATGTGTCAGCGAAAAAGGAAACGTCCAGTAGCTATTCCCAGTTTGAACCCCGCCTCTGTGTCTCTCATTGAAAAAGATCCGTGACTTTATAGAATAATACCCATCATGAAGTTATTGGTTGCAATTCAAAAATATATTGCCTAGTTTAAGTTCAATACAGTGTTTAACAATAATATTAAACTATTTAATAAATGACAAATTCATTCTTTATATGAAAGTAAGTATAAATTTTAGATTTAAAAACATGAGTCTGGTGAAATATACACTTCTAAGAATTCTGAACTATAGTTTATAATACAAAAGTACAAATGAAATTAGGTATTGGGAGATATAAGCATGAAATTACATGCACAAAAGTAGACACAAGCATATTTTGTATGCTCAGATATCTGTAGAATGTTTACTTCCAGATATTCATTTTTATTTTATTTTCTGGTGAGCAGCTTATCTCTGGTAGGCAGCTTACCTCCAGAGATTTACCATATTTTTGAAGAGCAGTTAAGACAGCTTTTCCATAGAGCTTTTCACTGATGAAAAGCTAGGGAAACTGCTTTCTGTATATTGATTGGGGGGGGGGAGTCAATTTTGGAATTTTCAAGCAGTTTGTTTGGCATGTCGTAAACCACGAAGAATTCTTCTAAAGTGGGCAGTATACAAATATCACAAATAAACAAACAAACAAATCTCCAAACTCCTGAAACAATACTTTTAACAATAACATTCAGGGGCTTCTGTTCACGTTTAAAGAAAGAACCAAGCTAATTCCACCTGCTGCCAAATTCTACTAAATAATCGCAGAAAGGAAAAAACAAACACTGGTTGTGCAAACTTATTCATCATGCTGTCGGACTCCAGGTCAATGGTGGAAATTTCTGTTTATTTTACTGAAGTATATTGATGTTTCTGGAAATGGGATATCTATGACTTCCCTCTGGACACTTACTATGTTACCAATTTGAAGGTCATTGGTTTTCAGCTCTTTTTATACATACAAAGAAATCAAATTGGATAAAACATGGCCTCAAAAGTTATTTTGACTATCATTTGGAAAGGAAACTTCAAAGAACTGATGTTAAACCTACCATTAATCTATTGTTGCCATCATCTTCATCATAATAGATAGTTCTTCAGCTGCCAGATGTAAGTAATATGATCTATTTCACATGGTTATTGGAATATAAGTGCATTTATCATTTATTTTGAATCAGGTATAGTTTTACTTGTAATGATCTTCCCTGTTAAAGACAAGGTCATATTTAAATAAATTTGGAGAAGATAGGAATATTAGTAGCTATTACTCTTATTAGCCATACACCACTTGGAAACCATTATTTGCTCTTATATGCTGTTTGTGAGCTTCATAAGGAAAATATGTACAAAAGCCCATTGTGCTGAGGATGTAGGATTTCCAAAGCCTTGTCGGATATAAGCAGCAATTGGCTACTTTCAATTTAAACTTTTTTTTTTATAAGTCCATCAAGTTCTCGGCAGAAGGTTTGAAAACCGTATAACAGAGGACCAATCATATGAAAGGGATGCTGTCCTTAGGTCTTTCCACCAGAATTTGGTTGGATTGCTTGATTGGAATGTGGGACAAAACAGTAGGAGTATAACACAATTTTGTTCATTTTGCAAATCAACTAATTTTGTCCTTCCTAGAGTGTAGTCAACTTTTGGAAGGCAAAAGTCTTGCATGTTGAAAGTTTCATGCTACCTCATTGCAAAGTATGACTTGCTACCAATGAAAAGGAACATATAGGAATTTGGCATCCCTTGTGGGTCTTTCTAAAATCTACACTGTCATCCTAAACAGGAGTTATTCAGACAAAGGAAAACAAAGTATAGATATTGGATTACTCGCATGGTTGAGTTCACAAATCAGCCTTAAGGATATATGAACTACACCATTTTTTATATATATACATAACAATGCAGCTTTAATCTAAACTAAAGAGATGGCAATTAATCTTCTTGGGCACATCACCAAGAACAATTCTTTCTCAGTATTTCCCACAGATTGATCATTTCAGATATCTACAAAAGTCAGTGGTTTCATCTAATGAAAATTTTCCAAGGATCAGTTCCTCAACAAAGACTCAAGAGCTATTGTCTAGTTTGGACATTTCACATTAACATTAGTTGTCTATACTTTGCAAAATTTAGGGAAGGGAACTGAGAACATATGACTAAAACTAAAAGTTAATAGTATTTTTTCCTACATGGATCGCAAGATACATCACCTGCCTACAACTACAAATTTAGTATTTACAATTAGATAACAAGATAGGTCTAACTATTTTGTCAGGAATACCAATTTCAAGCCTATTCTTTCCTCTTAAAGTTCATCCAGCCTATTCATGATTGGTGTCATATCTCCTTGAGGCTATTCACTGATATAGCTCTTTTTACATTCAATATTCCCTCCAAACAACCTCTCAAAAGACTGGCAGCACAACTTCAGAATCAGCTGTCCAATTGCTGCTGAACAACATTTAGGTTTTTTATTCCATGAACCAAGAGAGATGTGCAAAGCACCATATCAAGTACCTTCTCCCCTCAACACCAACTTCACTGCAAATGACTGATGCTTGCACTAAATGCAGAATCACAATTACAGTATCAGCTGAGGCTTGTGGGTCATATAGAATTAATCTTCATATAACTCCTTTATTATTTTTAAAATTAAATCCTATTAGCTCTTCAATGGTTAGTTTAAAAAATCTTATGGAATTAATTTTTAGACAGAAAAAATGTGATATATTTGCTTTTGCCCTTTTAATCGGGGCAAAAATAATTTGTGTTCTGTCAATCAATTTAAACTGTTTTTTTTTTTCTGTAAGTTCCTTTGGAAAAAGTATTTTGAAAGACAGGATGGAAATGTCTCAGACATTTAGAAACATACAGACAGGCATATCTCTTGACTGTCTAAGGAAGAGGAGAATTTTTATAATAAAGATATTCTTGTAGTGTAAAACTATTAGTTTCTCTAGCTCACTTCTGCCTCCTTCTTGCAATGGCTCTCTTTTCTAGTCACTACCAACAGCTATCATGGATAGGATTGGGACTATCTCCATACAAAGCATTCAAGTAAGTCTTTACACCAAGTTCTGCTATCTCCATCTATGAATGAGATAGGTGATCTCTAAATAGCAATAGCAATAACACTTAGCATTATATACCACTCCATAGTGCTTTACCAATCTTTGAGTGGTTTGCAGTGTCAGCATATTGCCCCCAACAATCTGGATCCTCATTTACTGACCTTGGAAGGATGGAAGGCTGAGTCAACCTTGAGCCGGTCAGGATTGAATTACTGGCTGTGGGCAGAGTTAGCATGCAATACTGCATTCTAACCATTGCACCGTCACGGCTCTCTTAAATATAATAGATAGATAGATAGATAGATAGATAGATAGATAGATAGATAGATAGATAGATAGATAGATAGATAGATAGATAGATAGATAGATAGATAGATAGATAGATGGATGGATGGATGGATGGATGGATGGATGATGATGGATGGATGGATGGATGGATGGATGGATGAGGGAGGGAGGAGGGAGGGGGAGGGAGGAGGAGGAGGGAGGGAGAGAGAGAGAGAGAGAGAGAGAGAGAGAGAGAGAGAGAGAGAGAGAGAGAGATATGCAATCACAATAGCTACCACCCAAACATGCATTGTAACTAAAAAAAAGATTTGAGTTCCCAAGTTGACAAGAGCAATTTCTCCGGGTTTTGATTATTTGCAGAAAGTGGCAGTTTAAAGCCATGTCACCTCTATAATCCCGCACAGTTCCAACTGTGGGGTCCACAGCTTCTTTCAAAGATCTTCCCTAATTACTGTTATTTTAAAACATAGCATTTCAAAAGCTAGTAGGACTTGGCATATGCAAACCATGTAATCCACAAGAGAATTAGCCCTTCTTCTGAAGGAGAAAACAAAGTATCTGTCCTTCCCAACATGAATACCTTTACATGAGTGGACTAATTCCCCAAATTCCAAGTCAGCAGGCCATTGGTAGGAATTCTGGGATTTGGTCCAGAGAAACGGAGCGGTAAATCCAAGTTGTAGAAGGCTGCTCTAAGTCCTCAGCTATTGAGTATTTTTGATTTATAGACATGCAGTCAATGAATGCACAGACAGAAGGCAAAGGGGAAGTAATTAACCTGAAACTTGGCAAAATGAAAGTATTTGACAAACTGCCTAAAACTATACAATGCATTAGTCTTAAATTCCATATTCAGAGGAAGAAGCTCCAGAGTTTAGTCATAACAAAAAATATATTGTTTCTGAAAATTTTGAAACACTGGAAAAAAATGCTGTTTCCAGCAAACTGAAATTCACCCATGCACATACGCACATACACAAATGCACAGGCACAAATATACTCCTTTTTTAAAAAAAATGACCACTACAGATTTAAATATTATACATGAATGTGGTTGCCACTATCTTTGTGCTTTGTGTGATGGAGAACTGATGTCCATATTAAAAGTTGACAAAAGAACACCAGCCCATGAATATTCAATCCTCCATTTAGAAAATATAAGTTGATGCTCCCTAGAGAAAGAGATTTTTCCTTGCATTTAACAATCGCATTGTATTTGCTAATCCTTTCTGTAGAACAATTATAATAAGATGATACTTAAAACACAATACATAAAAGCCTATTACAATGTTTTGACTTCCGGTTTTGACATCGCGGCGATGCAGACGCAGGAAGACGGGGCTCCATCTTTCGTGTTTGGTTTCACCATGCTGGGGGACCCTGGAAAGGGTCGAAAGTTGCCACATAGAGGCGGCAATCAGGGAGGGGACTCTCGTTTATTGTGGGGGGGCAGCGGGGGAAAGACTGGCTGCATTTGTGTAGCCAGTCCAAAGCTGCTGCAATGGAAGTCAACAAGCACTACCAAGCAACTTTACAGCAACGTAGATGAAACTGGGTGAGACCTGATCTTTTCTTTATGATTTTGAGACCTCTTCCTGAAAATCTGCCCAAAGCACTCCCCCTGATGAAAGAGGAAAAGGGAATTTCCGCCCCATTCCTTCAGAAAAGAAAAGCGGCAAATTAATTACTTGGGGAAAATGGCGAAACCTATAAGACTTATCTGGAATTAATATATACATACAGCTTGAAAATTTGGGGACTAAAAGTGTTTTTAAGACCTTTTTTTTAAAAAAAAAAGACTTGAAAAGTTTACAATATAAATTTTGGATCTAAAACCTGGAAAGTAGCATTGATTGCATCTAGTGGTGAATTATGGCACTACAACTTATTTATGCCTAAAAGAAACCTGGCTTGAAGCCCAGAACTAGATAAGACTTTGGCTGGCCTTGGAAGCTTTTACTATTGAGAATTGCAGCTGAGAAAAAAAGAATAGACTTGGCGCTGCTTATCTATGTGGCAGAGATAATAACAAATATTCTAAATTTGGCCTGTCTGAATTCTGAACATAAATACTGACTTTCAGAACTGTATTGTGAATTTATTTTCTTGTAGAAGAAACATACGGAACACTTTAGATTATAAATCTTGATTGTTAAAAACGACCTTCAATAGTTCTTTTTTCTCCCTGGACAGAAAGGATATATTTCTTACTGGACAGAAAAAATTGAATTTTACTTATATCTGCTTAGGGGAGATTCAGGAACGGACAGTTGGTTGGATACATCTATAAAGGCAAAATCTACAAAAAAAATGGATGTTTCATACTCAGCTTTAAATAGTAAAACACCATTTTTAACATCTGTTCTCAGTAGCCTTAATTTGCCATATCACCAAGAAAATACTGATGAAACACAGAAAGAAATTCTCTCCATGTTGAAATTAATACAAAAAACAATTACTTTAGCTTGTGAGCAGGTTAAAAATAACACAAAGGTAAAAGAACAATTTTCTAATTTAAATCTACAAACTCAGAAAACAACTACAGAGAAGGAACCAGCAACCCAGAAAATAGAAGGAAAACTAGAGAATGCTGACACAAACATTGATGATCTAAAGGAAGAAACTAATGGCCAGACTCAGATAAATAAAAACTCAGAAGACACAACGATAATATTGGAAATGGAAAAGACATTTTATAAATCAAGGTTTCAGAACATACTGGATGACAAGGAAGGAGAGCTGATGGAATGGAAGAAAAAGTTGTTAACAGAACTGTGGGGAACTGGAGAAGGAGGGAAGCGGATAATACTACTACTACTACTACTACTACTACTACTACTACTACTACTACTACTACTACTACTACTACTACTACTACTACTAATAATAATAATAATAATAATAATAATAATATTAATAAAGTTGGAAGGGACCTTGGAGGTCATCTAGTCCAACCCCCTGCTCAGACAGGAAACCCTATACCATTTCGGACAAATGGCTGTCCAGTCTCTTCTTAAAAACTTCCAGTGTTGGAGCATTCACTGCTTCTGGAAGCAGGTTGTTCCACTGGTTAATTGTTCTAACTGTCAGGAAGTTTCTCCTTAGTTCTAGGTTGCTTCTCTCATTGATTAGTTTCCATCCGTTACTTCTTGTCCTGCCTTCAGGCGCTTTGGAGAATAGCTTGACTCCCTCTTCTTTGTGGCAGCCCCTGAGATATTGGAACACTGATATCATGTCACCCCTTGTCCTTCTCTTCATTAGACTAGACATTCCCAATTCCAGCAACCATTCCTTATATGTTTTAGCCTCTAGTCGCCTGATCATCTTTGTTGCTCTTCTCTGTACTCTTTCTAGAGTCTCAACATTTTTTTTACATCGTGGTGACCAAAACTGGATGCAGTATTCCAAGTGTGGTCTTACCAAGGCATTGTAAAGTGGTATTAATACTTCATGTGATCTTGATTCTATCCCTCTGTTAATGCAGCCTAGCACTGTGTTGGCTTTTTTGGCAGCTGCAGCACACTGCTGGCTCATATTTAAGTGACTCCGAGATCCCTCTCACAGTTGCTACTATTGAGCAAGGTACCACCTATACTATACCTATGCATTTGGTTTTTCTTGCCTAAATGTAGAACCTTACTTTTTTCACCATTGAATTTCATTTTATTAGATAGCGCCCAATGTTCAAGTCTGTCAAGATCCTTTTGTATCTTAAGCCTATTTTCTGGAGTGTTAGCTATTCCTGCCAGCTTAGTGTTGTCTGCAAATTTGATGAGTTACTCATCTATCCCCTCGTCCAAATTATTGATGAAGATGTTGAAGAGCACTGGGCCCAGAACAGAGCCCTGGGGCACCCCACTACACACTTCCCTCCATGTAGATGCAGTTCCATTGAGGACCACATGCTGAATATGGCTGGTCAGCCAGCTACGAATCCATCTGGTGGTAATGCTGTCTAACCCACATTTTTCTATCTTATCAAGTAGTAGGTTGTGGTCTACTTTATCAAATGCCTTACTGAAGTCCAAGTAAATTATATCCACAGCATTCCTCTGGTCCACTAATTTTGTCACCTGGTTAAAGAATGCAATAAGATTTGTCCGGCATGATCTGTTTTTGACAAACCCATGTTGGCTTTTGATAATGACAGGTGTTCACTGATTCATTGTTTGATTATCTTTTCCAAGATCTTCCCAGGTATTGAGGTCAGGCTGATAGGTCTGTAGTTTCCTGGATCCATTTTTCCCCTTTTTTGAAGATGGGAACTATATCAGCTCTTTTCCAATCTTCTGGTAGTTCCACAGTGCTCCAGGATCTTTGAAAAATATAGTTCAGTGGTTCTGAGATCACATCTGCCAGTTTCTTCAGAACCTTGGGGTGTAGTCCATCTGGTCCTGGTGATTTGAACTCATCTAGGGTGGACAGGTGCTCACTTACCATTTTCTTGCCTATCTTAACTTGTGTTTCTAATCTGTTTTTTACGGTACTGTTTTTGATAGGTTGGACTGTTTTTCCCCTTTGTGTAAATACGGATGCAAAAAACGAGTTGGGTAGTTCTGCTTTCTCCCTGTTGCTTGTCACCTTCTTGCCACTTTCTCCCACTAGTGGACCAATCATTTCCTTAACTTTTTTCTTGTTTTTTTACATGTTGAAAGAAGCTTTTTTTGTTGTTATTTTTAACTTTTATTGCAAGCCTTAGTTCATTTTGAGCCTTAGCTTTCCTCACTTTATCTTTGCAGGCTCGGGCTACTTGCTGATATTCTGCCTTAGTTCTGTGCCCCTCTTTCCACTTTTTATACTTGTCCTTTTTGTCTTTCAATTTATCAGAGTTCTTTATGCAGCTAGTTTCTTTTGAGAGCTGTTATTTTTCTTCTTCATTGGTATTGTGCTAGACTGGGCTTTTATAATCTCACTTTTCAAAATTTCCCAAGCTTCTTGAGTTGTTTTCCCCTTGAGAATTCTCATCCATTGAATCCTTCCCAAGCTCTCTCTTGTTTGTTGAAATTAGCTCTCTTAAAGTCCAAGACTCTAGTTTGACTGTGTTCCATTGCTTGTGCTTGCATAATGTTGAATTCCAATACTGCATGGTCACTCCCCCCCAAGGTTCCTGTGGTTTCAAAATCTTCTATCATTTCATCTCTGTTAGTGAGAATTAAGCCCAATATGGCTGATCCCCTAGTTCCCTTCTCTACTTTTTGGGGGACAAAGTTGTCTGCTAGGTTTGTCAGGAATTAATGATATCAATGGGCTAATTCTTCCAAAAACACTTTAACCAAATTGTTTCTCTTGTTTCAAATAATATATACAAAAATAGAGGAAGAATTGTCTGATGATCCAAATGCACTGACTTGGAAAGTTAGTTGGCAAAGAAAGAAAGCTAGAGTAAGACTGAAGGAAACAGAAGCTTTGATCTATTAGAGGGGATGCTATATTATTAATTAGAGGTTTGAATATGATTAAGAATAGATTGTTAGAAATAGAACTATTATTATAACTAGATAGTTAGGATTTGTAATCAGAATATTATATCTTGGTATGAAAAGGGAAATAAGAGTATGTTAAGAACTTTGAATAAGGGATGGTTTTGGTTGCCCAAATATAACTTGTTTTGAAATTATAAATGATTGGGATACTTTGAACATGGATGGGAAATTAAAATTGAAAAAAGTGAAAATAGGATATAGATTAAATAAGTGGAAATTGAGTGCAAATACAATTAAGATATGCTTTGGCTAGAAAAGATATTTTAAACTGATGTTATTGATATTATTAGAAAAATTAACAAATGTTGATATGCAATTGTATGTTTACTAACAATAATAAGAATTGTATTGCTTAGTGCGGAAAAATGGTTATTACCAGAAGAAGAGAGGATGTACTGGCGGGTGTAATATTGGACTTAGTTAGAAGAAGCTTATATGTACCACAGAATCACTAATGGACTCAGTCATCATGTTGTCTATTGAGCACTTGTTTGTGAAAATAGAAAATTAATAAAACATTTATTTAAAAAACCCTATTACAATGTTTTTAGAAATCATTTAGGGAAGTAATGGTGGGTAGCAATACTATATATATATATATTTCAATACACCATTTTATGTAAAATTTAAAAATAAAGTATTAGTATTTCCTAATTGTTATAACTGCTTTTTTAAATGCAGCAACAGAAGAGGATCTCTCCTGTTTTCCTTCTGTACCTTTGCTACCTTGGTGCAATGTCAGAGGAACTGGTTCATTTGTTAAGATATTTTTGCACAGCTGTAATGGTCCAAACTCCCTAATATTTCCCATAACCTGTTAGTATATACCTATCTGAACAGGATGTTCAAGCTGTATCCTTGAAATGATTCTGTGTAAGCAATTAATATGAAATTGTACAAAAATGCAAATGTAGTTACCAACACTTGTACCAGCAGTCAGAAAACTAACATTTCATATACATACAGCTAAAGGAATCAAGATTTCTAGAACTGTTAAAACAGAGATTATTTTTATACTGGACATGAAGTTCAGGAAACACATTTGGGTTTCTTAAATAGAGCTACATATAGTATATATGAATAATCATGTGATTATTCCTCAGAAAGACACAAAAGCCTTGCAGCCTATCTCACCAGTAGCATAGATGCCAGTACTATTACTAATGCCATGCATATTTGAATCACTCTGGGATGGATTCCACCTTACAAGAAAAAACACAAGCTGTATTTCTATATTAACATTATAGAAATTCTGGTGGCAGTAGTATTCTGTTATGAACACAACCAAAAGTTCTCTACTCTTCATTGTCATGTATCAGTCATTATTTAGTCACATCCTAAAATTATTTCCCTAGAACATTTTAGAGATTTTCTTTAAAAAAAAAAAGGGGGGGGGTATTTGTGAGCTTAAATAGAAATATCCCCCCCAAAAAATCATTATACTATAGAGATACTTGGCAATCCTAAATGATCCTCACTGTGGTACAGAACATGAAATAGAGCCTTGACAAGAGTCTTACATGACACATGGCAGAATTATCAGACAATGTAAATGCACTTTAAGTGGATTACATCCATATAACAAAATCTTCACAACAGGTTTAGCTGCCTAGCAACCTACACAATAGATGGTTGGATAAAACGGATTACAAGCCATTGATTAGTCCCAGACAAATATACGGCCGGCCAGCCAGTCAAGTTAATTTTCACTCTAAATCACAAATGACACATCTTGGCCCTCTGGCCATTATTACTAGAGAAACTTAGACTGCTGTCTGTACAGATTGGTGACTGGAAAGTTGTTATAGCATAGTTTGTCAATGGGATCTGAATATAACTGCAAGTCCAGAGACGTTTTTCCTAGGATAAACTAATCCATTTGTCATAATGAGATGAACACACTCATTTGAGATGAACGTAATTTGTAGTGCTATGAGGTATCTACATAGTATACATTTTATCCTAAATTTATTAATATTGCCACTTTTGAGAAACTGTTTTGGCCCCACCATCCTACCACTGTCTGTCTCTCTTCACCTTTAAAAAAAAAGATACATAGAAAAGAATCAATAACCATTTTTTTGTCAGAACTTTTTCTATGTACAGATTTTGTATACAACTTGATGTGTTTTATATATTTGTAAATTGCCCAAGAATCTATATACTAAACATCTATTTTTCTGCTTAGATAAATTAGAAAAATGTTTAGAAAATGGAGTTTGTGTATATGATATGCCCCCATATAAGTTATTTTAATGTAATTTGCAAGGTGTAAGTTGCTCTTTAAAAAATTGAGTACAACTTTCAGAATTATTCTGTCTCTCATAAACAAATATACTTTTTTGATTTAAGAAATATAGTACTCTGTACTGTCTTTGATGCTCTCTGAGCCTGGTTGTTTTCTTGCAGACATTTCATCATTCAGTTCTGTTTATATACAAACAATAAAGCAGTAACCAACATCCTAAAGCAGTAACCAACTACCAAGAAGAAAACAGCTCTCCCATCAACATTGACAAGGCAAGCCACTGAATATAAACAGGGAGCAAATTCAAGTCCCTTTTAGCACTGAAGATGATACCTAGTTGGGTAATGAAATGTCTGCAAGAAAACAAGCAAACTCAGAGAACATCAGGGACCATATAGTTCAAATCTGAGCTAAAAATATTCTCTTCTCTGGTCAATGCTATGAATGGATTTTGTGGCCAAATTCACTTGGGTAGATTTTTTACTTTCTTAGTTACAAACCATGATTTTAAATTTTTCCAAAATGCCCAATAAATTCTTTATTTGAAGGTTTCACAATTTTAGGAGAGAGACTAATCACTGCCTTCCACTAAGACATTTTTGTTAGAAAGTCTGTGACATTCACTGACCTTCGTGAAAAAAAAAAGCTATTTTGAACAAAATTCTCCAAATATTCTGTTTGAGGTCTGCTGAATAGCTTATTTCCCTTCTTTCCAAAATACTCCAAGGTGAACATATCTCTGGAGCATTCAAGAAGAGGTAAAATGGTAGCCAAAATGACAAAAGTATATTTGTTGCTACCACTTGCAATAAAAAAAAAAATCTCAAAGACAAAATAAAATAAAATAAAATAAAATACACTTTTGGCACAAATTGCTGTGGTGAACCCACTGTCCCTTTTTCCTGTTCCTCATGCACAAGATTGAGAATTTTGTAAAGCTCTGCCCTGACATAGAGTTTTGACCTGAGAAATTGGGTTATTGGACTGAGAACGAGAGCTGTGCTCATTAAGAAATTATTCGTAAAATAAGCAAATGTTAACATTCCTGTTGAAAGATACAATAAATATTAGCGGGTGGGGCAGTAGTGGTGCTTGTCACTCTTCCAGAATGAATGGTGTAACTGAAGTGCTGATGGTCACAAAGCCTTTGGGGAAGGAGAGAGAAGAGTTAATGTAAATATGAAATCCCTAATAGATGTTCAAATGTGCTTATGAGCAGTCCCTTGGCACTCACTAAACACCCAGCCTATTTAATTTTTTCTTAGATTACTTTGACTTGAACTGTTATATGCTAGAATAATCTTTATCTTCAGGAATGTCCTCTCAGTTTAACATAGGCCTCATAGGAGGGTTTAGGACAGGGGTGGGGAACTATGGCTGGCTCAGGAATTCTGGGAGTTGAAGTCCACAACTCATAAAGGGACCATTTCAAATAATGAAAATGCCCTTGTGGTTTGTTCAGTAATATGCCATCCTGGCTAGAAAAAATTCAGAGGAGAGGTATGATTGAACTTTAATCTCCTTGTGCTTAAAAAAACCCCAGGCAGAATGAATTTTTTTCGGTTTATCTTCTGTTTTTTTAACTGCTAACTGCTGAATGGCTAAGCACCATGTAGCAGCCATTTTCTTGGAGAGCCCACAGCATGCTCTCAAAAAATCAAATATGCCCTCAGGGTCCAAATGGTTACTGATGCAGAAAAACATTTCTCCTAATAGTTTATAGCTGCCATCTTTCTTTCCTTTCAAAATTCCAGAAGTTGAGTCAGCTTGGACACTGAGAAAAACTTTAACATACATTCAATGCCACTTTTGTTATTCCACCCACAATACAATAAAAGGACTAAGAGCACTGTGGATACATAAAAACGATAGCTGGAAGCTACCTGGTAGAAGACAACCAAAAATGTTTTGACAAACCATTGTTTTTGTTTGTTTTAAGAGGGGTTCTTGGTGCTCTCTGAACTTGGTTGTTTTCTTGCAGACATTTCAATAACCAAACTAAGTAACACTATCAGTTTGTTTTAATTAAACAGTGTTTAAAATAAGCTTCAGCACTAATCCTTGGCCTAGAATGCCAAATACCAATGTTGGTATTAAACCCTATTTTTATTATTATGAGTAATTTTATTAAAAAATACAATTACAACAATAAAAACTAATACAAACTTTTAAAAAAGTATAAAAAGAAACATTGAAGGTACAGAAAAGAAAAAAGAAAAGGAAGAAAAATAAAAATATAGTAAAGGAAAAGAAAAAATAAAAAGAAATTACTTTCTCCTTCATCACAACATATAAACAATTTCAGTAACTTCTCCTAAAATACAACAAATGATCTCTTCTTCCCATATCCTGACTCTATAAACAAATCTTTAAAGCCTTGTCATTTCAGTCCCAATGTCAGCAAAAGTCCATTAAAGGTTACCAGAGACAACAACAGCTTTTTGTGGAGCTGTCTTCAATCTGCCATTTTTGGCTGCAAGACCAGTATTTTTATTAGCTACTGTTAGTGCATGGTGGACATCTTAAGGTCCCTAGTCCATCTCACACTTCTGGGACCTCCTTCTAATCACATAGCTGAAATTAGCAAAATTCTCTATAATTTTGAACAGAAAAAAAGAACATCTTACAATCTGGGACCTGCAACTGGATTAATGTTGTTAAACAAATGCGCTATGAAATGTTATTAAAAATATAAGGGAATAAAGACAATTCCATCCTTGAGTAAAAATAAAGTAGCAAGTCTCCACCTGCTTAGCATTATCAGCCTGAGACCTTCGCACTCAAATACACCCATGGCCTCTTGATTCTAAACCTAGTCTAGCCCTGGTTTTAATTATGTACTATAGTAGTTAGGACTGTGATTTGGAAAGCTTCCAATTGAAATAGGACACCAATAATTTTTTTACTAGACAGCCAAATCACAATATCTCAAAACAGTAGATGTTGCAGAATATTAATCTGCTTACAAGACTGTACTTCATACAGTATATGTGAAGCATCAGAAAGACTGATACAGCTATATAAACTACTAAGTGTTATGCTTTTCTGAGGAATATTATTGCATCTACTATAAATGAGATACATAGATTTAAAAATCTGAAAGGCAAATTTCAAACATTCTGATTAAGGAATTCTTTCCACAATAAGCTTAGTAACAGAAATTTCACTATGCTCGGCACAGCACTCAATTCCATACAAGTTCTTGTGATATTCTTTTGCCTGCAGTTCAAAAAAAGCATTTCACACCAAAAAATTTAGAAGGGAATCTAAAATGAAAAACACAACAGAAATCCACAAATTGCAGCTATTATCATTTCCCCAGGCTTTGAGACTTGAGAATAAAAAAAAGTGTATTTAACTGTTTATATTACTAACATTATTTTAATCTAGAAGCTTTTGAAAACCTATTCTAATAGATTTTTAAAAATGAAACGTGTAAATTTACATTTGTATTTCTACATCCTCATCAAACCTCTTAATACTCTTTCCCCAAATTTGCCCAGCCCTAAAATGATAGTGGGAAATTCATGGTCCCCCTCTAATCTGCCCAAGCACGTCCAAAATATAACAATAAATATTATGGCAACAAGTTTGATTTTTTTAAAACCATTTTCATCAAAACACATATCCAGTCATAAAAACCTGAAACACACCATTTGGTGGAGACCATTCTTTTGTGGCCCTCTCAGTGTCTAAATATTTTTTAAATAAAGGCATGACCTCAGCCAGTATCACATTTTTTTCAAATATAAGAGTTTTTAGATCTTTAATATTAGACTATATCTATTTGCTCTCGAGACCCAAGGCACCTGAAATTTCCTAGAAGCAGAACACTCAAATTTACACCTAAGTTAAATCAGGCTGGAATGCTTGCATTTCTATTGCACCAGGGCTTTAAAGTGACATTTTGCCACTTTATCACTTTTGCCATATCATAAAAATCACAAACTTTGTTTATTCTGAAAGTTTAGAAATTTAATTTGCTTAGAATGCCATACTTATCAATATTTCTATGAAGTTATGTAACAATTTCAAAAGGAGAAACAGAACTGGCGAAGAATTCTCCTTTTTGTATTTTTTTGTATCTTTAGTGCCGCCTTCTGGCATTTCAGGGACAATACACTTATTTTTATATTAAAATCTATTACATTCATTTGTAAAGGAGTTTACAGTACAGAATTGGGTGGAATCATTGAAATAGCTTTCTAAATATGGTTTAAAAAATAAGTTTTCAATATTTAAGTGCAGAAAATCCCAACAAAGAAAGGAATTTCTACTTAAAATTTCACAAAATAGGCAAATGAAAGCAACCTTCAGCAAAACACAACTTTGGGAGAATCTTAAGAATCAACCCCTCCCTGGGAATGGATGAATTAGTCTTCTACCAATCTATTTCATTGTAAAATGTGAGACAGACTCTCAAGCTTCATGTAAGATACACAAAACCCATCATTCTGTTCCACTTCAGTTCTCTGCTTATGTAATTTTAAAAATGAGGATGCAACTTTGCACTTAATTATATATTTCAAAGATACCTATTAAAATATTTGCATTTCATAACTTATCTTTCCAGACATCTAATTCCCCTCCTACTATCATGTTTTGACAACTGTAAATGTTAAGGCATAATTAAATTATTAACTGTATGACCATCCAGGCGGTAAGTATCATTCAGCTCACAGCAGACTTCAGACACCTTGACCACATCAGTAGTTAGGTATGGGATATATCTAGATAGCTTACCTTGGTCTGGAAGCAGCAGTAGAGCTGTGTTAAATAAGGATGCTTTCGTGCTAATGCCAGAATCCGCTTTTCTGTCATTGTACAGTCCACATCATCATCTTGAAGAATGACATCTTTCTTTAAGACTTTCACAGCATATACTTCATCTTTACCTTTGAGTTCCGCCAGCATGACCTAGAATCAAGGACAATGTCCCATTTATAAAATACATTGCACACTTTTCAAAAGTTACACCAATAACAACTGGGGGAAAATAAACAATCACAAGCAATCTTGAAGCAAAATATTTTACAAAGGTCCTATGTACAATATCTATCTGCTCAACTATAGACAAATCTGTACATATCACTTAACAATTCAAGATATAGTTTGACTTAGAGCTGTGAGCCCAATATAAAAAGGTAAGCAGTGTCAGCTCCAACTGAAAAATCAGCTTTTCATGAAAGATATAGAACCAAATTCAGTACTCATAGAGTTTAGTATCCATGTGAACAAGTAGACCCATTTATTGTCAGGGTACCTTTATAATTTAACATGAAGAAATTCTTGTGTATGATGAACCATGAAGAAATTTTTGCACATGTTCAAACAACTTCTGGACAGCTCCTATAGATGAGAGTATATTTGTAATCAATAGCAATATGCACATTCACACACTCAGAGTAGGGGGTTTCTATTGGTAATAATGCATTATTCTTAAATAAGTAAATGTAGTATTCCTACAAACCTAATTTTGAGCAATTGTAAAGGAATATGACAAAAAAGAATATATTTTTGTCTTTAGAAGGCACTTACAAGCCAGCAGGAAAATGATACAGGGATACAGATATAAATATTTGTAATCCAGGATCTCTGGCACTGATTAGACACAATGATTCTGCTTTGAACCTGACTGATACATTTCTGGTTTCAGTTGCATTAGAGGTCTCTCCAACTAAATCAAGACACATGAGGCTTATAAGATTTGCAAGTAAACCAGATAGCAAGCCTGCTCTATCATGTCTTACATACAGTAGCCACAAACGTTGGCCCCTTTGCCAACATGGTTCAACATTCATGTTCCCTTTACTATACCAAGCCTTTCTGCTTCTGACTGCATGATCCTTATCCACTTGTTCATGAACTGACTCTGGAATGGATAGGGCGTGATGTGAATTTCCTCCTTAGTAACTTTCAGTCATATAGTTTGCATATTCCTTGCACCACACAAACTCAGTCTATGAATGCAATTATAACTGGAATAATCAAACTAGGTATTAGCTAGGTATAAACTTAGTAGACCGCTATAGAGTTCTGCAAAGTCATTGTGTGATGACTTCATAAATAGACCATTAGTTGATCTAAGTCCCATGGATCACATCAACACAAAGCAATTGCAAATAAATTTATTGGACATGCAGTAAATAGTGTTCTTTAATTATGTTCAGTTAACCATATTAGTATTTAGTAACAAATGAGATCATCAAAGACATTGAAAAGCATATAAATTAGCCTTTACATTTATACTTCACAATACAGATGAAGATGTCATCAGAACCAATCTACATTCAATATGGACCTAGATTTTGCTGCAGATGAGAGCCAGGATCAAGGCTTAGCAAAATTATACACTTACCAAGAGCCTATGGGTTGGGACAGCCTACAGCCAAGTGATTCCTCTTTACCATAGCAACTTGCCTATTCACTCAGGCATGATAGTTGGTGGCATGAATGGACATTGTAGTATGAAACTTATTGCCGGTACCCAACAGCAGTAGGAATGATAATGAGGAAGGTGTTGAGCAGCAGCAGCTACCCTAAAGAACATGGATGCAGCATTGTCCAGATACACCAATGGTTGCAGTACAGTACTAGAACAAGCAGCTTTCTCCAATCATCTGTTTTCTAGTTTGACTAGAAATAACATACTTCCTAATCAGCAGTTGCAGGGAAGCCTCAGAGTTGCAGATAGAAACATATAAAGGAAGTGAACCCGGCAAATGTTCAAAGAATGTACCCTCACATAAGTGAGGGCATCATGGCAAAGTTAGATCTCTTTTTTTAATAGCACAGGTCTTCTTGAGTAAATATATTGGTCCCAATGAAAATGTTTGGCCCATGTCTCTTCACCTTTAGAATTGTAGGTATCCCTGATTATCTTGCATAGAGCTGAAGAAACCTACAATGGTTCTATAATTATAAAAAGTGAGATTTGTCATTGCTTTTTTTCACTATTCTGTAACTGCTTTATAGGGTGTAGTGATTGGAGCTAGAACAAATACGGTCTAATATCTACATGCCGTGTTATGTTTGCATGGCTGGTAAGTTGAAAAAATAAGCAAAAATTTGATTTGCAAGATCAGAAAAAACAAAATCGGAATCATCTACACAGAGAAGAAATGTCAATCACCTGACAGAACACTTTCTGCAGTTTGGCTCATTGACAAACATAATTTAGCACTTCAAAAGTAGATATGTATTCAACTCACAGTATAACACTGACATTTAAAAAAAAATCAAACTTTTGATATGAGAAACATTTCTACCACAGGATTTGAGGAAATTCACAGATATACATTCCTGCTATAGTTCTTTTCTGTACATAGATGGCAACATATTCTTTTATAAGAACAAATAAAACAATACAATATGACAGATTGTAATGTGTACAAAGACAGCAACTGAACAGAATGCAGATCTTGATCTTCTGCAACTACATCTCCAAAATCAGCTTTTGTCAAATTACTTTCCTGAAGATAATATATTGGCATATGATTTTATGTAAGGTCAGAAATTCCTAGAAGACATCATGCCTACATTATCTATTGATTCAAACTAGCTCACAAGGCAGCAGCATCTGAAGGAGACTGAAGTCAGGATGATCTGACAACAATCCATTGTACCTACCAGCTTAGATCTGAAACCACTTAATGGATCATCAAGTTTGTCTGTGCAATCAAGTTTCTAAAATCAATGCACAAAGTATATTTGTACTGAGTAGGTAGGATAGGAATATTTAACAAACAGTGTCATAAACAACTGGAGAAACCAATGTCAAATTGCAATTTATTTGTAATATTTATACAATGGCAGAGAATGGTCTCCTGTTGAGGAAGATCACATGACTTTACAAATGACTCCCCCAACTACTTCCAGATCCCCAAATAATGGAAACAAATATCATCAATGTAGGCTGGGTATAGAGTGCTATGAATTTCCTATAATATTTCAGGCATGCATTTAGCTTTTCTTGTCATTCTATTGGATTCTTCCTTCCATTCATTTTTCTATTCTATTTTTTAAAAAGTATTTACATTTAAATCCCTAGAGATTTTGGGCAATGTAAGAGCAAAAAACAAGGAAAAATAATATAGGAATAAAATCAAAACATAAATTAAGACCAATGACTGATAGCAATGAATGAGCTGCCAAAGACTCATGGAATAAAATGGATTTAATTGATTTTAGAATGACAGCAGATGGGCCTCGTGTACTTCTGGGAGCAGAAGATCTGAAGGATGGGGGCCACCACAAAGAAGAAGGTGTTTTATCCTTATTTAATGGGGAGTGTGTGGGGGGTGACTTTTAATAGCCCTTCTCTAAGTGAACAAACTGGACAAGACAATCTAATACTGATAATGCGATGCCTAATATATCCTATTTGCTGAGCTACATATGACTTTGAAGGAAATAAAAGCACTTTGAACAGGCCCCAGAAGTCTAATACCAACTAATAGATTGATATTAATATTATTCTACATAGATAATTATTAACAAGGCACAGTAATACAATCCTGGGTTGTATAAACAGAGGCATAGAATCAAAATCACGTGAAGTATTAGTACCACTTTATAAAACCCTATTAAGACCACACCTAGAATACTGTAGCCAATTTTGGTCACCATATCACAAAAAAAATGTTGAGAGTTTGGAAAAAATTCAGAGAAGAGCAACTAAGATGAACAAAGGCCTGGAGACTAAAACATATGAAGAATGGCTGCAGGACTTGGGTTTGGCTAGTCTAAAAAAAAGAAGAAATAGGGGAGACATGATAGCAGTATTCCAGTATTTGAGGGACTGCCACAAAGAAGAGGGAGTCACGTTATTCACCAAAGCACCAGAGGGAAGGACAAGAAACAATGGTTGGAAACTGATCAAAGAGAGAAGCAACCTGGAATTAAGGAGAAACTTCCTGACAGTGAGGACAATTAATCAGTGGAACAGCTTGCCTCCAGAGAGCGTGGGCACTCCATCACTGGAGATTTTTAAGAAGAGACTAGACAGTCACTTGTCTGAGATGGTATAGGTTCTCCTACTTGAGCAGGGAGTTGGACTAGAAGACCTCCAAGGTCCCTTCCAGCTCTATTCTATTCTATTCTATTCTATTCTATTCTATTCTATTCTATTCTATTCTATTCTATTCTATTCTATTCTATTCTATTCTATTCTATTCTATTCTATTCTATTCTATTCTATTCTATTCTATTCTATTCTACTATTTGCAACTTCTGGATCATGTTCAAAGACATATGCCATTCCAAGGCTGTTTTTGGCAAAACAGAAGTTGCACATCTTGACCTTAATTTCATGTGACAAAGAATGCATTTGTATATGGACAGTAATTGTAATGGTACATGAGAAAGACTTAGAGAGGATGAAGAGATGGTGCCTAAGGAACAGTCAGATAGGGGACCCCATAGCCTGCAGCTGGATAATAGATGAAGAAAGAGGCTCAGAAGGGACCCTCCCAAGCTTCTCAAGCTGTAAAGGAGATGGGCGGGAGTTCTCTACTTTCAGACTTGCAATATTCTGTTAATGTATCCTTACAATAAAGTAAAATTAGTTCATCTGATCATGTTACCTGTCTAGTCTATCTGAGAAGCCTGTAATATTTTCAACTTAGAAGTCATGATAAGGCATGACCAAAAAGAACCAAGTAGCAATTGTAGGGTGCTCACCTTTCCAAAGCTGCCTTTTCCTAATACTTTAATGAAGTTAAATTCCTCCAGGCCCATTCGCTTTGTCTGAGCTTTGACTTCTCCATTTTCCCCATTCTCCCCAGGTGTGTTAAGTTGGCTGTCAGTTGAGCTGGTTGCTGCTCCCCTGTGTTCTTCTCCCCGATTGTCAAATGATAATGCTTTCCTAATGTTATTTTCAAGCTCTTTGATTTCTGTGTGAAGACAAAAAACAGTACTAACAGGCAAGATATTTTAAAAACCCTCTGCAGGATTTTATATTAATTTTAGAGACAGATAAATTATATCAGATGCTTTTTGAGTCACAAAGAATGAGAGGTTATGGTCCATCCCAATTTTACGCATACTTTCTTGACTGAATTTAAACTGGTCTAGGGGTATAAAACAAAAGAATCTTGTGGGAAAATGCATGTCTCAAGTAGAGAGCAGCCTATCAGATTTTGGCTCTGCTCCAGGATTCCTTTGGGAGTTTCAGAGCCCTTAAAGGATTCCCTGATATTGCACATTGGAGACTTAGCATGTGACATAGAATTGGGTTGTTTTGTCATTTTAAGGCAGCAATGATAAACTGAGGTTCCAGGGCTACCTATACCTCCAAAATGTCTTCTGACTATTAATATTGACAACTGGTAGTGTAATTTTCTGCCATTTTGAAATTTAAATGCAAATAAAAAGCTCTAAATTCATCATAAAAAAGAAGAAATAACTGAGTGACAACTATTTGTCTCTTGACCACATTCATTGTGGACACACAAAAGACACTACCAAACTTTGGTTTTTCTTGTTTGAGATTATTAATTATTAAATCTCAATAATTAATGGTTTAATCATTGGGATGTTTTTAAAAAACAGTTACAATGTTGGGTCAGACAAGATTTTAAGGCTTTTGGGAATGCTATCAGCATGGGAGCTATACAATGCTTAAGGGGACATCATACCAGGCATTGCTACAAGAAAAGTATGCTTCCTGTATCCCAAAAGATGACACTGCTTAATTGAGGGGATCTGAAATAGGCCCACTCTGCCAGATCATATTGGGCAGGCAGCAAACACAGAAGACAGGCAGTCCTGCAAATAGCTAGACCCTGTGCCAGGTAGGGTTTCACAGGTGATAACCAGGACCTTGAATTACACCTGGAAGCACAATGGCAATCAGTATAGCTCAAGAAGCAGAGATGTCACATTAGTGTGCTGAGACAAAGCAATCACTGCTAATTCTGGACCAATTGAAGCTTTCAGGGGAGGGGGGTCTTCAAGGGAGCCCCATGTAGACTGCACTGCAACAGTCACACTGTGAAGTGACAAAGGCATGAGTGACTATCTGAAGGCTGACTGATTCAAATTATGATATTGTTTAAAGGTTGAGTGTTCTGTTAAATTAGAACTGGTGGAGCTGCATTTTTAAATGACATAGTTTAGTCAAACTGTTAAGGTAAATGCAATTTATTTATTAGCAGAAAATATATGTTCATGAACCTTGATCACATGGGGAAGTTGGTGCTGACTTTGATCTATCATCTTCTCCTGGTGAGGATCCAGGAACTGGCGGTTGAGATTCTGCACCTGGAACAAGCTAAGAATAATCCAACAAAAGAGATACTTAATCACAGTTATGTGCTCTTCTGACATGGCATTTATGAGACACTAAAGATGTAACTTCACATAACAATGCTTTTCTGCACTGGAGAAAGGCAACTGAAAATACATTTTATCTTTAATCAAAGTTTAAATTTGGAGTTCATCTTTAAAAGGTATTCAACTTTTAAACCCCTTTAAAAACCTTAACTTTTAAAATAAGATTTTAATAAAATCTTGATGGAAGCAATAGATATGCCTCTAACAAAATATTGATGACATATGAAACTGTGCAAGACTAAAATCTGAGTGGGTTTTAGATAGATTATGTTCACCAAAGCATAAGGATGTTGATTTAACAATTTTTGTAGGCGCATGAGCCAAAAGGAAGATACAATTTCATGCTAAGATTTAAACATATATATAGCTTGATCAGAAATCATCACTGAGCCCAAAGTAGCCAACAGCAATGCAAGACTACCCTAACCATTAAGAAATCTATGCTGGTTTTTATATGGAGCCTCTCTTGGAAATGCTCAGTGTTCCATATAAAAAAGATGTGAGAATTTATTATCAATAAATATATATTTTCTGTGTCAGCCCCCCCCCCCTTCCTTTGTGGAACAGCTTCCCTTGGAGAACTGGTTAGCACCAATCATGATGTCATTCTGCAAGACTAAAGAGAACTCTTCCATAAGACTTTTCAATTTTGATATTGTGCTACTATGACTGGTTGGCACCACCTACTGTTATTATTTTTCTGTTTTTATTGTTCTATACTGTTCTTTGATCCACCATTTTATTTGTATGTCTGTTTTACTTGTATATCTGCTTTATGTTAGAAGTGACTGTGAGTTGCTCCATGCTTGCTAATATTAAGTTCATTAAATAAATATATATATGGCAGGCTGACAATATTAAGTGAAAAAGCAGCACATGCTATTTCTCCTTCACTATTAAAGTCAATGAAGCAACTGCAAAAAGCAATGTTTTCAATCCTTTAGACACCTAGCTGGGAGAAAGCCATACTATCCATAATAGGATTTACATATTAGTGTACACAGATTGTATTGAACATGTATCTCTTGGTACAACTAATATATTATCTGTATGTATGGTATGCTTTCCAATTGATTCGTATTTGTGTGGAAGGATCAGTTTTGCAAATATCTACTGAATTGTTCAGAAGAATGTTATTTTGCTGTGTTTCCATTTGACATCATTGTAATAGCATGGAGGGCAGAGAGTTTTTCAACTAGATAAGAGTATTTACATTTAAGAGTATTTACATTCATGTGTGTTCTCAGAAAGGGACTTCAAAGCAGTGGCTGTGATGTTTATGTGGCTTCCTGACAAGAAATGTTCTTTCTAACAATTGATAAAAGAATGCAACCATCTGTGACTTCACTGCTACTAAGGTTAAATGAGTCTAAGGGACAAATTGCTAATAATTGTCCCTTCATATGTTTCATATGCATGATGCAGCTTCAGGTTTTGATTATAATTTAATTAATTACAGAGATGGAAGGCAGGAGAAATTGGGGAACTGGAAATTTATTTCTTTCCTTCCAGTATGTAGAGACTTTCTCACCCAAAACTCAGATCCCTTATGATCTGATTTATGATAGCCATAAATTCATTTCTATTGGATTACTTCTTTGGGGGTCTGGAATCCTGTGAGGAAAATTGTTCTCAGCTAGCAAGAGAAGAGAACTGTACCCTCCCATTCCTGTTGTGCTGCAAACACCCACCCTTAAGATTTTTAATTGGAAATAAAGGGCTTTTTGTCTGATGTCACATATATTTTCAGGGTATCCTTTAGTTTTCAGTCTCTTCAAAGGTAACAAAAAATTAATCTGGTATTGTAATTCTAAAGCAGGACGCAGGGTATTTACTTGGGCCATGTAATTTAACAGAAGGAAAAAATAAATGTGTGGACAGTAATCATATTCATTTTCTTTAATTAAAATAACTAAAAGTATTTGTTCTAACCTACAACATGCCATTCAAAGGGCTAAAGTGGCCCTCAGATTGAAACAAGTTATGTACCCTGATTGATGGTGCTTGCGTACAGAAACTCTAGGTGAAATGCAAATTCATGGACTTCAAACACAATGTCAAGCCTTATTCAGAGGTAACTTGATATAGTTACTATGTCAAGAAAAACTTCGAATTTGTTCAAAATGCAACAGTCTAAATCTAATTTCTTTCTGTCATAATTATTTAAAGCCAGAAAAAATTACAGTATACTATAATACATTATAAGTGATGCAGGTTTGTTGTAGCAAAAATCATCTGCAAATCAGGAATTCAGCAATGATTAAAACACCCGTCCAATTTTTTGTCATCTAGATACATTATAGACGGATTACAGCTCTATAATTTAGATATCACCAAATTAAAGAAGGTTATTTTAAATACTTACCTTGACTTATGACAGCATTATCTGTTACCACTCCACATTACTGGCTGCTATTTTGTAAAGAAAGGGAGTAGGCCAACATTTTCAGTGGCACCAGAAATACATATTTGGGATGGGTCGAAATATTTCCTGGTCATTGCTATTTTTGCATGTTTTATCCAGACAACACAGAAGCATTGTACTATCATGCTTTTACATTAACTTGCAAATTTCTGTCCAAAAATGTATTCTAAATGCATATTTTAATGTATTTAAATTGCTAAAGAGGGACACTTGGAAAGAGGAGGAAGTCTTTTCAGCAATTCGTTGTTGTGAAATCTGATAGATAGCTGAAGTCCAATCTGCCCATTGGTTTGTGAGGGCCAACATCAGGTCATTTTGTTTAAGAAGTGACCAATACATTTCTTGAGGATCCTTAAATCAACCAGAATATATAGTTATGCTCTGAAATCCAAACTAAAATAAAAGAACACAAGGTGTCTCCCATGCTTCACAGTGCAGAACCATTATTAGTTCATATTTTAAACTGTTTCCTTGGTTACCTTCTTCCTCCTTTGTCCGCTATTAGTGATCTTATCTGGAGTAACGCCAAGATCCGCAAGTACTTTAGCTATCCCTCTAGCATCTACTCCACAGTTGGGTGCTACGTTTGTTTCACAGCGTCTATGTACATTCATCTTGCAAACTGTAATTTAAACCAAACAGAAGGGGAGGGGGCAAGAAAGATCCAGATTAAATAAGACTAAGCTTTCCTGATATATTACTATCTATTATTTATCTGTATTATTTATAAAATCCTCTTTATAGTCCCTGTAGCGAGAATCTGGTTTAAGTGAAAATAGACTAAACAGATTTGTGACAGTTCAGATATGTTTTATTTTATAAAGAACTGGCTTGCAGGATCAAACTAAAGAGTAACTCAGGGATGAACAATACTCTCCTCATTTTGGGTCTTACAGGGCCCTCCAGTTTACTGCTGAATTTGGGTAGGATCCCAGTCCAACTCATCATTACAATTTTGGGGCCATTTGCAAACCCCCCAAATATAGAAAATAAGCTCAATAATTTACTTCCTTATAAAACAAATTTCCTAACTCACCAAAAATGGTAGAGAAACTTGGGAAATTTTGACCTTGCATGACATTATGGTTGCTTAGAAAAACAGAACACTGGAGGGGGGGGGGCAGAAATTAAGCATGGACTCTGATTGAAAAGGTTCTTTAATCTGCCCCTGTTCTCACTGCAATCTTTGGAACAACAGCAGTCAAATAAATACACTCTAGGGACTTGTTCCTGTCTCTCCTTCAAATGTTTGGCTACACAGGTTCAATAGTAGTCTTTCTGGAAAATAAATCAACACATCCAGTGTGGTACAGAAGTAAGAAGGATCATGAAGACCCAGGTCACATTGTCAGTCATGAAATTCACAAGCTGACTCTGGGCCGGTCATTACTCTTCAGTACAACCTAGGACTTTTGTGAGGAGGGAAGTACTTGAACCTGCTTGAGTTCCTGAAGGAAATGTGGGAGACAAATGCAATGAACAAGGAAAAGAGGAAAGCAAAACAAGCAAGATTTTGTAAGATTGTAGAGTGAATTATATATAGCTAAAATCAATATGAGGAACACTTTGACATTTTTGATAACTCAAAGAGCTTTAATATTGTTAAACAGAACAATATTTTTGTTGCCATTTTAGTTCAATTTTTTAAAAGCCAATTCTGGTAACTTTGGTGCATATTCCTGATTCTCTACCTTCATTCTCAGAAGTCTTCACTTATCTATATGGTCATCCCTTTCTCTGGGCTTTTATCTTATACTCCTTTGGGCACAGCATGTTTTCATTTCAGCATGTTTTCATTTCTTTGATCATCATATCTCAGTCACTCCTCCAAGATCTCCCTGAAGTCCCTTCTTTCAAATTCCCCTTATTTTATTTTCCCTCCATCTCTATACCACAGCTACCTCTGAACTCCATTTCCTGCTTCCCAGAGGTCTCCCTTTGCACATCCCTATAACCCTCTCATCCCCTAATCACCCCATAGTAGTCTTTTTGTTATTTCTCCACCACAACAGCTCTCTGAAACGATGTTTCTTCTTTCATTTCTTTATTTGGCTCAGTTTAATTCCCCTTACATTATCTCTGTGTTTCCTCTGTAGAGATTCACTTGTTCTCTTTGCCATCTAACCACAAAACCTTTACTCCCTGAGTGGAAAATAACTGACAAGCGGGGCTGTGCATGTAGCTAACTGGCTTTAAATAAATAGGGGTAACTGGCAGCAATTCCATCAGTTATAGCAGTTACCATGGTCATAGTAACACAAGCATTTCCCACATCATTCTGCAGAAGAAGCTGCAATCAACCCTCAATCCTTATAAAATGCAGACCCAAATTAAGACAAAAAAAGAAATAATATACATGCTTCACATAAATATATTGATTTCAATTTGTACAAGTAAAAGCAGCTAATAACTGGGAAGAGATTATTTAATATCCAACCTCTTTTTGGGGGGCGGGATTACTGTCATTGCACTTGTTCAAGTGCTTTCTTGTGGAGGAAATTAAGATAACATATGCAGATTTTGCAGAAATGAAACAAAAAGGTAAGGAAATTTGTGGGAGAAAATTTCTCTGTACCAAATTGATGCACAGATTGCTACAAATCTGGTGGGGAAAAATAATTTGAGTATCTTTATTTCCATCTTACAATCCTATTCTTTCCTGTTTTGTTCTCATTATGACTGGAGCAATGCCACACAACGAAAAAATATGTATTAAAAAGCAGAGATTTCTATTTGCCCTTTTACCCAAAGAAAAAGGTCATTGTGCTTCCAAAACAGCATCCTTCTAGAATGCCCCTTCAATTATTCAGAAATCAAAATTCTCACATGATTGATCTCTGTTTTTTATGAGTCTTTATTGAGAAAAAGAGACTAAAGCTTACTGTGAAATCCAACATGGCCCAATATTGCATTTTATTAAAACACTCAGGTTACTGAGGAAAAGTAGAAATATCTTCCAGCCAGATTCGAAAAGGCCAGTATGAAAGATGATAGCAGTGGTTGGACATGCCTATTTCCCCTGGTCTTTCTCTTTGAAATATTTGAGATTCTTTCTGTTCTGTTTGCAGTGAGAAAGAAATAAGTAAAGGGAATATTTGAAGTAGTAAGCTTTTTCCCTCACGTGTGCTTTGGCAGATATAACAGAGTATAAATGCAAGATATATACTGTAACACCCATTATGAAAATGAAATGGCAAAATAGAGAATGCCATGACCGTGACCACTAAAATTTTTACATTGGAGAGTCAAAGTTTATAGCATTTCTCTGTACTCTAGCATAAATCTAATGCTGGCAGAGATGTTTGGTATAGGTTTTCAAAGGAAAGTTAATTTATTGCTTTTATTTTCTAATTTTCAAATGCATGCAAATATCCATACAAAAATGTATATTTTAGAAGAATGCATATAATTCACATTTTCATGCCGAGTTGGGTGGTGGGATGTATGCATACATACTGATGCCATAATAAAACAAAACAGGTTCATGAATCTATAGAAATATTAAATTGGTGCAAAGATCTGTGGTAAGACTATGCTGTTGAATATCTAATGTTGGCTCTCTTCCCAGCCCAACAAAAAACATTAATGTCAGCATTTAATAATCAGAGATTTTTGTTTTAGCTTTGGAATATAATCTTGGTGCTCTTGGATTTATATTTTAATGGAAAGACAAAAAATGAAAAGAAACAAATTTGGGGTATTTTGGTTTAAGTTCTGTGTTTGCCATGCATTCATTATTTCATTTCCATCTCTCTGTTTTTCCACCTACAAAATAAGGTAGTGCCCCATTTCCTACGAATTGATGTAGTGACTATATTGCAAATTCAAACTGATATGTAAGTTATAACCAGGAATGGATGTGCCATATGAAAGCTAGATAATGTTATTCCTAATAAAATTTAAGAGAGATCTTAAGTTTATTTAGCAAGTATGCTAGTTCACATCAGATGTCCTCTCACCCCCAGAGGCTCATGTGGGGATTATGCTCATTTTACATCAGTTGAAACTAGTGAAAAGAACAGACCAAGGAGAGTAGATTAAATGCACACAACAAATACATGGTTGTGTATACAGAGTCAAGAATTATGTTAGAGAATATAGTAACTTCTCTGATGTACTCCTTGCCTTCACTATGTGATCTCAATTGTCCCACACTGCAATTTTCCTCTCCGTATTGATCACTATCAAATAATGCAATTAACTTAGGGAGGTTTATATTTTTGCATGTCACTTTCTGAATTTGGCCAAATTGTCTGTCATGTGCTTGCAATTTATACTGCTCATATGGACAAAAATTCCCAATGAAAATGAAGAATTTTATTCTAACATGCAACAAATGGATAGGAAAGCAATTGGGACTTAATCACCACACAGGTTGAGAGTTAAATCTGAAAAACATTTCAGTCTGGGCAAAACTTTATCTGAATTCAAGGCCAGAACTATATATCAAATTATTCCATTAACTGGGTATTACATAATTTTCTGAGAACCCTGTTTTAGCTGTCACATGCAAATTAGTGCATTATTGTGCAATTATTCATGGAAACTTGTCTATAATAAATGGGCCTATAGAGATTGATCTTGCTCAAGGCTACTGACTTGAGCAGTGCAAGGACATTTAACTCTTAAGGTTTAGGTTGCAGTTTAGATCATTTACTTGTAAGAGCTTAATTACTTTAATTACATAATAGTGTTGTACCAACGAAAGGGGAAGAGTAAATCCTCTCAATCCTCTAGGCCAGGGTTCCTCAAACTTGGCCACTTTAAGACTTGTGGACTTCAACTCCCAGAATTCCCCAGCCTGCATGGCTGGCTGGGGAATTCTGGGAGTTGAAGTCCACAAATCTTAAAGTGGCCAAGTTTGAGGAACCCTGCTCTAAGCTCTATTTTGTTTCAGTTTAATGTCCCACAGGTGCTTTTTCAAAAGGCAACTAGACTTTGGGACAACCATGACCTGGATGACTGAGAATCTCCATAGATGTTTCAGTTTAATGTACATCAAGGTAGACATGAATGGGACTAAGCTATAACATTAATAGCAAAATCCTGCATTTAAAGAGAAAAAGTATCTTACCTTTGCATTGTAAACCTTGTCTCAGAAGACCCCAAAGCAATGAACCACAGTGGTCACAGAAGGTGGGCACTTTGTAATTGTGAATGCTAAACTTATGAGGCATGTTGACACTGAAACGCTGAGAACCCACCTGGAAGATAAAAAGTGCAAAAGGACCAAAGTTAGCATGCTACTGTTTACTCCAGTATGGCTGGTTGGTGAATTATGGGGGATAAAGTCCATCCATCTTACAGTTGACAAGGTTAAGAAAAATTGAATTAATCTCAACTACTAGAAAAATAAAGTTGCTACCCTCTCAGGTTTTTTTTTTAAGTTTCCTATTGCACTTAAAGATATACAGTATTAATCACATTGACACAGAAGCAATTTTGATCTATCCCTGGGCAAGTGGTATTGTAGATATGGACAAGAAACCATTGTGTTGAGGCAGTGGCTCAGATATATCACTGCAATATATGACTGTCCTATGCTTGAAGGGACAGACTGTATGATCGCTGGAGGAGTTATATGGCTCGCCAAACCTACCATCACGTGGGATCCTTCATAGCAGGATGCTGACATAATTATGAAAACCAGTAGGATGGCATGCAGCATTAGGAATTAGGAAAATAAGGTGATGGACATTTGCCACATGGGAAAGCACTAGCAATTTATTATCTTTTATTTTTGTGAAGAGCCAGGAGAATGAGCATTTAGACATGGACTTGAGGGACAAGGCAAGTGGCCAGCAAACAAACACTGACTGGCTAACAGTCCACTGTGGTCAGCCATTGGCCAGAAAAGGCCATAGCTAAGTAATTTTGGCTCTCTAAGAGCTCTAGACCCATCATGTCGGTGCTCACAGCATCTTGATGTCTAGATCTGAAGAGAGTTAAAACAACCTAGATCAGGTTTGTGTGTATTTTAAATCGAGAGATGGAAAGACTAGTGGTTTGGAAGAACCCTGACTTAAACACATTAACTCTGCACAGTTTCCTTTTATTTAGGCATTCCTTCTGTAAATATTTACCTCATCATGGGCTTCCTGCTTCTTCAAGCCAGCGCACTTTGTTATTATAAGCTCATGGCATCGCTTGTGGACTACGCAAGTACAAACTGTAAACAAGAGATTATTTTATCCATTATGAAAAAGAAAAAAATAAATAAATGAGAAATTGTGGGAGATTCATCCCTATCCTCATTCCTCTTCAGGGGTCTCCTAAAAGGCCTAAATTAGATTATGGTCTGTGTGAAAAAGGGGGCTGGACAAAAGGATAGTCTAGGAATTCTATTGGAATTGTGGCTTCCAGTGAGCAAAGAAAATTCTCAAATTGTTAAGAGTAAAGGTAGTTCATATTCTTATGACTCTATCACATTTTAAATAGTGTCAAAATATCTGTTTGCACTTTCACAGAAGAGAAATGAAGCTTTGAGGCTCCATAAACATTCTAAATCATTGAAATCATATTGAACAATCTGGAAAAGGCAACAGACTATTCCAAACTACCATATAAGGAAATATTTCTAGAACATAATTGCCTCTTGTTCAAAATGAGCTGTTACAGTGTTACTGTCCACTGAGGATGTTTTATTGCTTTAGAATTGTAAGCTACTTGGAACAGACTGAGTAGATGGTGTAAAATAATACAAAGAAAATATAAAATAAATTCATACATTAAAAACATAGAGTTGCTTTGGACATGTTCAACCTTAATGCAGTGATACTAGGACTTGCACCCTTCCATTTCACTGCCTCCCTTGGCATGAGAACAAAACATCTGAAGTGTTTATTTCTGTTTAAGATTACTCATAATTTGCTATGTCATCCAAAGCCAAGCAAATTGTAGTTAACCTTAATTACACCTATCTGAAACAAATCAACTTCTAATTGTTGATTTTGACTCATCACAGTAATAATCAACCACTGAGGTGAAGCTAGGTAGCATCCAAAATTTTAGTTAATCTGTAAAAATAAAGACTGATCAATTTATTTGAAGGAGAAAACTGGGTAAGTTGTAGAAGCTTCTACACATGAATGACCTGATTTTACCACTTGTTCTGCAGCAGTTATTAAACAAACACCACAGTTGTAAAGTGAACACAGTGGTTATTAAGAGATCAATGCAGTCCTATGGGCAGTTTTTGCTGGAAACTGGTCCAGAGACCAGAAACTGACAAAATACATTATAAATCATGGTGATATGACTGCAGAGTGCTACAACCAGCTGTAAAAGAGAGCTGGTTGCCATGTGCCCAAAATGTAGTCATGTGACCATAGGGGGGTCTGAACTTCAGAACTGGGTCATAAGTATTGTTTGGGAAGGTTGTCAGAACTTTGAATGGTCATTAAGCAACCAGTTGTTAAGTTGTTAACTAGTTGTATTTGCTTGCTGTAAAACCATCATGGATCACCATATCAGTACACTAAACGTACAACTACAACTACAGTTTGGCGCTTGAAGTATCTTTTGTACTTAGCTTCTGAGTCTTAGTCTTTTAAGGTTTCTTGGATTCTAACCTCTTTCCTCTCCTTCATGGATTACTGCCTTGTCGTGGTGAAGGGGCTTGCGTAACTCAATGAAGCTATGAGCTATGCCGTGCAGGGTCACCCAAAATGGACAGGTCATAGCAGAGAGTTCTGACAAAATGTGATCCACTGGAGAAGGAAATGGCAACCCACTGCAGTATCTTTGCCATGAAAATCCCATGGACAGTACCAAAAGGCAAAAAGATATGACGCTGGAAGATGAGCCCCTCAGGTCGGAAGGTGTCCAATATGCTACTGGGGAAGAGCAGAGGGCTAGTACTAGTAGCGCCAGAAAGAGTGAAGCGACTGGGCCAAAGCCAAAAGGACGCTCAGCTGTGGATGCATCTGGTGGTGAAAGGAAGTCCGATGCTGTAAAGATTTTTTCTCCACAGGAACCTGGAATGTAAGATCCATGAATCAAGGCAAGCTGGACGTGGTCAAACAAGAGATGACAAGACTGAACATCAACATCTTAGGAATCAGTGAACTAAAATGGACAAGAATGGGTGAATTTAATTCAGAGGACCATCAGGGATACTACTGTGGGCAAGAATCCCTCAGAAGAAATGGAGTAGCCTTCATAGTCAATAAAAGAGTAGGAAAAGCAATACTGGGATACAATCCCCAAAATGACAGAATGATCTCAGTGCGAATCCAAGGCAAACCATTCAATATCCCAGTAGTCCAAGTCTATGCCCCAACCTCTGGTGCTGAAGAGGATGAAATTGACTGGTTCTATGAAGCCCTACAGCACCTTATAGAATCAACACCCAAAAATGATGTCCTTATCATCATGGGGGATTGGAATGCTAAAGTAGGAAGCCAAAAGATAACTGGAATAACAGGCAAGTTTGACCTTGGAGTACAAAATGAAGCAGGGCACAGGCTGATAGAATTTTGTCAAGAGAATACGATGGTCATAGCAAACACTCTTTTCCAACAACCCAAGAGATGGCTCTACACATGGACATCACCAGACGGTCAACACAGAAATCAGATTGACCATGTGCTCTGCAGCCAAAGATGGAGAAGCTCTATACAGTCAGTAAAAACAAGACCAGGAGCTGACTGTGGCTCAGATCATGAGCTTCTCGTTGCAAAATTTAGGCTGAAATTGAAGAAAGTAGGGAAAAACACTAGGCCACTCAGGTATGAACTAAATCATATCCCTGATGAATATACAGTAGAGGTGACAAATAGATTTAAGGAATTAGATCTGATAGACAGAGTGCCTGAAGAACTATGGATGGAGGTTCGCAACATTGTACAAGAGGTAGCAACTAAAACTCAAGTACTTTAGCCACCTAATGAGAGGGAAGGACTCACTGGAGAAGAGCCTAATGCTGGGAAAGATTGAGGGCAATAGAAGAAGGGGACGACAGAGAATGAGGTGGCTGGATGGAGTCACTGAAGCAGTAGGCGTGAGCTTAAATGGACTCCAGAAGATGGTAGAGGACAGGAAGGCCTGGAGGAACGTTGTCCATGGGGTCGCGATGGGTCGGACACAACTTCAGAACTAACAACTTGTTAGTGTGTTAGTGTGTTAAATTCTTGTTAAATATCTTTCTGAGATTTTTGTCTTTCTTGACTTTGGCTCCTCTTGTCTTCTTGATAACATCCATGCTTTGTACTGATGTCTAGTTTTCTTTCTTCTGTTTGTTCATCTTTGGCGTCTCTTATCATATTCATTCTTAATTACTTCTTTAAGTTCATTCCAGAGTAACTCTGGTTCTCTATCAATAAGTTTTAGTACTTCAAAGTGATTCTTCTTGAAAACGGTATGTATATATTGAAGATCCTATTGTGCAAACTAATTGGTTTTCTTCTTCTTTAGCTTAATTTGGAGTTTGTTCCACAGTCAGCACCTAGTCATGTCTTTGATGCTATAACTGAACTCTTCCATATCCTGTTGACAATGATATAGCCAATTTGATTTCTATGTATCTGGTAATGTCCATCTACAGAGCTATCATTTCAGATATTTGATGGCTATGTTTGCTTTGAAGATATCCTGCCAGTGACACTCTATGAAAGTGAAAGTTGGACTTTGAAGAAAATGAACAGAAAAAAATATTGACACTTTTGAAATCTGGTGTTGGAGAAGATGTCTGAAAATATCATAGCCAGCCATGAAGACAAAGAAATGGATTGTTGAACAAATTAACCCAGAGTTCTCATCCAAGACACAAATGACCAGGCTCAAATTATAGTATTTTGGAAATATTATGAGTTAACAATCAATTGATGACTCATGATAAAATTCTGAGTCTTAGTAGAAATGAACAAGCTTGTTGTCAGAGTCTACACAAGGAAATCTTTAAAAATATTAAAACCTAAAACAGATAACTAATCTTAATCCCAAAAGATAGATTAATATCAAATAGTATGTCCAAAAGCAGCTAACAGTTCTAGGTATGCACTGATGGTGTTACCTAGTTTGGGTAATGAAGTATCTACAAGAAAAATATCAAGCTCAGAGAGCACCAAGGACCCCTCAGATCTGCATTTCTTAATAATATAAGCCAGAGGTCCCCAACCTTTTGGGCACCAGGGACCAGTTCCGTGGAGAGAGGTTTTTCCACGGACCGAAGGGTGCATGGTTTTGTGTGCTGCCTGCATCCCACCGATGGGGCTTTGCTTGTTTGTGTGGACCGGTTGCTGGCATGCTGGGCCCGGTATTGGTCCATGTACCAGGGGTTGGGAACCCCTGATATAAGCGATACAACTATAATTTTCCTATTGGTTTACTTACAACTTTTAAATGAAGAATCCAATAACAACTATTTTTGTGTTATCAGTTTATCCCGTCTGCACTAACACTTTCTGCATATTCTACATGTTTTCTACTCACAGAGTAAGTTGGGAAGGGGTGATAGTAATGTCAGTTGCATTCAACCCCAGACTGTATGCTTCTGAAAGACATCTGACCAGCCACTGTGGGCAGCTGTTAAAACAACACTACTGCACTGTACTTTAACCAGGACTCAATGTTTATAAGGGCCATCTGGAGATTTTTATTAATTGTATGTCATTTTGTGTTTATTCTCTAATTTTGCTCTGTTGTATGCTGCCCAGATGAGATCTGCATTATAAAAACTGTGAAAGAAATAGACAAACAATCTTGCTGGATTAAGAGGAATGTATTCAGCAAGGCTCAACTTTCATCCAAAATCCATGGAAGCTCTTCCGGGGGAAGCACCAGAATATCCTTCATTATTCTCTGTTCCCAGACATCTCAGGTGCTCCGTACTCAGAACAACTTTTGTGTTTGCTGAAAAGGACTGAAAAACCAGGTTGACCATATATACTTTCTTCTTATCCATGTAGGAGCTTCCAAAATTATGGGGAATTTAGAAAAAACTGGAAGAAAATTAGTTCTTCTAAGTCCCTAATGTGGTTGGATGCCATGGCATGCCAGCAACCGGTCCGCACAAACAAGCAAAGCCCCATCCGTGGGATGCAGGCAGCACATAAAACCACACCCCCTCCGGTCTGCGGAAAAACCTCTCTCCACGTAACCGGTCCCTGATGCCCAAAAGGTTGGGGACCTCTGGCCTAGGGAATGATCAGATAAGAGATGGCATACCCCACAACTGTCTAATAGGCAGAGAAAGAAACTCAGAAAGGAACTTCCCTAACTTATTTGGCTGTAAAAGAGAGGGCGAGGGATTTGTACTATCAGATTTCCAAGATTCTGTTAAGGTAGCTTTACAATAAAGTAGAATTAGCTCATCTGATCAGGTTTCCTGTCTTAAGAATCCTGACACCTAATAATCAGGGTTCCTTATAGATTCCATACATATTCATAAAATGTACAATTTTTCTTACCTTGACATTGGTACCCTTGTTTTCCTATTACTCCCCTGTTGTTGTTTTAAAAAAAGAATAGTAGAGAACACATTAGGGATAGACCAAAGATGTAATTTCACATTGTCATTTATCGTACAATGAATGGCTAAGAATGACTGTACAGTATGGAAGACCATGCTGGCTACATTTCTATTTATGCACGGATATTCTCCTTCGAATTCCACAGATGCAATTAAATAAATAAAGTGATAAAACTTAATTTGCCTTCTTTCTATCTTATCTTTTATGAAATGCCACCAAGCAATTTTCTTTGCATTGTCTCTGCTAACTCATATGTCTCCTAGTATTGATAAGGCTTTGCCAATTTTATCCCTAACATCTTCATTATCTGTGAAATTTCAGAATGTTTGGCAAGGGCTACCTTTGTTTCAGCACTGCAGAAACCGGAAAATCTATTGCTGAACTCTCTTCGCCACATATCTATTAGAAGTGCAGATGTAACACGAAGAGGCCCTATAGTCCAAATTAATCTTACATTAATCTAAACATGACCTTCTGCTGTGCTTCAATTACAGTTCTAACAACAAATTAGATCCCACTGATGATTGCTTCTGTGTAAAGATATATGAATCAAGTTCACACAAAGTGTTTCTACCTTACACTGACGGATGGTTGCTTAGCAATAGAATCAGATGGGATGAGATAATCTGAAGGAGTTCACTGAGCTACAGTTTGTGTAACCCTGCCATGTGGGAATGCCACAGCAGTGGCTATGAAATTCACTGTGGCTGAATATTCTTCATATATTCAATTCCTTTTCACTATTTGGAAATGAGAACATCCAAATCAAGGAAAATCTATACTAATTGCCTTACAATGCAACTCTATACACGTCTTCTCGGAAGCAAGTCCCACTATGTTCAGTGAGTCTTACCCCAGTAATGTGTTCACCTGATTACAGTCTTAATTTTTTTTTACTAGAGTACAAAGAATTTGATATCCACTATATATGCTTGCATAATGTATAATTATTTAAAAGATACCTAACCACAAAGTTACAGGAAGCCTTTGCATATCTCAATGTATAAAATAATGACACCATTATTTCATTAATTATTACTTTCCTGAAATGATTAATGCAAACAATTTCCAATAGCCAAAACAACAATAGTAATCATGTTACCATGAAAAAAACAAGCCAGATGATATGAGAAATGGCTCCATATAATAAAATTTACCATATAAAGTCTCGGCAGTGTGAACAATAGGTTGGTTGTCTAAGATAGGTGGCCATAAACTTGTGCCCATTAACCTGATGGACCCTGCGTCGCACTGCCCCCTGGCGCTTCCTGGGGCGCATCCGTTCCCTAAATACTCTTTCTTCATTGTCTTTGGGTGCTGAAGGGAATAAAAAGAGAGAGAGAGAAAATGGAGGAGATTAATGAAATTTAATATTCCAGCACAAAACTGAAGAACAGAAATAAAAAAGCAGAATGCACAACTTCAAATCAATTCTCATACATCCATGTTTCTATATGTATTCCACCATACCTCCATACTCTTTTCTGATTTAAGTATTGTAAATCCTTTTGTTTTAAAGCAAATTGTTAATATGTATGACTGTATGAATAGGCTTAAATGTATGCAGAAACTTCATTAACCTAGTGTCTTTGAATGTGTTGAACTTCAACTCATTCCCAATGGGCATACTGATTGGAGACCAATGTATCTATAGACCACTAGGCTGGAAAAGGCTGGTGAAATATTTGAAATCATAAAGAATTCAGTGATGATATATAATTTTGAATTCTTTGGGGATTAATAACTGATAGTTGGGAGGGAGAATTCTGAGATATTAAATTAAATCTACTATGTTCCATCTTTCCTACTGGAGTTTAAGAAGATTTACATGGAGATCTTTTTTCCTTTTATCCTTACAAAAATAACCCTATGAGTATGTTAGGCTGAGAGAAAGAGAGTAGCCCAAAGTCATTTAACAAGTTTCCCTGGCTGAGGATGGATTTAATCCAGGGTCTCCCCAATTCTTGTCCAATACACTGATTGCTACACCACAATAGCATATTTTCAAAAGCTTGGGGCTCAGTGGATTTCATTAAGAGACCTCTCCACAATTGTTTGGAAAGGTATCGATAATAGATCTTGCTGGAGTGAGCCTTTCTGAGGATATAATGCGCTGAGGGAAGCTGTCTGCAATTACAGTATAGAAAAGCTGACAAGGCTGAATCATAACATTGTCACCTACACCGGTGTCCAAGGTCCAGCACCCAATCCCTTCATGACCATTAATTCTCAGAAGTCTATATATTGATTGATTGTAACAAAATAAATCACATTATATCTCCTCCCTTAATGAAATTGCAGGATAATAATGCAAATTAAAACAGCATGAATGTAAAGCATCAGCACCCTAGCTGCATTAGATATATTGAAAATTAATTATTGAAGTGAGGTAACAGCTAATTCTATCAACATACCTCCTTTCAAAGGAAAAATAATCAGCATTTTTTCTATAGTTGCTTTAGGCAAGTAGGATATAAGAGTGGACCAGTTTTTCTTGTTGAGAAATTCCCATTTGTATATCAAAATACTGGGTTTTTGCATTTTGCATTTTTTGTTTTTTTAATGGAAATGCAGCACTTTCCCCCCTTATCTTCAGCTATTGCATTAATCACAGTTGCTGCAGAAGCCATGACGTGTAGAGATCTCTCTCTCATACACATATGCACGTTTTGGCTACCAGCTGTGTTTCCAGCACCAAAGCAAAGCCACACTGATGCTATGCTGCTGCTTCCCGCTGTGTTACATTTATCTGAATAAGCGTCTCACAGCAGCTTCAACGCAAGCTTTGCCCTATGGGTTTGCAGGGAGGGGGAATCATAGGAAGGATTTGCATCATCCAGCCCAGTTGAAGAGGGACATCTGTGGGAGTAAACCCAAAGGATTCAACCTGCAGGTGATGAACTCAGAGAGTTGCCTCGTGTCAGAATGAAATATATAGGATGAAGAGGGATCAGGAAATATTTCCAGACTTGATGCTTTGGGTTTCAAAATGGCCAACATTCAGTTAATCCTGAGCTAATACTACAGAAGCCTTAATGCTCTTAGAAAAACTGTGAGCTAACACAATGTGAAGGATAACACACCTAAAAGTTTTCCCCAGTTACTGAGATCTGCCTCTGAGATCCTGCTTTAGTCTAAATGTGTGGCGTATGACACCCTTTGGTGTTCTAAGTTTTTACTGAGGCAACCCAAGTATCTCAGAGCACCACAGCAAAGACCTCTGGTACAAAAAAAATCCTCTGGAATATCTATTATCTTGTATTTTGGTTAATTTTGTTCAGATACACAATAGTTTTAGATCAGAGATAAAATGCAAATTTTGCATGAGTTTGATCCATGGACTTTCCAGCCAAAAGAACTGGTAGCAGCTGAGGAGGAGCATACCTGGAATAAATTAGCTTTTCTATAGATTATGATGGCTTGCAATTATAACCTAACAGTTCCGGAAGTTACTTGGTAAATAATCTGATTCAGCTCAAAATTTGACTCAACTGAATAGTGAGATGTTAGAGGTAACAACTCACAGATGATTGAAGTTCCTCTTCTTTGAGTGGGACTCCAATGTACAGAATCTGATCTGCTATCTTCTGAAGTTCCTTCCCCTGATGTTGTAAGACAAGATAAGCAACAGTTCAATGTGCAAGAAAAAAAAAGGACAGTCTTGGTATTTTTTTCCTGCTGTGTCTCTTTAAATTACTACTGAATATTACTACTATTAGCTCTAGACAGCATGGTCAAATACAAGGTACCATATAAGCTGTAGTCTAAAATATCAAGAAAAAAACTAGTCACATCCTTTTTTTAAAAAAAAAGTAAAAATCATTGATAAGCAGCTGGACCAATTCTACTTTCAGCATGTGAAAATACTTTACTGCAGCCCATCTTGGAGAATGTCACGGCTCATAGTGGACAGAGATTATAGAAATGCAGAAATTCAGGGAAGCTTTGAACAGGATAGTCAATAACAGGATGCAGATCGAGGCTTCCGGTTCCGGATCGCGACACCAGCAGTCGCACGGAGAGATCTCTCTCTCCCACCGGCTGCTTTCCCTCCGCCGGTAGACCCTTAATCGGGTCAAAAGTCGCCCCGTAGAGGCGACCACCGTTAGAGGAGGCTCCTGCTCGACTGGGGAAGAGCGGCGGCTCTCCCCAGTTCGAGCTTTCTCCTTAGGGCCGCCAGAGGAAAAGATCGCCCAATAAAATGGACGATCACTTCGTTGCACCAGCTGAAAGCCAGAAAAACATCTAAGCGAAAGAACCCCCGTGGAGAATCCGGGTGAGACCTTTCCTACCCCCTTTTTTTTTTCCCTAATTACTTTCCTGTTAAAAGCTTTCTTTGAACTATTTCCCTGTCGTGAGGAAGCAGCGTTTGGGCAATGGGGAAAAACAGCGTTGGAAAAAAATATATATAAATAAAAACCAGTTAATTTCGATGGACTATTTAAATTTTGGAATACTGAGGGGACCTGAAAACACTTTATTCTTGACTATTATTGTTACAACTACGCATTTATTATTTTGAACCCTTTCTTCATCTTTTTTAACACGAAAAATAAAAAATCTATTATTTGGAAAGGAAAAAAGGATTTTTTGGTTTGCTGAGGACATCTTGTGTCGAAAAGTGGTACTGCAATTATATTTCTTTATGGCTGGGAATGGCTATGACCCTGAAAGAGTGATAAGATAACGATGCAGCTGGCCTATTGAAAATTGAAGGTGAATGCTTGCTTGATTCTTATGAAGTAGAGCCTTCTTTAAAGATTAAAGATTAAAAAGCCTTATTACTATCGATATGGAACTTAATACACAACTGGACTATGAACTTATATTGGAAAGAATTTTAGAAGCTGCAGAGGATGTGAGCTCCTATTTTCAATCCCTTTTCCCTACACTGAGAGAAACCGTGGAAACCACAAAACAAACTAATTTTATTCAACTTCCAACACAACCTATCGAGAAGTCTGATGACTATACAACAACTTCAACAGAGATGTCTGAAGCATCAATACCAACACCAACAGAGACTGACACTCAGATACAACTTATTGAAAATCGAGAAAAGGTGGATAAACAATTGGCAAATATAACATGGAATAAAACAGCTTTTACCATCCAAAGGCTATTAGAAGAAAGGAAAGAGAACTTTGACCAATTTGAAGCGTTAAAAAATATGGACCTTTTAATAGTGTGGTTTGATTATGTAGGAATCTTACTATGGAAACCACTATGGCATAGAAAGAAGCCTAGAGTTAGATTTAAAAATGTATTTTAAAGTCTTATTTAATGGGATTAAAAAGGCTTTGATTTCTTGACTGACTTAACAACTAATGGAACACGTGAAATTTTTAAGAGGATACCCTTTGTAATATTACTCTGTTTTAGATATGATATGTATTGGAGAAGTAAACTTTATCTACTGGTTTAAAAAGATTTTTATAGATATAGAGGCATTGATAGAATATATATTTAAATTAGATAGAAATTTATTTGTTGGCCTGATATTTTTATTTTAAGAGAATTATTTGGAAATAAAAGGAGAATAAGAGGGATGGGTGATAAGAGAAAAAAATGGTATCAATGAAGAAGATATGGGAATGTTGTTGTAAGAACAATATACCAGATATAATTATGTAAAAAAAAAAAAAAGGGCACCCGAAGTGTTAATAATATGTCTATTTAAGGCTAATTGAAATATAGTAATTGTAAGTTAGTAAAGCTTAAAAACAGGATTTGGATTTTTAGAATTGAAATGTAACTGATATTTGATAGGACCGTTTGAAACTTATATAGAATTTATTAATTTGAATATGTAAAATTAAATGAGGGAATTAGAGAGGGAAGTTTAAAAGACTTGAGTTGAGTTATATATTTGTGATTGTCTTTCTTTTTTTGGATGTTTAATATACCCACCTCCATGGTGGTTCCTAAGCACCTTAATGTTATCCCTGTACCCCTATAAAATCTAATAAAATATATTTAAAAAAAAAAAAAAAAATAACAGGATGCAGATCAATGATCCAACTCAGCAGAAGAAAATTGAAGTGCCCATATCTCCCTAAAATATGTTCTCTGTCTTCTTTCCTCAAAATGTAGTAGGTTGCTCTATGTAAGTGCCAGATTTGGAATATGTATGCTATACTTTACTTAAAACTGAAGTAAACTAAAACTAAAGAAATATAGAGCAATGTATTTCCAACCTGTTTTATGGAACTCTAAAGTAGTCACTTGTGCCATAGCAAAATCAATGATCTAATGAAATTTAATTTAATTTTTGGTACACACTCAATGGAATTTAGGAAGGAATTTAGTAACAAGGTTTGATCCAGCTAAGAGGTGCCAAAATGCATTAGCTCAAATCTAGATAAAGCAGCTGAGCTGAAATGAAGTAATTTAGAATTAGAAGTCAATTATCATTGGGCAAAAGACTGAAAAAGGAGTGTTGCTTGCACAGTATAGACCAAAAATGCCTAAATCTGATCCAAAGATGAGCTAGTCTAAGTCTCACCCCATTTTAGAATGCAGCATAGCAGCAGGCCTTGTGATGGCATTGTTCTAGGTTGCAAAACAGAAATGGATTATTTTGGAAAAGTCATGCAAGCTGCACTAATTCTGATCTTTATGTACAAGTTGACCAGGGGAAGATTGACCATCTCAAACATTTATACTATAGATGACTTAAAACATATACTATAACCCATATATTAAGAGATGTAATATTTTAAAAAATGTTTTAGTAATCAGACAGATCCTGCCCTTCTGTTGGCTGGGAAGTCTGAAGCTGTAATTCCTATACATCTAAAGGGGCATGTCAGGGACAGTTGTTTATGTTACCTGACTTTCAGGATTTTGGACTTGCGATCCAATAATTCTCCAAGGATACTTGCAAAAGGAAAAGTGATGCATTTTCTTTTACCTAATGAAATGCCTTCTGATTGTTCTTGCTGCAACTATTATTTTGTACATGAGAACATTTTCTGAAATTTCTCCAATATAATTGTAAGGCTACAATCTAGACACAATTAATACAATTACTACAGTTGAAAAAAAAACTTTCGGAGCAAGAAAGAGGTCCATTTTATTGGAACTTAGAGGTAAAAAAAATCAAGCTTCTCCATTTAAATATAAACTAACTCTTCTTGACATATACTCTGCTTGGGCCATAGCTCACTGAAGAAGTAGGCAACCTTTTAAATTGAGCACTGTGCAGTATTTAAAGCTCACAAAATGGCTGCCCCTGGAGGACTTGCCTACAGTATTCTCTAAATGGCTGCCACTGTCAATATGTTCAGTCATAAAATGCCCATTTTACTAGAGAGTGAGCTACCTCTGCTGATATTTTCTAAATCTTCTCGTGGATTTTTTGTTGGGCTCAAACATATTCTTACACACAACTAAATATGATGCTAGAAGCTAGTGTTCTGCTTTGTAGCATGGAAGTTTATTTAATATGTTGTTTGTTATTAGCATATTTTTTTAAAAAAAAAATCAGGTAGGACAGAAAGTCTGAGCTAGCTGGAGGACAATTGGGTGTCCATGGGTGCCATGTTGCTTATCTGTAGATTTACTGGGTTAGCATGATGTCCAAACAAAGCCCACCCACCTGAGTGGTATTGTATATTATGCACCTATACCCTGTGAAGATTCCAAACACACATGTTGATATCATATGGGCATAGAAAACTGTTCATTCATTTTCATTTAATGTATTTATTTCTCAAGATTTCTCTTCTGCCCAAATTATAAGGCATGTGCCTGAAATAAATTCTGTGGGTTTGCATGACATTTCCCTTTTCCCAGCTGCTGTAGAAGGGCTGAGAGAAAAGCAAACGATGGAAAGCCATCTGGGATACAGAAAGGTTGGTTACTGCTGCTGACTGCTGCTGACTTAAAACGTTGTTTTGTTGTTGTTGTTTTTTTTAAAAAATCAGCTTGTTTATTATAGCTTGTGCACATAGCTTAATTAATTACCTCCTAATTTTATCAAGTCATAATTTGTCTACAAATTAGACTAGGATCACCCCTCTGCAGGCAAAAGACTAATTGATTAAACCAGACAGTAATTTATTAAGACTTGCATTCAAAGAGAAGTTGCAGAGAAACAGAAAAGTATGATAAGGCTCAAGCATTGCTTTGGAGGTCCATGTTAAAACTGGGGACTAGATTCTCCCAAATCCATTGGGGCTCCCAAGTCTGTCGGTCAATATAGCAGAAATCTGGAAGAACCAGAATTATGTCTGTACATATCCTTGTACATGGAGCATGCATGTAAATCAAGCGTGCACAACTTTTTCTGGGTTGGCATGAGGGCTGCATTCCAAGCAAGTTGATAGGGCCAGGATAAAACCAAAAATAGTTTTAATTCATATTTAAATAAACTTGAACAAGTTAAATACCATCAATGCAACCATTTACAGTTAATAATTCTCCCTTCTATTACAATTTGAGGGCAACTTTTGGAGAGGTCCTTAGAGCAGCAGCAAAGCTTTTCAGGGCCATTGGCAGCCCAGGACTTCCAGCTGGGTTCCCCTGTTGTTGTTGTGGGTTTTTTTTTTTTTTTTTTTTTTGCTTTTTAAACATACAGTAAGAACACTATTTGGTCACAGTTAAGCACTTTGAAGTTTCATTAATTCCAACAAAATCTTTCCTGTTCAAAGTAAGGAAGCTGTTATGTTTTGCCCAGAATGTGATTGATGTTTAATATTAGCTGGATTATGTCCCAAGTCACATTATTACACTGTTACTAATACCACAAAAAAAAGTTTGACAACTTGTGCTTCAATTTATGCTCCTGTGAATAAAGTGGCTGGATTTAAGGCACTTTGTGTGATTGATGTGTCAAACAAAAGGGAATCAATTCGAGAGACACAAGGCATTTAGTCTCTCTAATGTTTTTAACTATATGTCAACCCCCGTAAAAGTTTGAACAATACTTATGATAAAACTATAAATCCTATGGACAAATGTAGTTATTAATTGGGAGCCAGCAAAGATGTGTGTGTGTGTGTGTATTTGTACAGTATACATGTTTTAAAGTAAAGCAGGATTACAGGAATACCTGATGAATAATCATGGAGAAAAGTAATTGAAATGGGAGTAGCAGACATTTCAGAAGAAACAGAAAATGGTATCATATGCAGACTTGACTAAAGTGTAATGAACATTACCCAGAAAATTGCCATTTAATTTGGCTTTAAAACGCAAAGCCTAGTTGGAAGGTATGATACAGGCATAAAATGATGAAAACCAACAAAAGTCCAAACTCTCTACCTTATTCCTAACTCCATACCAGAAAAAAATATTGCTAAAAGGATGCTCCTTTTCTATAATTATACAAATATATGAACCCTATAGTTATATGATTATTTATAGCAAATATTCATGCTGGAGTGGGACTATACAATTGTTACTTCAAACCCACACAAGTGAATCATTTCCCTCCAGGCCAGCAATTTAAATAATTCCTTCACACCACTGGGGGTCGCTCTAGTCTGGAATTTAAAACAGCATCATCACATGTTTTTCTTTTCCATTATTAGGTTTTGAAGCCTTAAAAGCTAATTTCCCAGTAGCAGGCACCAAGAATGGACTTTCACACAAAATATGTGAAAAAAATCTGTTGAAGACTCAATCGTGTGTAGGAGAAAGTCTAATTCTAAGATCTGGTCAAAAAATCTATCTACAAAATATATACTATATTGATTTGTGAATTCATAAAGTGTGTGTATGAGAGTGTGAGTGTGAGTGAATGAAAGAGAGTCAGAGACAGAGAGACAGAGATTTTGTTATAATAAATTGTCACTCAGTTTCTGTCATGAAAACTTTAAGATGCTATGCAACAAGTATCAACAGAGAGACCTTAACAGCTAAGAACACAAAAAGACCCTTTTTCGTTTATAAAATGTTGGAGAGACTTAAACTGCAATATTAGCATTTTCATTTTCTATCAGTACATGCTTTCCTGGGCATCTGCTAAAACCAAAAAACCAAAAAAAACAAAAAAAAACCCTCCTACTTTGAGAATAGCTACACAAAAATGTTCAATTATTTAAGGGGAGATCCAAAATATCCATATTTAATATTTCTATCAAAAGACAGAAATACAGATGGAGACTATTGTTTGTACTGTAAATTTGCTGATGCAGGTAAGCACTGAGATAAAATGTGAACAAAATATGGCTCAAGGAGTTTTCAAAACTCTTTGCTGCTGTCCCAAATGTGCTTTTCAAAACGCATCTGGAGTTGGTTTTTCCTTGAAGACATTTCTCTTCTCATCCAAGAAGGTTCTTCAGTTCTGACTGAATGGTGAGAAATGAAAGAATTTAAATCCTACCATTCCCCACCATTCAGTCAGAACTGAAAAAGCTTCTTGGATGAGAAGTGAAACATGTTCAAGGAAAAAAAACCAAGACAGTCCAATTACCTTTTTAGAAAAGCATCTTAGGGACAACCATGACCTAAATGATTGAGAATTTCCATAGAAACTTCATTTACATTTCCCAAGATACCTTCTAGAATGACATTATTTGGGGATGTTACAGAAAATGAAACAGCAACTTTCAGATCCCACAAAGGAGAATGATGTTATTGATAATTTTTTTCCAATTATCACTATTTGGTAAGTAAATTAGTAGGTGGGTGCCTGTTGTATAAGTATAGTATGGGGAGGAGGTAAATGATGGCCCTTTTATGACTTGTGGACTTCAACCATGCTGGCTCAGGAATTCTGGGAATTGAAATCCACAAGTCATAAAGGGGCCATTGTTCCCCATCTCTGTATAGGAGAAGGCCTATAAAATACCCGGTCTAACACTCCCTAAAAACCTTGAACTGACATTGATTGTGTGGCTTGGACCTGAATTATTTTCTTACACTGAATTAGCCTTCCCTAAGGATTCATTTTATTCTATTTTTATTTTACCTATTTTGTACTGGTATGTGAGGAAGATTTCCATTATTGCTCAAAGATAGCTGTGAGTTATTTATTTAAAATTTATCTCTCGGTTTTTTAGTCTGTAACTTTTATTTTTTCAAAAACAGCTTACATAAGATCAAAATGCAGAAAAACATTAATGGAAAACAATCAAAGCCGAGCTAGCAGTGATAATCAACAAAATAAAAGTAATCTTTGGCAGGTCTGAGTAACAACTGTATGCCCTGAAAGTTTATTTGCATTAAAAAAAAGTTATGTAAAAATCATTATCAAGCTAACCTGATAGACCTTCTTTAGATGGGGAACTCCTCTTAAGTGTTCTGCCCTTCACTGGAAAGATATGTGAATTCAAATGAAAAATAAAAATGTCTTAGTGTTTTTGTTCTTTTGAAAACCTTATGGTCACCATACCTTGGTGAAGCTGTCTCTGTGCACCAGTGGTGTAGTTTTGGCTACAATTGGAACGCTTGTAGCCTGAATTCTGGAAACAGAATAACTCAACAATTATAGAACAGAATAACAGAATTGGAAGGGACCTTGGAAGTCTCCTAGTCCAATCCCTTGCTCAAGCAGGAAACCCTATACCATTTCAGACAAATGATTATCCAATCTCTTCTTAAAAATCTCCAATGCTGGTGCACCCTCAATTTCTGGAGGCAAATTGTTCCACTGATTAATTGTTCTAACTGTCAGGACATTTTTTCTTAGTTCTAGGTTGGTTCTCTCCTTGACTAGTTTCCATCCATTGATTCCAGACTGTGCCGTCCTTAAAAAAAAATCTGTGTAACTACCCAGATCCAAAACAAATCTAAAAATTAAAATATCTGCTGAAATAAACAATGAGATAAAAAAAATAACTCTACAATTAGACTTCCTTCCATCGTGTCACTGACTACTCCAACTACTACACTGTAGAAAAAGAATTAGATTTATTTACTTGTCAGTGTGAGTGTCTATATGAGTCTAACTCTTACATTTCACAACTCCCACCTGAAATCTTACAAAATAATATTTCTTTTCAGGAGGAATTAAATGCTTTTATGGCATGTCAAATTCTGCTTTATTTTGTACATTGCTTAGCTCTCCAAAATACTGCAGCTGTTATCGGGGGCGTCATGGCTGTCTCTATGTTTGGTAAGTGCATCATTGGCAGATTTCACTCAACTACCGTCATTCTTTCCCACGTATCCTGACGTCAGAATAGTATCTGCTGTGAGAAAATACAATCCCAGCAGCAGAATTTGGAGAGTCTGCTTAGCCTGACGGCCCTCCCTAATATTCTCTTCCATTTAGTCCTATGCTGTTAAGCCAAGTAGTTAAAGATAAGATGGCTCAGGAATGAGAAGATAACAGGTAGCTTCTCCCTTGAGTTGGTCTTCTCCTTGTTCACTGTTGTGAAAGCCCACTAGTAAGCATGAGGGGTGATGTGCAACAACTGAAACAGAAGGGACATTTTGGAACTAAATGCCAATTGAAAGCAAACAAGGTAAAAGCTAGATGAGTTCTCTTGTATAGTATATGCTTCCTGGAAAGCTGCTAATATTTACTGGGCAGTAAAAGTATTTATAAGATTTATATCTGGTCTTGTTTTAAGAAACAACTAGTACTGCCTGTCTGTATGTTAGGCTTAGCCTCAGATGTGTAAGAGGAAAGCTTTGTCATACCTGGATGCATCTAAAAATAATAATAATTGATTAAATTCATATGCCACCCAACTCCCAGTAGCTCTCCTGGTCCATATTTAATTTCCAAGTAACAGGGAAAAGATTAACCAACTCTTCTACTTTTCTTCCACTCATGGATCTACAAGTGGATGTTCATATCTTTAATTTGCATTCAGAGCTAGATGACTGTAAGACAGTGATGGCGAACCTTTTAGAGACTGAGTGCCCAAACTGCAACCCCAAACCCACTTATTTATCGCAAAGTGCCAGGCTGCATCAGCATTGTGGTGCCCTCGGGGGGGGGCATGTGGCCCACTGGGTGGGCGTGGCTGCAGTGGTCATGGCAGACTGGGTGAGCGTGGCCGGGGCCAGTCCCTCGCCATCTCTGGGGCATCCTCGGGGGCCAATGCCGCTTGCTCGCTCACTTCCTGCCCAGTCACTTCCAAACGCCACATGCTAACTACTCTGGCAAACTCTGCACGTGCCCACAGAGAGGGCTCTGAGTGCCGCCTCTGGCACGCGTGCCCTAGGTTCGCCACCACTGCTGTAAGACGTTAAGCTATATTGAGCAACGTGAAGTTATAGAATAATCCTCTGCTTCTACTTTTCTTCATTTTACTTATGTCTGATTCTCAGAGACTGCCTGGACAAGTCCCTGGAGTTTTCCTTTTCAGAAGTGGTTTGCCATTCCTCCTTTCCAAAGCTGAGAGAAAATGACCAGCCCAAGCATTCCCAGCTGGCTTTGTGCCCAAGGCAGAACTAGAATTCATGGTCTCCTGTTTGTAGCCTGATCTCAACCAATATATCAAACTGGTTCTTTCTGCTTTTACTAGATATAGGATAATTCCCCCCCCCTCCATTTTCAGAGATCTGTTCTATGCAAATGGCAACAAGTATCCAACAATTTTCAAGAAGGCGAATGCTGGGATGTTTTTATAGTCTTACATTTATGACAAGATGATAGGTTTTCTCTCTCTTTTAGCAGAAGCAGTAAAAATTATTGCTATTGGCTTCAAGAAATAAAGTTTAGCCTACTCCATTTTAATCATTAAAAATTATATTGGATATTAGGAAGAATTTTCTGACAATAAATGCTACCAACCAGTGAAATAGATTACCTCATGGAGTGATATGTTTCCTTTCACTGGAGGTCTTCAAGCAAAGGCCAAATAGCCATCTGCCTGAAATGTTTTAATAGATCCTGCATGGAGCAGGGGGTTGAAGTTTGGGACCAACATCAGATCCTCATTTCTGTGAGTCTATGAAAAAAAGTCTTAATATTCATTTGAGCTAAAACCTATTGGCCCTGAAGTAGATTTCTCAGCAGTGGATCTAAAAGCACTGGTAAAAGCATATAGGACTGGCCCAAATAGGTATGTTCCAACATTTCAATAGACAGTGCCCAAAGAATTTCACCCCAAAGAATGAAAAAGCCAGGAAACAAAACAGATGTTTTAGGACTGGTGCAGGAGATGGTTTGGCAGAGCACAACATTAGACCTAACAACTTTTCAACAAGAGCAATATATTCTGGTATTTCTTCCCCTCCTATGCCATCCCTTCCTTACTTTGAAAAAGATACCCTGTCTATATCTTGGTAACTAGCCAAATCATACCTCAACAGCAAACAATGATTTAACCAAGCAAGTTCCAAATCAAATGAATATTCAGTGTTTCTTAAGTATGAAACTGCAGGTGTGCTGCAGCTGCTAAAAAAGCCAATGCAGTCCTAGGCTGCATTAACAAAGGAATAGTATAAAGATCACATGAAGTGTTAACATCACTATATAAGTGATGAGACCACTCTTGGAATACTGCATCTAGTTTTGGTCACCCTGATACAAAAAAGATGTTGAAATTCTAGAAAGAGTGCAAAACAAAGCAACAAAAATGATTAGTGGGCTGGAGGCTAAAACAATGACGGCCGGTTGCAGGAACTGGCTATGTCTAGCCTAACAAAGAGGTGACATGGTAGCACTTTTCCAATATTTGAACCTGTTCTTCAAAACTCCTGATGACAGGGCAAGACTTAAGGGGTGGGGGATTATTAAAAAGAGAGCCAACCTAAAATTAAGGAGAAGTTTTCTGTCAGTGAAAACAATTAATCATGGAATGGCTTGCCTCCAGAAGTTATGTGTGCTCCAACACTGGAGTTTTTAAGATGAGATTAGACAGCCATTTGCCAGAATGGTATAGGGTCTCCTGCTTGGACAGGGTTTGGACTAGAAGACCTCCAAGGTCCCTTCCAACTCTGTTATTCTGTTAAGTAGGTTTAAAGTATATGGATGGGCACTTCTCAACCCCCAGGGAAGACAAGAATGGAACACAAGTGCTTGGCTGGCTTCTTCCTCCAACTCTTTTATTTTTATGTTTTAAATGGAGCCATCTTTATTTGCATGTTAGAGAGAGAGAGAGAGAGAGAGAGAGAGAGAGAGAGAGAGAGAGAGAGAGAGAGAGAGAGAGAGAGAGATTCCCTTTCAAACAAACATATATGTGCCTCACAAAATACCACATTTCTCCTACCACTTGATGTCTCCTATGTAACGGTATGGCAATGGAAATAACTGAAAGAAGGATAATGGAAAGTGGAATAATTTAAAGTGGGATACTTAAGTTCATATTGTCTGTAACTGTAACTTCCCCAGTAAACTCCCTGAAACGTTAGGAATTGATGTACAACACGCTCAGAGTCTAAGATTATGTTTCCTCTCCTTTTCTCGCTGAAACACATACATCTCACATGCATGCACAAACTTTGCATAATGGCTACTATAAATTTTGGAAACTGAATGGTCAAAAATCCACTGGAGGCAAGTTACCCCAGATAGCCATAATCAAAGTGGCTTTAGAAATAATGCAATTTATTTACTTTATTGATTGGATTTACATCCCATCCTTATCTAATCTTGGGAGAGAAGCAACTGCTCGCTATAAAATCAACAACAGTACCCTTCAGATCCATGTGATCAGAAACACACATAAGGTACATTGTTAATAACTTTCTAATTCTTGTATTCAGCACTGAGCCAGATTATGTTAGAATGTAAGAAGACTCCCGAAGTCTGCCTACCCCAGCAAACAGATGATTCTGGGAAGCCCATAGGCAAAACATAAAAGCAAATACACTTTTCCATTAGTGCATGATAATGTACGCTTGCTCTGATACTGGAGGTAATATCTATCCCCAATGACTAGTAGACTGCCTTGTCTGAATGTCCTTGAATTTAAAAAGGATTTTCCTGCTCTCTTATCTAAAAAGGGTACCAGTTACCACTTCACAGCTCTATTCCCAAAGATGTGGGAGCTGCAATGATCCATAAACATTAGTGTAGTCAATTGGAATATTTTCGCTCCCTTTGTGCCATCAGAGAGGATGAGATTAAAATCTAAAGGAACCAGAAATCTTTGCAACAGGAGTTTGATTTAAGTGCTACTTGTGTCTAAAAGAAGGGGGGGAAACAGCATAAACTTTTGGTGAACTGCAAACATGTGCCATTCACCAGTGTTTGGTTTTTTCGTTTTTGCAGGGTTTGAGCCCTGCAGAAAACCCCCCGATATAAATACATTTTCTGTCTTTTTAATGGATCATCTTTTACAGAAAACCTGAACCACATGAGAGAAACAAAGGCCAAATATTATTCTTTAATTCTAACCAGTAGTTTGAAGACATGACAGAGCTTATTAAATATGGGCCTCTGGAGGCAAAAGAATGTTCTGTGGCTGACTTGGACTAGGACAGCACCACGGTTTATAACAAGACTGCATTTCTGATGTTAACATAGCCACTGAAACAAAAAAAGCACTCCACAACTTGCAAACTAGCACAACAAAATCTGTACATACAACACCTCTTAAAAAAAAAACCGAAATAAAACATACATATACCGAGGAGACAGCCAGGCATCTCAAAGCTTAATCACTCAACTTCCAGCTAAATTCATGACCTTGCAAACAAACAATCACCAATATTTGAAGGTTTAAAAATGTTTCATGGCTGCAGAGCTAGGGGTATATCAAAACTAAGATGGACCATTTATATAATGATATAAAGTGAGTGATTCGGCAAATACACAGTCTTGTCTTTTGGAGAAAAGTTATCTTTCTTAAATGAACCATCAATAAGCAAAGATAATAGTCTTTATCTTTCCAGAATCCATGTGAATTGGGTAAACTATGAAATTAATATGAAATTCCTAGACTTATTTTTTCCTCACAGTGAATTGACAGTGGTAAAGAGACATAAGTAAAGTGAGCAAATTACACAAAAGCTAACACCAGTATATGGTTTCAAATCTTACTGGTATCCTACACATTATGTTGAAATAGATTTACATCCTAGCTGAGAATTCTAGGAATTGCATTTTCAATGTATAAAAAATGTGTCAGATTAGGGAAGGCTACTTTTAGCTTTTGCAAAAAGCATCTTGCAGAGAAAAGATAGCAAAGACAGAGTGAACACGCATGGCCCCAGTGGACCAAATATAGTATCTGTTATGGACACTAAAAACCAGCAACTCTTGCAAGTGCAAATAACCCCTACTCCATTCAGGCAGGCTTACAAATACAGTTTAAATGATATCCAAATAATATTATTTATATAAAAATAGACATCTATTAAACTAAATGCTTTAAAATGGGAATTCAAAAGGAACAAGCATTGGAACTATCTAAATCTAGAGGTAACTAATAATATAAGTTATAACTGTTAGAAGTTACTTATAACCGTTATTAGGCACTTGACAAAGAACTGCATCCCTATTCTATTACAGTTTTCCTATTTTGATTTACTTTGGGGCCTCTTTCATATTATGGTTGCTTATTTTTCATTTGTAAACAATTGTTGAAATAAAATAATACATTAAATACAGGCATTTAAATATTTGTCCTTCAGATACAATCATATCACCTTAAAAAAAAAGAAAACAAAACCATCAATGCACATACACTCACTGTACCCATAAAAATGCTGTAACTGCTACTGTTTTCTTGAAGAAATGCTCTACATGTTACTGGCACATGGTGGCTTGCGTGGGCTAACTCTGCTTTCTGAGAATTTCCCATCTGGCCTATGAATCTAGTAACCTTTGCTTGTTCCAAACTACCTCTTCTTCAGAACTAATTAGTAATAAAAGGTTACAGTTGAAAATAGTCTGAAAAATGAGAGAGGTGCAAAATGCGCAGTTCAATAGCATCCTTTTAGCCTGCACCTTGAGCCTGAGAGTACTCAGCAGAGCCACTGCCAAATTTTAGCCATCCTGCTAGAGGGGTCACCTGGAACCTGACATGTCTGCTTTGGGAATGTGTTCCTTGACATGCTGTACAAAGCATAGAGCTAATACAAGTTTGGCACTCCTGTTACAGTATATGGCAAAGTGTGACTTACCCTACAAGACTGATCTCCTGGATATAAGAGCTGGGCATGTGTCAAAACTAAGAAACATCTTGGCTAGGTTTACAGGATAAATCCTAAGCTCAGGGTAATAAAGCACAAATGCCATATTCATATGTGCCCCAAAGAATAAACTATAATGTAGCGTGAATGCTGTTTCACCTAGCATACTAAAACATCATAAGAGGCTGAAATATAAACTTCCTAATCCCATTTTAATGGATTCTAATATCTTACACAAACTCAGCCACTACAAATACATATTATCCTTCCCTCTATGCCAGCTGCTTCCAATCTAGTATTCTCCAGATGTTTTAAAACTACAATTTCCACCATCCACAGCTAGTTGAACCATTGTGTCCTGTGCTTTACAATTAACTTTGACCTTTTTTAAAAAAATGCAGAAAGTCCTAATGGTTGGGGAAACCCATCCTAGACCTGAGAATAACTGTCTTCGGCACCAACAGATATTTGGCAGCTTTTGACTGCTGAGAATGAGAGGTTACCGACTGCATGAAAACAAGAAAGCCAGTAGATTATTAGCTATCTTGAGATTCTCATCATGTTCCAACTTTGGGATGGTGAGGGGATAGCTAAAACGTCTTATAGTGGTACTTCCTTTTTCCTCCTTAATGAAGCTCCTGGTGGTGCCATTATCTTGAACACTGCTGGCAGCTGGGTGATCTACTTTTTTCAGAAGCAGTCCAAGTCTTTTTGCAGCTTGAAGCAAAGGAGTGTCAAGCTTCCGATAGACAAGAAAGACCAAACAAATCAGAATCCCGTGGCTTGAAATTTCCTCAAATAACATGTTTATTGGTTACATAGTATTGGCATGGTCAAAAGTGAAACCAAGTCTGAAATCCTCTTCAAAGAGAAACAATATTACAAAGTTAAACTTCCTACTGCAATGCTATGCAATCAGCTACGTTCCCCATAGAATGGTTTGGCGGGCTTTCTAACCAAATACTCACGCCCTCCATCTAACAGACAGAAATGATCATGGTTCCCACGGGACAGTAAAATGTTTAGACTAGTAAAAATCCTCCGCACCCCCTCCCATTCTGGGTGGCAACCTAGAACGACCAAAATGCCTGCAGCCAGGTTTGTTGTAGAGTTGACAATGACATTCCAGGTAGCAAAGCAACTGAACAGCAGCTAAAACTTACTTTAACACTGGTGATGGAACAGTGTCCTTCACAAAAGTCCAGGTAACAGTTTAGTTTGGGAAGCCAAGGACAAATCATGTGGTATACAAAGCTAGCCAATGCCCCCGTAGTATTGCCATATCTCATACTTTATGTGAATTATGTTTAACGATAAATGATAAATAACCTTTATTGTCATTTTTATATTGTGGGCACAATGGCACACATAAAAAATGAAATTTAGTTGCCCGCTCTCAAAGTGAAACATATACATGACACACACCTAAAACATACTATGTACAACATATATATAGACCCACATCCCTACATATACATAGCAAATAAATATTAAATACTGTCCATCTTGAATATATAACGCAAGGAGGAAGTTGAGAGTTTAATGGCTGAATCTGGATGTTCTGCTACGGATACCACGAAGCCTCCTCCCAGAAGGTAACAAGGAAAACAGGTCGTGAAGAGGATGTGTAGTGTCCCAGAAAATCTTGCGGGCCCTGCTCAAGCAACGCTTCTGTGCTATGTCCTGGATGGTAGGGAGGGAACTGCCAATGATCTTTGCTCTAGCTAAAAGTAGGTATAGGTCTGAGTCCTTTGACCTACATTAGCTACTTATGAGATATTAAGTATCCTATAATGATTCAGTTACCTGACCAGAAGATAAATGCATGCATGCAAACCGTTTACAGGTAGTCCTTGACTTATGACCACAACTGAGCCCAACATTTCTGTTGCTAAGTGAGAGATTTGTTAAATGAATTTTACCCCATTTTACGACTTTCCTGCCACAATTGTTAAGTAAATCACTGCAGTTAGTAACACGGTTAAGTGAATCTGGCTTCCCCATTGACTTTGCTTGTCAGAAGGTTAGAAAAGGGGATCACATGATCCCAGGACACTGCAACTGTCATAAATATGAACCAGTTGCCAAGCATCCGAATTTTAATCATGTGACCATGGGGATGCTGCAATGGTCATAAGTGTGAAAAATGGACATAAGTCTGTTTTTAGTGCTGTTGTAACTTTGGACAGTCACTAAATGAAGTGTTGTAAGTTGAGGACTACCTATATACCGAACAGGAGGATCAAAACTGTTATGAACAGAGCAGGCTGCCAGAATCCCGCCATAGGATGGCGGTCCTGGTACTAAAGACAAAATATTTTAATAAAACAATAAATTTAATTACAAGTGTGATGGATGTACAATTGGAGAATGCATTTTCAGAAGTTAGGAGAGATGTTTGTTTTTATATACCCATTAGCCAGAACAGATGGAAGATGAGTCCAAGGCAGCCTTTAATTTCTAGCAAGCAAGGCAGAGGTAAAGACATAATGCAACATATTTAAAAAAATAGACAAAGGCATGGGGAACTAGAATAAAAGTGTTCTCATACATCCGACATACAATTAATTTTGAAAAAAAGTCCTAGATTAAAAAAATACTATAAAATAATTCAGCCACAACATACTGTATGCTACTAAGCAGCAAAAGTCCAAATAATATAATTATCAGCAATTTGGGGATTAGAAAACTATTAGAAACTTATTTCTGCTGGAACTTATGAAGAAAGAGAGCAATAATCATTTCTTTTCCTCTGTGCCATCCAGACAAAAGAAATCTACTGTCAAATATGTCCAATTCAGGGACAGCTGCTGTCTCAAAGCCGTACATAGTTTTATAAAATAGAACAAAGAAAAAGGAAATGTCAGGATTATAGTGTTTTAGACACTACAGCCATAGAACAATATCTTTATTAGTCATTAGGGATGACTTTATTAGTCATTAGGCCAAGACTACTTTTCCTTAAAAAAACAACAACCCAAAACAAAACAAACTGGTCAGGAACATCCCTTATGACTAATTTGGTTATTTCAGACTAAAGCATTGCAAAATGATCAAGCATGAACTAATAACCATTCTTGGATCATTCCATTATTGACAACAATGGCTCAGTCTGGATACAGTTGTGAGTACAGCAGCAATGCAAAGGTGTGCTCAGAATGTTCCTTTCGATAGATATGCTTCTCAACTTGTATTGCAATGCACAATTCTCCTTGAAGAGAAGTGGATGCCTTGCATATCAAGCAATGCTGTAATGCAGTTGTGAATCCAAATAGAGATCACTCTCCTGCTAGTATAGATGGTTTGTGATTTACAAGGGATTTTTTCTTGGATAGGGAAAGACTTCTAGGAATTGCCACAACTACAGAGTCCAGACAGGACTTTAGTAATACATTTTTAAAGTGAAATAGCCTTGACAGATTAAAAAAATGTTTATGGAAATAGATTTTAAAAACTCTCAGTGTGAAAAGTAGAATAAAATAGAAGGAACTGAATCCAAGTTTTCTTTTGTTAACTGTATAATTGAGCAATAATTAATCTGACAGTCACATTCAAGAGTAGATGAAACAGTGTACGAACCCAAAGCTTATTCATAATGGCCAACTGAATGGGTGAATGTGGACCATTGCATCTTGATGTGCATTTATTTCATGTCTCTCTTCAGTGAAGACTCATGTCAGTCAAAGTATAGAATAAAAGGATTAGATATTGGACAGTAAAGGTTTTAATTTAAGTTCCAGCTTATTGAGATCCCTCTAATTCAAATATTCATGTCATTTATATTTAATGTACCTGCCAACAAGCATCTGTAGAAGTTCTAGAACTCCTTCATACATTTTGCAGCATTTAAGGCATGTTTTCTACCTCATGCACATATAGCTGAGAAAAATAACACCCACATTTCCAGGGAATATAATTGTGTAACACATTCATTTACTACTTCCATAGAGTTACGTAAAAGATTTTAAATATACATGATAAAAAACAATGGATAGTAGCACCATTAAGTGACATCAGTCTTCCCGCACTCTCCAGATTTTCTCCAAGTTAGCATAGACCATTCTGGGGTTTGTAATACCAGCACAATAAGGAGCACCAATTTAGACAAGGCTGTTGCATAGATAACACAACATTCATTTTTCTCCTCCCCAGTAAATAGGCACAGAAATCTACCTTGAAGAGGATATGACTTTTGGTCTACAGTATATAACTTGGTATGAGGTCCATTAACCAGTGGTGGTTCTCTAGGGATCCAGTGAGAAACATCTCCCAGGCCTTTCTAGATATACTAAAAAGTTATCCTTAGACATTCAGTAACATCCATATGCTTTTTTCTTTTCACATGGTAAATTCTTTTTCTCTTTGATAGTCTTCCTCATTATGTTTAAACCAAAATTCTGCCCATGCAAATATTTGATGTTTCTCCAGTGTTTTGATTACAATGCAATCAACACTGCTCTTTCTGTTTAACAACCCCAGCAGCACCTTCCATTTATATAACCTTTTATCAAAGGAGAGCATCTTAGTTGTTACACCAGCAGCATGGCTAACGTCAACACAGTTCTCAGAATAGAATTTATTAGCTACATGAATGTGAGAGGGCCAGCAATGGAAATACACATTGATGTAATCCATACTAACAGAGTGACTATTGTTTCTGCTGGTGGCTGGCTGAGGAAGCAGGGATGCTCCAGGTAAACTCAGGACTTCTTTGCATAAAATCAAAGGGCTGGAAACCATTGACTGCAGGATGAGGGGAGATATCTTGGCAAAAATCCCACAAATAAACCACAAATCTTCCCAGAAAAGAACTAGGAACAAACCAGAAATGCTAGAGAACAAAGTAAGTGATACAAGCAAACAACCTAAATGTAAAGAACCAAGCACTAAACTGGGGGTGATGTGAGATCATAATTAAGAAGCAGGAGATATGAAAATAAATACAAACATTACAGATTCTGTGCGAGTAGGATACAGGGGTAGCCCAATAAGACCTGCCTGAAGTGAGAAGAGCATCTATTGCACCACTGGTGTTTCCACTCTGCATTCTTTCACCAATGAGAGTAGCACTACCACACCCCCTTTGCTGCTGTCCCACAAATCTCTCACTAATAGCAGATTATGGAAAGCAGCACGCCTTAAATACAATGAAGCAGCTGTTCTAAGCAGCAATTGGGAACAGTTGTCTACAGTAATAGTAGTGGAGCTCTGCAGTCATACAGATTCCCAAAAGTCTTGCTTGGGTGAAAAAGTCAATCCAGTGCAGCAAGGTATTTTACTGAGAGGTGTGCTACCTTCAATTCAGTAATTCAACAGATGAGACAGCTGCTGTAATTCCAGCTCTGTGTTCTTTCAACTGCAAGAGAGATGAAATAAGGGACTTGAATTCTAAGTCCATTTGTTGGGCATGAGTAGATCTCTCCATCCGTTTGAAATCTGGTATCAATAGAACTCTTTTGACTATGACATAGTTGGAGAACTCAAGAGGTGGGAATATTACACACAGTAAGATAGGAAGTGAAACTGAAATGGGACATATGTATCCTTAGTTTTATGCTTCAGACATTCAGGATAATAAAAGAACAAAGCTTTAAGTCTTTACTGTCATTTGCCAAAAAGTTCTGAGGGACAAATGTGACATGACTTATTAAAGACAGTTATACTGGAGTAACAGATTGGTTTAGGATTATGATATCAGGCAAAGCATTTAACAGTTGCTCAAGTAAAATTACATCCAAACCACTCAAAATTATTGAAATCTCTGAAAATGAGGAAATTTTAATTAGGAAAATATGGAGCCACCTATATTCATCTTCCTATAATCTCTGCATTTTGCTGGCCTGAATTATAATATATATTAGTATCTCATCTATTTTCATTTATTCTATTTTGGAAGGTCTCAACTGTTTGGCCTACTTGCGTGAACCCCTGAAAAGCATTACTAGCAAAACTGAATATACTATTGGGTTCCAGCTGATACAACAAGCAAGTAAGCAAGCACCAAAAGTTGGTGAAGAAGGTTCCTGGATCTGTGTCTCAATTTGGTGGTGAAGTAACTGCTTCAGTTTGTGTAAAGATCTATGAACTACTAGGACAATTCTCCTCTAAGATCTTTTCCCCTCAAAAGTGGGGATCAAGTCTCTGTGCAAAAAAGGTGCTACTGAAATCTATGACTGACATGTACATTGTTATCTTCTCTCTGTATCTGCCCTAAGAATCCAACTGGCTGATTCATTGTACTTGATAAAGTCCACCATTTAAATGTATGGTAAGACACTTAAAAGCACCTACTGATAATTATTGGTTTTACACAAGCTTTCCCAACAATGTGCTTTCCAAAGGTATCAAATTTCAGTTTCTACAATCCCCAACCAACATGGGAATTGAAGACCAATGCATCTAGAAACTGGCTGTCTAGGAATGACTGATCTTACAAATTAGGACAATGAGAATGAAAGGCCGATATTAAAAAAAATAGACCATAGCAGAGCTCTAATTTTACAGATTATGAATGGACAAAAATGTGGAAAGCTTTTTGACATGTGCTACCACTGAAATGAAGGAGCCGATATCAAACTCCTAGCCATGCCTCTAGGGAGCTGAGTTTCATACTAACAGGGAGAGCTTGTTTCTTCCCCCATTCTAAAATACTTACTCAAGTGGTTGTGAGGAAATCATGTAGCTCATTTGAGGTACGGGTTGTTCCATTTCCCATGATGTAGGCATTAAATCCATGTATGCAATCCTCTTCTCACAATGTAAAATGAACCTGTTTAATCTAAATATTTATTGAGACTCTCATTTTTTACCTTTTTATACATTAATAATAAAGGGCTTTCAGATCAGTAGGCAGGCAATTAAAAAAAAGCTTGAGTTGATTTATAAAATACATCATAAATTTGCTTAAAGAATAATCCCATTTTCTAGGAATACCTAATGGTTTTCTTTCTCTGTATTGATGAATGTCTAGCTGACCTAGACATGATTATGAGAGAATCAGCTGCAATAGCTTTTGAAACATCAGTGCTTCCTCAGAATGGATTCTATGCTTTGCTATTATTTCCTGCAGCATCTGATATTTGAAATTGCTCGTTTTAAGACTGAACAAAGCATGCTTGCAAAACGTATAAGCATGAATGAAGATTTTAACAATATGTAATATGAATGTGGCTGCTTCCAAAGCTCAACCAGTCTGTTTCTATCTGTGTGTAGAAGCACTTCTGCTTCACTTTGCATGTAATCTCATAGTGGCAACCAAGAATTTAAAAAAATTATATGAAGATTTTTATGGAGAAATAAATATGTTTTCTGAAAACCTTTGGTACATATTTTTCAACAAAATTCTATAGAACAATGGTTTCCAAGATGTGATAGAAGGATAATTAGTGCTTGTGACAGTAATGCAGTTTCTGGTGCAGGTGCCACAACAAGAAAAATGCCTTCAAAAAACGGATCCAATTGACAAAGTTTGCAAGATGGAGTTTCTCATTGAAATCTGATTATATTTTAACATTGTTGCTAAAAGTCTTGTAAGAATTTGAACGGATTATGGCAAAAGCCTTTGATGGCATTAATCCAATCCCTGCTTGAATATATTTTATAAAATATACTTTTATCATTGTATGTATACTTTTTCATGTAGTTTTGGCTAAATAACAAGAATATTAACAGAAAACAAATGGAAAAAGTAACAAAATAACAAGATTTATAAACTGAAGTTGAAAAGATTTGAAAGAAAAAAGTCAACCATAATACTAAGAGTAATTGCAGGCTTTGGAATGATATCAAAGTGTTATACCATATATTGAAAGTACATGGACTTTAAATGAATCTGACTTGCAAAAACTATTTTACTTGGAACTTCCTACATACATACTATGGCAACACCTCCAGGTTAGCACACCAATCAGTGGAAAATGCCTATCTAAATATCACAATATTTGATGGATGAACAGATAATAATAACAATAGATGACAATCTAGTGATTTGCATGAAGGAAACTTTGGGAATCATTGAGATAAATGAACATAAATAAGTAGAGCTATATAAAACTCTATTATACTCTATAAAGGGAATATAATAAAACAAGGTATTATTGGAAGTCACTTCCGATAATAACACTTTCGCTGCTTGTGACCTATCACACCACACTCAGTTGTTTTAGTTCAAATAAGGTGTAAATCAAGAGGTTTTTCAAGTTCCTGTTGGACTGCCATACTTGGATTGCAGGTGGCAAACTGTGAAAGCTTCTTCTAGAAGTACTGTTAAATACAATTCACAGATATATGTGAATTGTATTTAGCGGTAACTGATTGCCATTATGTAGATGTTCATGGAAACTATTTTGAATATAAATGTACTTTGACATATTTTGAATATTTAAAAATCAGAGGAGAAAACCCTTCACAATCCTAGCCTAATTTACTGTAGCTTTCTGAGAACAGAACAAGACCATCTATTCTTAAATACCATTAATTTAAAACAACAATACCAATGTGGAGGTGGGCCATTTTCCCAAGAACATTGCCTATGTGTGATATTCCAACCATTGTGGATTAGAGTTTCCATAGCAACAGCAGCTGGATAAGAATTCAATTTTCAAAGCAATTCTTAAATAAAACAAGTTGCAAACTGCAGACTGTATGCCTACAAAGAGAAACTAAACCTATGGCAATGAAGGGGAAATTGATGAAAGAGCATATTTTTATTTGGATGGAATGCAATGCCCTGTGAATGTACTGATTGCAATGCAGCTGACCTTAGTCAGAAGTAAAGCTGGTGAAAACCTTTGTAGGGGGCATGCCACATTGAATTCAACAGGAACCACTTCTGTATAATATGTTTAAGATTGTTCTCTAAGCCTCTGAAACCAACAGAATAAATTAGGGCCAAACTACCGTAGCACGTGGCTATGTAGCAATAGCACTTAGACTTATATAACTGCCTCAAAATGCTTTACAGCACTCTCTGGACAATTTATAACATCAGCATATTGCCCCCAACAACCTGGGTCCTCATTTTACTGACCTTGGAAGGATGGAAGCAGTGGTGGGATTCAAATATGTGAACAACCGGTTCTCTGTGTGGATGCTGCTTCTGGAAGTCCATTCTGGGCCTGGGCAACAAAAAATTAGCTACCGGTTCTGCTGAAGTGGTGCGAACCGGTTGAATCCCACCGCTGGATGGAAGGCTAAGTCAATCTTGAGCTGGTCAGGATCGAACTCCTGGCAGTGGAATGCAGAGTTAGCTTGCAATACTGCATTCTAACCACTGCACCACCACAACTCAATGTACCTTCTGTCATGACAGAAAAGATGATTAGCTTTCAATCCAATGTCAATCAGCACACATAATGGAAACTGGGATGGAATGTATAGAAGGTGATTCCTAAGGCTTGAAGATCAATGCTAATCATTTACAGTACCAGCAGAGTAGTGCAAGCTCATTTTGCTGACTTTAGTGTTCCTTGCTTTCTCTCTGAAGAAAGTGTGAATTCTAAGAACAAACTCTAGTAGTCATATTCTCACTGTTCTTCAAGCCACACATGAACAATACAAAACAAAACAATACTCCAGCTAAGCTAAGGGACATGACCAAAGCCTAGATGAACAAACCATTAAGCTACTTAGTGGTTTGCACTGCATTGCACTTTCAACTATTCCCTTGTTGATACAAGGAACATATCAAAATATAGCCTAATGCACTGTCCAGTAGTTGGGGGGAAATACACAGCTAAGGATGCCTGATACAATAGAATAAACAGAAAGTGCTCACTCTTTAAAGACTCCTTATCTAGTCTAATACAGAAGCATTTCACAACATGCTAGGATAATTAGGGGGCATAAAATAACCAGACCAGTTGTTTCAATTCTCAGTAACATGAAGAAAACTTTTCACCAAATACACAAACTTAGCAAGATACAAAACACCTTTCTTGGTTAATACAATTAAATTAGACTAGACATATTATCCAGTTCCTTCAACCATTCATCTTATGTTTCAGCTTCTAGCTCTGTAATCATCTTTGTTGCTCTTCTCTGCACTCTTTCTAGAGTCTTTGCATCTTTTTTTTTTGTATTGGAAACATAATTCTAAGTGTGGTCTCACCAAGGCAGTATATAGATCTTTATACTATTTCTTTGTTGATGCAGCCTAAGACTGCATTGGCTTTTTTGGCAGCTGAGGTGAGCCAACCTCTGCTGGAGCAATGTAGATTGATTTGGAAATAAGCTAATTAAAAGCACCAGAAAATGGTTCAACTTTTTAAAAGAGCATTCTAAATTCAAGGCAATTCCCTCCTAAATTCAATTTTAAATCTCTTTCTGTCTGTTATATCTCTCATCTCTCATCCAATACACACACACACACATAAAGGAAGCATTACAACTTGATACAGTCCTGTCTCTAATACCAGTTTTTCAAATTTCAAATCCTTGGAGCAGACTCTTTTAAGAACAGAGGAGTATATACAGTAGATAGAAAGAAGCAATCTTTCAAACTATTGCTGTATTTACCACTTAAATATAAAATAAATTGATTTTTTGTCAAGTGTCAGTTATTCATGTATTTCTGCTCACATAATATTGCCTTTTCCTTCAAAATTATTTGCTTAAAACTCTTATGTATTCTAATGTGCATCACAAGGCAAAACCTTTTCAGTCAAGATACCTCAAATGGGTTAACTTAAAAAATGCTTTAAAAAAAAATCCACAATGCATAACTCCTGTGGAATTGAAAATTGGCAATTTTATGACATTTTATGCATATTATCACAAAACATTTCCTGATATTTGACTGTGCTGTACAGTTCAACATGGGCTACTTTCAAGTTAGATACATCTCCAAATATCTCCCTGAATTTTATGAACTTTTCAAGTACATTAGAAACTCTTCCGTTGTTGAAGGACTTGAGGTATCTGGCAAAGAATATCTGCAGGAGAAGGATTGGCAAAACTTGGGGCAGAGTGGGAAGGGGGAATCTGCCTACAATCATTATATAGCCACAAGTGAACTCAGTCCAACCCACTTGGCAAGTGCTATTGGCTCTTATCTAACTCTAAGTAGGTGTCCACCTTTAGTTGAGAAGATTCTTGTGCATAGGCTTTAGCAATACATCAGTTTAATTGAACCTTCACATGTGGACCTAGTCTTTTGTCATCTGACAATAATTCTGAAATAATGACCCAATGGGACATGGGTTGTCTAGTAGTTCCTGTGTATAAAACTAACGTGTTTTGATAATTTTTATTTCTCCCTGTTTCCATTATAAGCCAATCCCACTGATTATTCATAGCATAGTAATAGTTCAATAAGAAAGTGGGGGGAAGACATTGTCTTTGCACTTGAAGCAGAGCATTTAACAGAAGCAGATTCCTGCTCAAATTTTATGCTATATTATTCCCCACCTTCCCTTCACCACCCTTTAAGAATAAGCTTTCTGACAACAATCTCCTGTGTTGATCCTCTGTGAAGACTGGGCCTGAAGAAGAGTCAAATATGGTAATATATTAATGAGAACTTCTTTCCAGAGAGAGAAAGAGAAATTAAGAGCGAGAGAAAAAGCAGCCGCTGGCAGAGATTTCAAACACTTGGGGAGTGGGGTTGTCATATGGCAGAGTGCAAAAGGAAGGAAGGCTGCTTGAAGAAAAACAGCTTTTTAATAATTTTTTGTGCTGAATTAATTAACAAAAGACACACACACACACACACATACAGCAGCAACTTCAAACACAGTAATACAATCATAGTTAAAAAAGGAGGAAAAAAAGGAAAAAGAATGCCAAATTATATTGCAGCCAGAAAAACTCCTACAACTTTAAAAAGTTGCTTGAAAACTACTTTGTCAGAAAAAAATCTAATTCAAATAACGAGAAACAACATATTATCAATAATCAGCTACTGAAAATTAGATATAGATTTCTCCTTCCACTGTTTTATATAATAATGCTTTAAGATTGTGTGTTTCAAATTTGTCAATATTAAGATGTGTCCCTTCAACTCCATGAATTTCCCAGCCACGATGCTTTAAACCAAAACACATGCCTGGAAAAAAAATTACAGTTCTTGGTATCTTGAAAAGTATCAAGTAATGGGATATATCTATGAAGAACATTTTCATGTTTAATGCTTAGCAATTAACCATGTTCGTTTTAATAGTCCTGTTGGCCTCAAATCTCACAGCAATACGACAATACTACCATGCTTATGAATTATTGCTCTGAGCTACAGTATATCTCCAACAGATCATAACCAACATTTATTAAACATTCTTCATTTCCAATAGGTATAAAACAATTTTATGTCATTGTGTTAACTTTATTTTAAGATAATAGAAACTAATTTTATGATATTTAAACTAGTCTTTCATTGTTTACCATGAAAAAGATTCTAAGCTCACATAAATTCATTTAACTTTCTATAGAAATGGTTGCTAGTTTAAGAGCTACAGTCAAATACTCCAAAAGCTAAAAGCAATGTAGCAACTGGATGATATAAACCTATTAATAAATGTTTAAGCTAATTTTACTGTCAAGAAGCACTCCAATATAAACCAAGTTCAGTTTTTAAATTGTTGTAAAGAATTTAAAGTAGTTTCTCAAACTAAGCTGATCTGAAATAATGTCAAGTGAAGTTTACAAAAAAACAAACCAGAACTAGATGCCATTTTTACACTAGGGTGATACCACAACATAAACCTTTTGTGGTAAAATGGGTTTAAATTATATCTGCAGCCCAGTCTTTTCCAAGTATTTCTTGCAGCATTAAGTACAGAAGTTGAAATAATCTAAACAGAGTTGAATTCCTTATTACAATCAATAACCGAAAAAAAGTTACTCAGACAGTCATAAGCCTGAAAATTTTGGTAGTTAAACCCACCTGTCTCAACTCGTATAATGAAAATTTCATAGGGTGTCCTTGCCAAATAAATTTTTCAATTATGAAAAATAACTAAATGCCTTGGGAAGTAAGGAATCTCTCAAAGAAGCATGAATTTGTTTTAAATGAAAACTGTTTACTTTTCAGTAGCAGAAACTGCATTTAAAAGAATAAAAGAAATTGACAACAACAATGGCTAGAGATGCAAGGACATAAGATAAAAGATTGTGGCCCCTTTCCCTCTTTCATTCAAGAGGTTGCGTTTAATGTGACCATTTACTTTTGTTTGTCATCCAAAAATCATGCAAATTCACATTATTTCTTATGGAAAAATGGGCTGCCATATTTTCATGGTACAATTTTGGAAACTCAAGAAATGCCTGTGGATTGCTCACCGCTGGTTTAAGCCAAGCACAGATCGCTTTTTCTTCCATGAAAAAGCAAACTCCAATTTTTCTTATCTTCTCTAGCTAAGTGTTTTGTATTTTTTTTTCCTATTCACTGTTTACCTTTTCTCTAAACCAGGGGTAGGCAACCTTGGCTCTCTTATGACTCGTGGACTTCAACTCCCAGAATTCCTGAGCCAGCATGGCTGGCTCAGGAATTCTGGGAGTTGAAGTCCACGAGTCATAAAAGAGCCAAGGTTGCCTACCCCTGCTCTAAACCTTTATGGGGATTGTAAACAATTTCTTCTTGTTTGTGAATAAGGATAAGCAATGATTAAGTTGGAATATACCTAGAATTTTATGTCTAAGGTGGAATAGAAATTGGCCATTGGGGTATTAGTAACAGTCCTCATCATTCCTGGTCATGGACCATGGCAGAAATTTCCAACCTATTTAAAAAAAAATGTTATTTGTATAGAAAAGATGCAACACCCTCCTGACATTTCGAAAGAGCCTTAAGACCTGGCTCTGCCAGATGGCTCGGGGACCCAATGGGGGGGGGGGGCTTCATATTGAGCTAGTTGATTAATTAAAACCTAATTCCACCTTTCTACCACCTGTGTATCCATCTCTCACTTTTCCCATCTAGTTTTAATGGTTTGTAATTGTCAATGATTTTATCTGCTATGTGTGATTTTAATGTCTTTTCTGCTTTAAAGTGTTATGCTGTAAGTGGCCCAGAGTCGCTGGATATGAGATGGGCAGCAAATAAATTTTCTAAATAAATAAACAAACAAACAAACAAACAAATAAATAATAAAATAAAAACATCTGCTTATTGGGAATTGTGTTACTACTGTTACTACTTTTTAAAATATATTTAAATAAATATCTTTAAATTTATTTCCTGACAATGCGAGATATTAATCAATGGAATAGCTTACCTACAGAAGTTGTGGGTGCTCCATCAGTGGAGGTTTTTAAGAAGATATTGGATAGACATTTTTCTAGAATGATATAGGATGTCCTGCTTCAGCAGGAGGTTAAACTAGAACAGGGCTTTTCAACCTTTTCACCAATTGTACCACTTTTAGAATATGGCAATATTCAAGTACCACCAGTCGCCTAGCAAGATGTCAAAAAAAAAACAACGGAAAAAAGTGATAAAGTACAGGTAGTCCTCACCGCCCTTTAATATAATCTCTTCTCTCACCCCTTTTAATATCATCTCTTCCCCCACCACCTTTAATATCATCTCTTCCCTCACCCCCTTTAATATCATCTCTTCTCCCACCCCCTTTAATATCATCTCTTCCCTCACCCCCTTTAATATCATCTCTTCTCCCACCCCTTTAATATCATCTCTTCCCTCACTCCCTTTAATATCATCTCTTCTCTCCCCTTCAGCAGGACCCAGGCATTGCCTTGTGCAGCTCCAGCTGAATCTCTGCCTGAAGATTGTGTGAGGTTGCCTGCCACCCCCAAGGCCGCCGCCAATCAGCTGGAGCTGTGCGCTTTGATCCTGGGCTCTCAGTAGGACCCAGGCAACGTGCAGTTCCACCTGACTTTCCCACAAGCCTGTGCGGCACTGCTGCCGCTTCACCTCATCCACTTTTACACTTTTTTTTTTACAATTTTTTTACAGCGCTTTTCAACCCGTCGTACGCGTACCCTCTGCCAGGTGCCAACATACCACTAGTGGTACGCGTACCACCGTTTGAAAAGCCCTGAACTAGAAGACCTCCAAAGTCCCTTCCAACTTTTATTCTGTTAAATATTCTTTCACACACAGTAGTCATATCTAAGAATAGATATGCAAGTAGGATGAATCAGATTACATTTCTGAGTATGAAGAATCAACCAAATGAAGTTTCCATGCAATTCTGCAGATTAACAATAAAATGAATTAAAAAGTCCTAACTTTTTTTTATTTATGATAGGCAGAGATCTAACATAAATTCATTAGAGAGTTCCATAAAAGTAGATTTGCAAGTCCTGTCCAAGTGGACTTTGCTATAGCACAGATGGCAATACAGAATAAAGTCTCCTAGAGCTAATTTCAATAAACTTAGAGAGGGTTTGGGAAGGATTCCATGGATGAGAATCCTCAAGGGGAAAACAACTCAAGAAGCTTGGGAAATTTTGAAAAGTGAGATAATAAAAGCCCAGTCTAGCACAATACCAACAAAGAGGAAAAATAACAGATCTCAAAAGAAACCAGCATGGCTGCATAAAGAACTCTCTGATAAATTGAAAGATAAAAAGGACAAGTATAGAAAGTGGAAAGAGGGCCACATAACTAAGTCAGAATATCAGCAAATAGCCCGAGCCTGCAAAGATAAAGTGAGGAAAGCTAAGGCTCATAATGAACTAAGGCTTGCGACCAAAGTCAAAAATAACAAAAAAAGCTTCTTTCAACATGTAAAAAACAAGAAAAAAGTGAAGGAAATGATTGGTCCACTAGTGGCTGAAAGTGGCAAGAAGGTGACAAGCAATAGGGAGAAAGCAGAACTATTTAACTCATTTTTTGCATCTGTCTTTAAACAAAGGGAAAAAACAGACCAACCTATCAGAAATAGTGCCATAAAAAACAATAGAAACACAAGTTAAGATAGGCAAGAAAATGGTAAGTGAGCACCTGTCCAGCCTAGACGAGTTCAGATCACCAGGACCAGATGGATTACACCCCAAGGTTCTCAAGGAACTGGCAGATGTGATCTCAGAACCACTGAACTATATTTTTCAAAGATCCTGGAGCACTGGGGAACTACCAGAGGACTGGAAAAGAGCTGATGTAGTTCCCATCTTCAAAAAAGGGGGAAAAATGGATCCAGGAAATTACAGACCTATCAGCCTGACCTCAAACCTGGGAAGATTCTGGAAAAGATAATCAAACAACGAATCAGCAAACACCTAGAGGCAAACAAAGTCATTACTAAAAGCCAACATGGGTTTGTCAAAAACAGATCATGCCAGACAAATCTTATTGCATTCTTTGACCAAATGACAAAATTAGTGGATCAGAGGAATGCTGTGGATATAATTTACTTGGACTTCAGTAAGGCATTTGATAAAGTAGATCACAACCTACTACTCGATAAGATAGAAAAATGTGGGTTAGACAGCATTACCACCAGATGGATTCGTAGCTGGCTGACTGGCCGTACTCAGCCTGTGGTCCTCAATGGAACCACATCTACATGGAGGGAAGTGTGTAGTGGGGTGTCCCAGAGCTCTGTTCTGGGCCCAGTGCTCTTCAACATCTTCATCAACGATTTGGACGAGGGGATCAATGGGGAACTCATCAAATTTGCAGTTGACACCAAGCTGGCAGGAATAGCCAACACTCCAGAAGACAAGCTTAAGTTACAGGAGGATCTGGACAGACTTGAACACTGGGCGCTATCTAACAAAATGAAATTCAATGGTGAAAAAAGTAAGGTTCTACATTTAGGCAAGAAAAACCAAATGTACAGGTATAGCATAGGGGGTACCTTGCTCAATAGTAGTAACTGTGAGAGGGATCTCGGAGTCCTAGTGGACAATCACTTAAATATGAGCCAGCAGTGGGCTGCAGCTGCCAAAAAAGCCAACACAGTGCTGGGCTGCATTAACAGAGGGATAGAATCAAGATCACGTGAAGTATTAATACGACTTTACAATGCCTTGGTAAGGCCACACTTGGAATACTGCATCCAGTTTTGGTCACCACGATGTAAAAAAGACGTTGAGACTCTAGAAAGTGTACAGAGAAGAGCAACAAAGATGATTAGGGGACTGGAGGCTAAAACATATAAGGAACGGTTGCTGGAATTGGGTATGTCTAGTTTAACAAAGAGAAGGACGAGGGGTGACATGATAGCAGTGTTCCAATATCTCAGGGGCTGCCACAAAGAAGAGGGAGTCAAGCTGTTTTCCAAAGCGCCTGAAGGCAGGACAAGAAACAACGGATGGAAACTAATCAAGGAGAGAAGCAACCTAGAACTAAGGAGAAACTTCCTGACAGTTAGAACAATTAACCAATGGAACAACCTGCTTCCAGAAGCAGTGAATGCTCCAACACTGGAAGTTTTTAAGAAGAGACTAGACAGCCATTTGTCCGAAATGGTATAGGGTTTCCTGCCTGAGCAGGGGGTTGGACTAGATGACCATCAAGGTCCCTTCCAACTTTATTATTATTATTATTATTATTATTATTATTATTATTATTATTATTATTATTATTATTATTATTATTATTATTATTATTATTATTATTATTATTATCTTTTTTGTTTTTTGTATATTGCAAACCCCCTCCCTTGTTTTTTGTCTGACAAAAGACATGCAGTTATAAAATGTAGGGCTTTTTTAAAAGCTTCTATTGTGGAAATTTATATAACCAGAATGATTAATAACAACAAGAACAACAACAACAACAACAACAACAACAACAACAACAACAACAACAACAACAACAACAACAACAACAATAATAATAATAATAATAATAATAATAATAATAATAATAATAATAATAATAATAATAATAATAATAATAATAATAATAATAATAATAATAATACTAAAAGTTGGAAGGGACCTTGGAGGTCATCGAGTCCAACCCCCTGTTCAGGCAGGAAACCCTATACCATTTCGGACAAATGGCTGTCCAGTCTCTTCTTAAAAACTTCCTGTGTTGGAGCATTCACCGCTTCTGGAGGCAGGTTGTTCCACTGGTTAATTGTTCTAACTGTCAGGAAGTTTCTCCTCAGTTCCAGGTTGCTTCTCTCCTTGACTAGTTTCCATCCATTACTTCTTGTCCTGCCCTCAGGTGCCTTGGAGAATAGCTGACTCCCTCTTCTTTGTGACAACCCTGAGATATTGGAACACTGCTATCATGTCCCCCCTCGTCCTTCTCTTTGTTTAAACTAGACATACCCAATTCCAGCAACCGTTCCTTATATGTTTTAGCCTCCAGTCCCCTAATCATCTTTGTTGCTCTTCTCTGTACTCTTTCTAGAGTCTCAACGTCTTTTTTACATCGTGGTGACCAAAACTGGATGTAGTATTCCAAGTGTGGCCTTACCAAGGCATTGTAAAGTGGTATTAATACTTCACGTGATCTTGATTCTATCCCTCTGTTAATGCAGCCCAGCACTGTGTGTGTTGGCTTTTTTGGCAGCTGCAGCCCACTGCTGGCTCATATTTAAGTGATTGTCCACTAGGACTCCGAGATCCCTCTCACAGTTACTACTATTGAGCAAGGTACCCCCTATACTATACTGGTACATTTGGTTTTTCTTGCCTAAATGTAGAACCTTACTTTTTTCACCATTGAATTTCATTTTGTTAGATAGCGCCCAGTGTTCAAGTCTGTCCAGGTCCTCCTGTATCTTAAGCCTGTCTTCTGGAGTGTTGGCTATTCCTGCCAGCTTGGTGTCATCCGCAAATTTGATGAGTTCCCCATCTATCCCTTCGTCCAAATTGTTACATATAACCCTTTTTTAAAAAGTAAAGTTCTTTTTTAAATAAAGTTCTGAATTGGGCATTAGAGGAAGAACGCATTGAAAAACTTAAAAACAGATATGGGATTAATTACATTTCTTTTTTAAAGAAACAATACTAACAAGGACAACGAAAAAGATTAGATATTTGCCAGTCAACGGTGATGTTAAATAAGTCTAAATAATTCAGGCTTAGAAACAAAGGAAAGTACTTGATATTTTCTAAGCAAATCTGAAGTACACCACTACTTTCCCACTTTGCTACAAAGCACCCCACCTCACAATCTGCACCTGCTTGATTTATTCCTGGCTGCATTGAATATACATCTTTTCTGCTGTTATATTTTTAGATTTCTCATTCAATACAGCTGTTGATTTCTATTGCTTGGGTTTCAATATGAAGTTTTCCTTAGAATATGTGTATTTGCCTTAAAGGGAAGGGTATGGTTGAATTTATTGGCACATATAATTCCATGATGAGATGTTTTTATGTTATTTCCTTTCTATAATAACTATTTAGTAGTTTATGAACCAGATATTCTGAATTTCCAAGGAAGTTCAGTTAAGTTTAACTTAACTGAATTGTACTATTAGATGCAGCACTTCGTTATAAGCAGCTTATTATGTATAAAACTCTGAAAGACAGAAAAACTGTTCTTATATTTTGATGTGGCATTTTAAATATATTTATATCTCCCCAAAAAAATATCTGCTGTTAAATTTAGTTCATGCTGAGGCACTGACAGTCTGAATACTTCCAAGGACTAGACCAAGTTATTTCTGATAAGCCAATCAGAGTTTGGAGACATTTTATTTTCACATGTATCACACACATTTTCCTTTTCTGGACTCATCCAATTCGAAGTTGCTTTAGCTCATTCTTCTTCCAAGTTTTTTTTCCCTTTAACATAGTTGACAGAGATTTGGTTCAAAGTGGAGAAGGGTCTACAAGCCTTATCCATTGTGAAAATAAACTCAAATCCTTATGCAATGAAATAAATTCTAACTAAACACAAATCACAGTTAAAGTTTACTTATGGGACTTCCTGTACTGTTATAAACAAGGAGCCATTACAGGATAACATGTACCCTGGATTCGGGAAACTATTTCTTTCTATGTTTTATCCTTAAAAAGGAATGGGAAGATCTTCGTCAAGTGAGCCCTATAGCACTCACTCTTATGGTTTTCACAAAAAGGGTTAAAAAAATAAATAAAATAAATAATAAATTAAAAGCTCTGAGGAACAGTTAATTTATAATTGAGTTGTGTTTTAGTCACTGGTAAGGACTGGGTATTTTATGGTCTGGTTTTAAGTGAAGGATTTTTTTTTGGTGGTTCACTAGCTTTCTATTTCCAGGAACTAGTCCATAAGATAAGCATCCAGATGTCATGGTTTTACAGAGACACAGTCTCACGTAGTAGCACTCTAGAATCACTTCCTAAAATAATTTAATATTGTCTTAAGGGGGCTTCCAATCATACCAGGAGATAACTATAAGGAAGAAAAATTGATGCCAACCAAACTCCTTGCATTTCCTTACACTTAATCGAAGATGAGAAGTGTCAGACTGAACAATGGCTTCCCTTTCTTTACTCCTCACAAAGAGGGAGAAATGCAGAGATATTTGGCCATAGCATGAATTAATTCATTTCCCAAAGGGATGATCTTTCATGGACAGAGCAACTACATTACAAATAGTTCAAAACGGACTGCTTGTATAATGTTTTTTTGTGTGTGTGATAATTGACTTACATCCATTGTGGAAAAAGGTTAATGTTATTTTATTGCATATCTTCTTTTTAGAAAACTAGCTAGTCCTTTAATCTCATCTGGGAATGCACAGAAACTGTAAATACATGAATCAAATGTTCATTGATGCGATTATTACTGAAAAATGGGTTGGGGAACCCTTGGGAAAATAGTATAATTGAAGCTTCATTATATCTTCTTTCTTAAAAGCTAATGGATGTTACTATCCAAAATGAATAATGAATAATGAATAACGGAACTGTTAAAAGAATCACATTAAAGTATCACTACAAAAGAAAGGAGTTGGCCTGTAACAAAATTGTAAACCATTTTTCATTCCAAAGGATCTCCTAGAAAAAGCTGTTTCTGGAACTGAAAATGTTGATTTAATCCCTACAACTTTTTTCAAAAGAAAGAATTAATAGTGATAGTATAAGGACAGCCTTTATTTTCCAGGTTTACAATATATTTCATTTAAAAATATATTAATTTCAAAATATTAAGACTGGTTACAAGTGTATGGATTCTGGATGGGAAATACAGAAACTTTAGAATACGGGAACCTTTTTCTTCTGTCTCTGGAGAGGACAGTCTTGTGTGTTTTTTAAAATTCCTGTCAAAGGAGAAGACATTTTTGGAGAAATTCTCATGCCTGGTATGTAATGTTCTTGCACTTATTTCTTTGATGAGAGCCAACTTGTGTTGTGTGAATGACTGCCTTTTACTAGACAATCCTCTCTTCAGCAGCCTACAACCCATCAGACTTCCATGCTTTGCTTAAATCCCAAGAGAAACAACAAAGCAGAGCTCCTTAAACTGGTCTTTTTTCACTGGTGGTGTTATTGGCATTGCTAATGGACAATGATGCCTTTGGGAGATAGTGAGAAAAATCACTCCCTTTCTCTGGAGAAACAGAAAACGTTCAATCAATTTCTCTGCCTAAAAATTAGGTGGATGGTTTGAAGAATGTCTGGTCATTTTACACCTTCATTTTTTTCAAGAGAATCTAATGAAGCTTTACCATAACCTTGCCTCTTTTAAATTGGTAGAATAATTATGCTTGTTTATGTGGATTTCTTTTTTTTTGCTCACAAATGATAGCAAAAATGCCATTATCCAAGACTTTAACAATCTCCATCTTGCTACAATTCTCATGTGCATACTAATTCCTATTTGAGATTTTGGTACAATTAATATTTATATTTTTATTACCTGTTTATCTACCCACTATGAGAAGGAACAGCATCCCCAAATTTAATTACTCTTTCTGATTTTTTTGTACATAGCTCAATTTTTTAAGCGTTGCCTAGCAGATTTATAAAATGGCTAAATAATTAAATTATCTACTTTTTCCTTATCAAGTCAGGAATAGGTATCAGCTGATGAATAAAGAGCTGGTATTTATTTTAGCATGGAAGCATTCCTGATTTATAATAAGTGCTAAGCTAGTGAAAAGCCTAGAATTATTAATAGGGAAATTATTATTAGATCTGTCCACTGAGACACTGACGAATACACAAGCAGAATTAAGAAGACTGCGAATGGGGTATCTTTTTTATATATAAAACTTTATTAAATGTTATAAAACCCATTTCATTTCTCTAGGTTTAAATAGATGGAAACAGATGTAGAATAACAAGGAAAGTCTTCCACAATATCTCTGAACTGAGAAGGAAGTTCTAACCTCGACTCAAATGCTAAAGGACATCAAAGTATATAGATAGCAATTGATTCAAAGAAAATCAAATAAAGACTGAGGGGGGTACACTAAAATTCTGTACAGTAGACATATCAATATCTACTACTAGAAGATGAAGTTAGATCAGCACTCTAGTTGTAGCTAAGTAAAAAGGATGCAGGAATTTGTTGCTGAAATAACTACAGAAATATGCAAGCAGTAGAAGAAGGATCAGTAAATGTTGTAAGTATTGATGTTTTTTAACTTTGATGTTGGACAAGTCTCCTGAGAACAGCATGGACAGTGTAGAAGATAAACAAATGGATCATGGAACAACTCAGTCCCAAGTTTCTGAGGCACAACTGAACAAGCTCAAATCATCATAGTTTGGACACATTTTGCGAAGATTTGGCTGTCTTGAGAAGTTTATAATTCTGGAAGAAAAGAGAATGACCATAGCAATGACTCAATTACAGCAGCAATATATGCATCATTGGAAGACCTGAAGGGCACAGATTATCTTAGAGAAAATCTATCTATGTTGTTGCTAAGAGTCAACACCAACCTTTTGACATATATTTAATCAATCAATTTGGAATACGTAAGTATCAGCTTTCAAATTTAAATCTGCAAAGAGGTATCTAATTAAGTCACTACATGTCATATTATGGATGTGGTTTGTCATCTTGTCCCAGGATTATAAAAGCAGAATTCTTGGCAAATGTGTTTGTTTCCATTGAGATTATGGTGCTAATTTTTACTGCAATCAGAGAGAGAGAGAAATTCTCATACTGGTGCCAATGAAATACCTTTTACTGCCAATTGTAGCATGGAGGTAAATTTTGTGATTAAAGTTCCCTCTGTGCGCTATAGTTCTGATAGAAGCTTTGGTACTTAAAGACAAAAACTAATATTCAGGTTAATAAAAATGACACGTCCTTGAAACTTAAAGACATTTACAGGTGTTGTCATTTTTTTATGATTCCAAGTCACTGGTATTTTATTTGGCAGCTTAGACATGATTCAGTATTTGCTATGGCCATTAAACTGGTGCCTTGAGTATCATTTCTACAAATGGGTCTGCTATGCTTACAAATGTGTCTCACCACATCTCCTGATGCTCTAATTTGATTACAAAAGCTGTTTCCCAGCCATCTGACTATATCTAAATGAATCTCAAATTCCCTAAGGATTCCTCAAGAGCTATTATAGAGAGAGAGTGAAACTCCTCTATTGACTGCTGCTACCTTTAATGGATTCATTACATTAAATTCATTGTGACCTCTACAATTCTACTCTGAAGGTTAATCCTTCAATATGCAAATGCAACACTTGGGGTCCAAGATGGCAAAAACAGAAGCATAGGAAGTTGCCTTATATGAGGTCAGAGTATCAATCCATGTAACCTGCTCTTATTTTCTCTAATTGGGTATGGGCCTGCAAAGGTTTTAATTTTACTTCTTTGGACTGGAGATGCCAGGATTGAATCTGTGACCTTCTGCTCATAAAACATGTGCCATGTCTCTGTAAAAGAGTCCTTATCACAAGCAAGGATATAAAAAGACTGCTCCTGGTCAAGAAAACTGGGAAGACTATTTTGGTCATTCAGATGATACTATTACTGCCACTATAATTTATCTTTCATACAATGTGCTCAATTCAACATACATTTTTATTATCTTAAAAATGGTCTTGAGCAGTAGGTCAGGCTGAAACATTGTTCACTGAGTAAACTGGGAATGGAACTTGAGTCTCCCTAATCTAATTCCAAGACCACGACTAGAACATTGCCTCACACACTATGTTAAATCCTACTCTGGGTCAAAAAAATCTTGTATTCATATTGTTCTGTTCTTGCAAAGCAGACATCGAGATGAGGCAGGTTCACAACAAAGGATCTCTTTATTAAGTACATTCACAGAACAGAAGCAAGAACACAATGGCCACTGGCCTTTTATATTCCCCTTGCAAGGGGATGCACATCCAATCGTTGCAGGCCATTCTCCCACCTTGCGCATGCGTGCAAGGCTGGAGACAGTCTGTCTGAGTCCCGGGCAGACACGTGGTCTTTCCGGGTCTCTGCAGCCTTCCTGCAGCCTTGCTGATCCTTGCTGAATGACTCAGCAAGGCCCAGGACATAACACCCCTCCCCCCTTGGATTAAACAATAATTAAGCAAATTGTTTAATACTTCACTTAAACACAACATGGCAGGCCGGTTAGCACGTTATACCGTCCACCTTACTCCTTGCAACCTATTACCTTCAGGTCCCAATGGAGTCCACGGACTTTCACTTTTTGACAATATTCGCACCGCAACCTACAATTGTTTTTGTTTACCCCCTCAGATGGCGAGGACTAATACCCCTCCTGTATAGTGAACAGGGATCTTACATATTCCCCTAAATGCTTAGGAGGACCTGATCTTCGTGGAACCAGATTAGGTGCAGGTGCGATTGTAGGTGTGGAATTAGGAATAGGTGTCTGGAGTGCCTGCTCCCGGTTTGCGGAAAACTAACCAGGGCTTTGTCGCCCAGAAGACTCAGGGGTTCCCCCTGACTGCTGACTGGCTGGATCCACCAGACCCCAACCAGAGTTCCTTGGTCGGGTTAAGTTCCCCGAGTCCCTTGGTGGGGTGCAGTTCCCCAGAATTCCATGGGACTCCTCTTGGTAGCACTGTCCCTCGAGCCCAAGACCAGCAGCAGGAGTACCCTGAGTAGCCGATTTGTGGCCATTTGCCCCTAGCCAGGGACCTCTGCCAAAGTCAGGAGCCGCCTCCATGGCCAGACCCCCGGAGTCTATGCCAGAGTCAGGAGCCGCCTCCATGGCAAGACCCCCACCTGGGACATGTGTAGGAAGATTTGGATAAGCGCCCTCGTGGAGAGACTGTGGTCCACAATCGTAATTCGGGTCCCCCTCCCCCCCGAGAGCAGAGCCAGGAGCGGAAACGTGGCCAGGAAGCCTGCAGCGCAATTGGTCGATGTGGCGTCTAAGCACACGACCATCCTCCAAGGCCACTTCGTAGGACAGTGGCCCAGAGACCTTGCATACCACAGCAGGTACCCAGAGATGTCCATGCCCATAGTTTCTGGCCCATACCAGATCACGCACTTGGAGTCTCCTAGGTGCCCGCGGTTCTGACACCTGTGAAGCCACCCGGTCTGGGTGCAGCCTGTCCAGCTTCATGATGAGTCTGCGACCCCAGCAGAGTTCAGCTGGGCTCTTTCCTGTAGCTGTACAAGGTGTGGTGCGGTGTGCAAGGAGAAAATCGGCTAACTTGTGATGCCAGGGTCCTCGAGTGATTCTCTTTAATGCCTCCTTGGTGGTACGCACCATGCGTTCAGCCTGACCGTTGGTGGCAGGGTGAAAAGGAGCAGACATAGCATGCCGGATCATGTTGGCTTGAAGAAAAGCCTGAAACTCAGAAGAGGTAAATTGGGGACCATTGTCTGAAACAAGGACATCAGGAAGACCATGGGAAGCGAAGATTCTTCTTAGCACCTGGATGGTCCTGGCAGTAGTAGTGGAAGATACAGGAACAACCTCTAGCCACTTGGAATGGCTATCCATGAGGAGAAGGAAGAATTGCCCCTGAAAGGGCCCAGCATAGTCAATGTGTACGTGTGACCATGGAGTGAGTGTCTCCTCCCACCTATGTACAGGGGCCTGGGGCATCTCAGGCCATGACTGTTGGCACACTTGGCACCTCTGAACCTGGGCCTCGATGTCCTTATCGAGTCCAGGCCACCAAAGATGGCTACGTGCAAGCGCCTTCATCCTCACAATTCCTGGATGTCCCTCATGCAGAGAGAGCAAGACTCTAGTCCTCAATGAGGCCGGGATGACTACTCTGCTTCCCCACAGGATACACCCTTTGAATGTAGAAAATTCATGTTTCCTACACCAGAAACTTTGGAACTCTGTACCAGGACACGTGTCAGGCCACCCTGACAACACCCATGTCAGCACGCATGCAAGCGTGTGATCAGTGGCAGTTTCAGCAGCCACATCTCTAGCATTGAGGGGAGATTCAGGCAATTCCTGAATGGAAAGAATGTGTACAGCAGGAGCAGGGTCTGCCTCTATTTGCTTTAGAGGTAACCTACTAAAGCCATCAGCGTGGCCCATCTCTGTCCCTGGTTTGTGAATCAGGGTGTAGTCATAAGCTGACAAGAAAATTGTCCATCTCAGCATTCTGGGGGAGATGATGTGTGGGGTCTGCTTGTTGGTTGTAAACAAACCCAGCAAAGGCTTGTGGTCAGTGTAGACCGTGAAATGGCGGCCATACAAGAATTCATGAAATTTCTTGATGCCTGAGATTATTGCCAAGGCTTCTCTGTCAATCTGCACGTAATTACGCTCTGCAGATGAGAGAGTTCTAGAGTAGTAGGCCACAGGGACCTGAGTCCCATCAGCCTTGAGATGACTTAACACTGCTCCTACCCCATAAGGGGAGGCATCACATGCGATGCACACAGGCAATTGCTCATTGAAATGCGCCAGTACCGCATTTGAAGATAGCAAGGCCTTGACTTCTTTGAAAGACTTTTCATGGACCTTTGTCCATTTCCATGGAGTCTGCTTGTCCAAGAGCTGGTGTAACGGCTCAGCCACTGCAGCCTTGTGTGGGAGAAATGAATGATAAAAATTAAGTAGGCCCAGAAAAGCCTGGAGTTCAGCTTTTGACTGGGGACTTGGGGCCCATTGAATGGCCTGGAATTTAGACTCTGCAGGGTGGATGCCTTCAGCATCAATACGAAAGCCTAGAAATTCGGTGGATGTTACACCAATCTTACATTTGTCGTGCTGTAACTTTAGCCCAGCTTGGCAGAAACGCAGCAAGACAGCTCTCAGCCTTTCAGCCAAGTTCCCAGATGACTCTCCTGCAATGAGGACGTCATTGAAATAGGGGCAGACCCCAGGAATACCACGGAGCGTTCGCTCCATCACCCCTTGGAAAATGCCAGGGACTACATTGACCCCAAACTGCAGCCTTTTTACTTTAAAAGCCACTCTATGAGTAACTATAGTTTGGGCCTCAGCTGTTGCCTCATCAACAGGTAACTGTTGGTAGGCCTGAGCTAAATCAAGCTTAGCAAAGACTTTTCCCCCTTTCAGTGAGGCCAGAATGTGGCTCACCACAGGCACTGGATATGCATGCTGCTGCAAGGCTTTGTTTAGAGTGCATTTATAGTCCGCACAAATTCGGACTTCACCATTGGCTTTTAATGGTGTCACTATGGGGGTTTCCCATGGACTAGAATCCACAGGTTCTAGAATGCCTTGTTGGAGCAGTTTGACAATTCAGCATTTATTTTACTTTTGAGGGCAAAAGGCACCCTCCTTGGTTTAACCCTGATGGGCGTGATGGCTGGATCTAACCTTAAAGCAATGGGAGGCCCCTTGTATGAGCCAAGCTCTGGGCTGAACACATCAGCAAACTCCTTACAGACTCCTGCAAGGCTGGCAGTTTGTAGATGGTTAAGACCAGTCACTTGGATCCCAAGTGCCTCGAACCAATCGAGTCCAATAAGACTCGTGCGATCACCCCCAACTACCACCACATCTAACAACCCATCAAATTCCTTATGCTGTACTCTAAGCGTGGCCTCCCCCTTCACACTGACTCGTGAATTCTGAAAGTCAGTGAGGATGAGATTGGAGGGCCTGAGTTTGACTCGTGAGCCACTCCTGGAACAAACCTTTTTAAAGGTGTCTGCAGAAATAATAGAAAGAGCGGACCCTGTGTCCAGCTCCATAGCCAGGGGAACTCCCTGCACTCTTACATCAATGCGAAGCTTTTTCTTAAGGGGCCAGTGAACCCCAGTTTTGAATACCCCCCTACGGGACGTGCAGAAACCCACCCTGTGTTGGCTGGGGACCTTGGGACCTTTCAGAGGCAACTCTTCGGGGGACCTGTTTTTCTGGCAACCCAAGCAGGCTGATGCGATGTGGCCTTGCCTGCCACATGCCCGGCAAGCAGCAGAATGAAAACGGCAGTCGGCTCTCCTGTGGCGACCCCCACAGCCAAAACACCGAAGGGATGCAGGCGTCTTTCCTCTGCATTCTTGCAGTCTTCTCTCCGCCGACTGTTGAAGTCTGTCCACTTCCTCGGATTCTTCTTTGGATGCCTCTCGCACGACTTCCTGATGGACGGGGACTGCTGCTGGAGGGTTCTTGGTCGACCGCAATGCTTTCACCGCGCCGCCGGCTGCTTCTTCAGCTGCAACTTCTCTCAGGGCATCTTGGAACGAAACATCGGCTCTAGCAAACAAGTTTGCTGCATCTCACGGCTTCGCAATCTGCAAACAAGCCGGTCTCGGAGCCTCTCTTCCAAGTCTTGGAACGCACATGGCCTAGCAGCCTGCCTCAGAGCTGCGACGAAGTGCACAGCTGATTCTCCCGGCCGCTGATTCCGCTGCTCGAATTGGTGCCTCCAAGCTATTACAGAAAGCTTGGGCTCAAAATGCTCATGTAGCATTTTCTTTAGATCTGAATAGGCGATCGACTCCAATGGTGCTGGGGCTACAAGGTTCTCAGCAATGTCAAAAGTCTCTTGCCCACAGACACACAGCAAAGTAGCAGCTTTCAATTCATCTTCTTGGAACTTATTCACCCTGAAGTAGTTCTCGACGCGAGCTACGTAAGAGCTCCATCGTTCTGGGTGCGAAGTATCGAACTCGACAAGACGGCCAGCTTGGACATCGTTGTGACCGATAGCCTCTTCGACGTCTCTCACCGCAAGGAAGGAGAAGGGGTCCCACGAAGCCAAGCCCACCTCCAGCGTCTTCGTACTGGCAGGCGGTTGCTTCTCCTGGACGCCGCGCTTCTCTTCGCTTCAGGCCTTCAGGTGAGTTGGCCCTAGCTTCTTTTCCTTTGGCTTCCTATGTGGCGAATCCCACCTTCATCGCCAATGTTCTGTTCTTGCAAAGCAGACATCGAGATGAGGCAGGTTCACAACAAAGGATCTCTTTATTAAGTACATTCACAGAACAGAAGCAAGAACACAATGGCCACTGGCCTTTTATATTCCCCTTGCAAGGGGATGCACATCCAATCATTGCAGGCCATTCTCCCGCCTTGCGCATGCGCGCAAGGCTGGAGACTGCCTGTCTGGGTCCCGGGCAGACACGTGGTCTGTCCGGGTCTCTGCAGCCTTCCTGCAGCCTTTCTGAGCCTTGCTGAATGACTCAGCAAGGCCCAGGACATAACACATATAATATGCTTTGCCCCCTAACAGCAAACAAATTAATGAAAAGGCTCACTTCACACAACATGCTAAGGTAATACCCTCAAGTTGCTAGATCGGGTATTAGCTCCCCAATATTGTCTGCATAAGAAGCTAGCTGAACAAATAACAAAATGTGTGTTCCAATACAAAATTTGTTCCATTCAGATTTGCAGCATGATAGCGTATTAAGAAGAGATAGCTAACCTTATGACTTAGCAAACTGCATTTCATTTTGATGAAATCTCAGTTTGTTACAGCCTCTCTCCAATGTTTTTTTAAAGACAGAAATCTGAATATGCTCTAATAAGGGGCAACAGACTAAGAATGAGTGACATACAGCCGTCTGGAGCATATCATCTGTTTTACCCCAATATAACCAAGAGAAAAAGGACTCAGAAAATGACAATTGTGTCCAAATTTGTATTTGCAAATTTAATGTACTTTGACTTGTCATCTCACACTAGTTTTATCCAGCAACACTACAGTAATTGCTTATCATATGGCACTAAAAGTAACAAAAAGTGCCATAAAGCATCAGGCAAATGAGTTAATATTAACTCATAATTATTAATGCTTATCTTAGCAAAACAATTTCACTTCTGCTGCAACAGCATTAGTTGGTTTCACTGATTTCTTATGTAAGAAATGTAAATGTCATTGTGCTTTACAAAAGTTAAAAACATATTCTCTTTGCTATGGCAATGCAATGGAACACACAACACCATCTCCCCTCCTGCAACTACTAATTGAAACATACTCCTGTTTCTACACCTGTTTTCAGTTCTTTAAAACAGAATGATGGGGAAAACAAACCTATCCTCTCTTTTACATTTTAATACAGAAAATATGCAGTAATTGAATACCTAAAATAACAAGAGGTATCATTACAAACATGTAATTAGCCTTCTGCTCTTCAGTTGACTCTGGGCAGAGGGAAGCATCCCCAGAGATGGCAACCCAGTCATTTTCATCACTTTGCAATATACCTTTGTTGCCAGGAAAAACAAAAACAAAACACCAATGCCCTGTTCGTGGAATAGAGTTGTGTATACCACTGCAATGGAAATGAGGAAAAAGCAGCCTTGAAGTGGAAGCATACACACCTGGCTGAGTTTCTTGAGACATGAGAGATGATACCTGCTTTATTTTATAGCTCAGGCCCCATAACTATTTCCAATGCAATATATCAGATCAGTTGTCTCCAGGGGCTTATAGAGCCTACTGAAGTCAAAACGTGAGACTGTCATCTCATGGAGGGCTCTATTCTATTCTGATTCAGCAGATGCTTTTCAAATTTCATTCTTTCCAAATCCAATCTGGGAGAACTTATGAGTTGAATCCAAAATATCTTGCATGTAAAGCACGTAGTCTACTAATTTTCTCTCTCCAGATCTTTGCCATCTTATCAGGACATAAATCTGCACTCTATTGCATATCCTGCACCAGTTGTTTTATTTCTTCCTCTGCAAACTCTAAAAAGTTACAGGACACCTGTCATTTGTAAAAGTGACACCCTATGATTATATCCTAGTTTTTTGGATCATTCTTACCAACTTCCAAATTAAAAGATTTATGCAAGCCAGGCCAAAGGGGACACAGTTGTGAGTTACATTAGGATGAGCAAAAGCTCGACATACTAACAGTGAAGCTTCTTTGGCGACTTGGAATCAGATTTTGTCCCTTGGACCGCAAGGAGATCAAATCAGTCAATCCTAAAGGAAATTAACCGACTCTTCTTTGGAATGCTAAAGCTGAAGCTTAATATTTTGGCCACATAATGAGAAGAGAAGATTCATTGGAAAAGACCCTGATGTTGGGAAAAATTGAGGGCAAAAGAAGAAGGGGATAGAAAAGGATGAAATCATTAGATAAGTGTCATTGACGCAATGAACATGAATTTGGCCAAACTCAGAGGGGGAGCCTGGTGTGCTATGGTCCATGGGGTTGCAAAGAATAGGACACAATTTAGCGACTAAACAACAACAACAAAGGCACCATTTACTTCTCTCTAATGCTCCAGCTGGCTATGGAGCATTAACTGACTACTTGAAAGTCATACCATTTTCTGTAAACTAGGATCTAGACCAAACATGGGTAAAAGATCCTGGACATAACCTATTTTGGCTTTGTTAAAGTGATTTTTTTTCCAGTATGCTACACATCAAGTATAAGAAATGACTGAATGATGGATTCTGTGCCATCATATCAGTGTTGACTCTTAGCAATCACTGAAGATAGAGCTTCCCCAGAAAGATCTATCCCCATATGGTCCTTCAGGCCTTCCAAGAGTGGCCATCTCTACTGTAATTGAGTCCATCCACTTTGCTGATGGTTGTTCTTTTCTTTTCTTTTCTTCAACTGGAAAAAAAATATGCTAGTTTTTAAAAATATTGCGACCTAAAAAAAAACCCCACGATTTGATGGTCTGAGTGCATCAGCCTCTAGCATCAGCTTCCAAAATGAATTGGGGGCATTAAAAAAAGGTTTGAAATATCTGTCCTAAATACACCTCCATTTGAATGCAACACTAAAGTGCCCTCTGGATAGTTTGATTTTAAACAACACATTTGGTACTTGCTGAAAATGCAGATGTGAAGAAACTGTAAACCACATATCATCCTCTAAAATAAACTTCCCTGAATGACCTGAAAACTTCTAGCTAATTGCCACAATCAGCAAGCAATTTTTTTTAAGGACCAGAAGGAGCAACTGCAGCTTTGCTTATCCAGAAACCTGGCTTAAAAGTGATTCCTTGGCCCTCTTTCCCTTCTTATGCCACATGCAATAAAACAAGGTACAAAATAAATACCCTTGCATTTTTTTTAAATGAAACCTGTGCACTATGTCAAAATTTCTTGCACAATGTCACGCCTGCCAATATTTCAGAAACCAGACTCTTTCGAGGTACCTTGCCTAGCACAATGTGCTTTTTTGTTTTTATTTTTTGCTTTAGTCTTCCTGTTTTCCACTCCACCTACATAGAATTTGCTTCTTGGGACAATCACCATATAGGTCTAACAGTGCAAGACATTTAAATAACTTATTTGTTTACATCATTATGTTTACAATGAGAAATAGATAAGTTTTTACAGTCGACTTTTTGGGAAAGGCTTCAATGGCAACATTCCAGTTTTGGTGGGACCAAAGTTAAAGAAGAATCCAAAACAAACTAGGAGTTGCTTTCTCTGGCAAGCCTGCTTAGAAATAAGAGAGGGTGTCAGTAGAATAAGCTACTCCTCTGAATGATTATTCAGGAGTGAGAAATCATCCTGGGAAATGATTACTGAATCCGTTGAGATTCTTCTGTGGGCTGATTAAATACTTTGTTCTATCCCTACAATTATACTAGTACAATTGAATACATAGCATGCCTATTCAGATATGGACCAGCTAGGTTGAAGGTTATGATGGTAGAAGGGCTGAAGCCCTCTTCAACAGAAATAAATATGATAAGTTATTTAATAAGATAATACTGACTGCATTTGCAACTTTGTGGCAGCTTATAAAAGTAAGATACGTTTTATTTCCTTCCTTCTATAGTTATTTATAAAATATAAAGTCATAAAGAAAAATGCATTTATAATTTGCCCCTGAAGTTGCATAAACCAGAGCTTTATCAGGGTAGCTAAGCTGATCTACCAACCTCTTTGTTTAGTTCCTAACCATTGCTCGAGCAAATAATAAATCTTGAGATTGTGGATGCAAAGAGAAAACATGAATTTCTATTTTCTGAATCACCCAGAGGGCATTCTCCAGTACAGGACAGCACCTCCTCCCAAAGCTAATAAACAGAGTACAACTTTAATGAACTCTCCAGGGAGGTGGTGTCCTAATTCCCAGACTAGACTGGGAGAGTTCAGCTCCATTTAACTGAAAATAAATATTGAAAGAAAACCTTATAAAATAAATAATAAAATAAAACGAGGTATTAGAATTCAGGAAACACTCTAGGTGAAGAGGGAAAAATAGAAGAAAATCTCAGTCTCATCCATAGACATGGCATAAGTATGAGCCTGAAATACCAGAATATTCCCCAGGGAGATTCTAGACTTTGAGATGTGTCAAAATAATATTAATTTAAGATTCCAACACTGAAATATTACATTGTTAGTATTGCTTTCTGGAAAATATGCTGACCAAAAACTAAACTAACCTTCATTGTAAAGGAAAGGTTAAATCTAAATAGCATCAAACCTTATAGAACAGGGCTTTTCAATCAGTGGTACGGGTACCACCTGTGGTACATTGGCACCTGGCAGGTGGTACACGACCATCCTAGAAAAGTGGTAGCAGGGGAGGGGAATGAACTGAACCGGTGGCAGCACCACACAAGCCTGAGAGAGAGATGGCTGGAGCTGCAGGGCTGTCAGGGCTCAGCGGAAACGCCAGGATCAGCGCCAAGCTCCATCTGGAGCTCGGCGCTGATCCTGGTGCTTCTGCTGAGTCCTGAAGAAGCACCAATCAGCTGGAAAGCAGCACTGATCCTGATGCTTCTGCTGAGCCCTGAAGAAGCACCAATCAGCTGGAATGTTGCAGCATCTCCAGGGTCTTGTGATTTACATTCAGATGCTTGGCAACTGATTCATATTTATGACGGTCACAGTGTCCCAGGTTCATGTGAAGTGACCAAAACCTGCTGCAACCACCCAGCAGACGGGGGGAATACAAACCAAACACACCCCCACCCCACCCCCGCTGCCAATCCTCAACAGAAATGCTCACAACAATGAAAACCTCGGACAGGAGGAAGAGCGCCACCGGGTGGGCAGGCAGGTGTCTTGCTCAGCTGTGCCTTGGGGGCACTTTTTTCAGTGCCATTGTAACTTCGAACAGTTACTAAGCGAACTGTTGTAAGTCGAGGACTACCTGTACTTTATCACTTTTTCCCTTTTTTTTTTTGGGTCATCAAGTTTTTGACACTTTGCTAGGCGACTGGTGGTACTCGGATGTTGCCATATCCTAAAAGTGGTACAATGGGTGAAAAGGTTGAAAAGCCCTGTATATAGAACATCCATAATTTAGGTTGAAAAGAAGGTGTCCCCAGTTTTGACAACTTCTTAACCAATCTTATGGCCACCAAGGAACTGTCTTCAGTATGAATAAACTCACCAATTCATTCAGAGGGGAAATCCCATTAGTGCTGTCAATACTGAAATTAGATTCTGGGAAGGGAACCTATGAATCACAAAAAGATAAAGCAAGACACATTTTTCAAAAACTTACTCAAATAGGAGTGAGTAGAAAAAGGCTTTTTCTGCCTTGCAGGATAAAACATTAATAAGACAGGTGGCCAGATAGTGCAAATATTCAACTCACTGGCCCCAAGGAATGCCAGAAAAGTATCTTTGCTGAGAGAACCCACGAGATTCATCCAGAACAGACTCAGAGGAAAGCATTGTCTGCAGAATTTCCCCTCCTGTGATAAAGGTCACCCCCAGAATAAAGACCTGTGCCCTCCCTTATTAAGGCTTAAGACCTGATGTTTTCAAAGAGCATTTGGAACCTGAGGAATGAGCAGTAGGTGTAGCTAGGATGAATGAATGAACTGAATATTATGACTGTTATGAGATTATTTTGACACTACTGTGTACATTAAAGAGTTTGTTTCTGATAATCTGCTAAATTTCCTTTGAAAACCTCTTAAATTCAATTGGCTGAAGTGATATAAAAGTGCATATAATGAATTAACATTGACAACCAAGACCAGTAAGGTCTTAAAGAACTTTAAGCATGTGTCTTATGGTCTTGAACAAGGTTCTTCAAACTTGGCTCTTTTATGACTTGTGGACTTCAACTCCCAGAATTCCTCAGCCAGCATGCCTGGCTCAGGAATTCTGGGAGTTGAAGTCCACAAGTCATAAAAGGGCCAAGTTTGAAGACCCCTGGTCTTGAAGATGAGATTGATTCAGCAAAAGATCTTTTTCTCGTTGTTTATTGGACACTCATGGGAATTTTAAAAAGGATTTATACAAATTTATACAAAACTTAACTTTATATGATTTTGGAGAAAAATATATAGTTTTAAAGGTGTGAAAACAACTATGCATTATGTACCCCAAATTTGAAATCTATCAATGTATGAAGAATTATGGATCATAAGATTCAGGGATGATGGACAGACTGTGCCACCTTGGATTGATGGATTATGTGCATTTGCTCTCTACTTTCAAACTAGCCATCTATCAACAAAATGAACAATTAATTAATTCTATGTGGTCAATGGTTAATGAGGTATTTTAAAATATAAAATGGTTTATTAATGCTGTATTGCTTTTTTAAATTATCTTTTTATTGCAAGTATTGCAACAAATTGCCAGGAGTTCAATTCCTTTGATTCTCACTGGCTCAGGGTTGACTCAGTCTTTCATCTTTCTGAGGTCAGTAAAATGAAGACCCAGATTGTTGGCAACAGGCTGACTCTGTAAACCACTTAGAGAGGGCTGTAAAGCACTGTGAAGTGGTATATAAGTCTAAGTGCTACTGCTATTTTTCTTTATCTTATCTTGTGGGGAAGGTGTTCATTCTTTCTGTTTTGAAACTATTTTTCTTTATAAAAACTAAATCCAATATCAGGCTCCTTAAGAAGAATGTGAGTTTTTTGTGTTTGTTTTTCTCCTGGGATCCTTCCATAGCATGGCTTTGTCAGTTTGACCAGATTGGGAAACCAGTTTTAATGCAGCCAACAGGATTTTTATCACAATAAACTCTTTTTATTCTGATCTTAGGACTTGAAGGAATAGGAGCATGAAGATCTGAAGATGTCCACTGGTCACTGGATGATCAGAACATCCATTTTGCTTGTTTCTGGATTCAGAAACCTGGAGAAGTATTGAATTTGAACATTGTCCTTGGTCATTAACAAATACTGTGTGCTCTTATTTAATAACAAATCCCACTGAAATCAATATGTTTACTTTCAATGAGGATATATATATATATATATAATAGGCCGCACAGTAGTCCCATTTAAATTTGAAAAGTTGCTTTGGCTTAGTGAGAGACAGATATATGGGTAGTATATGTCTGCTGCTTTTTAAAGTAGCTATGTCCTTTTGATGCAGCTGCTTCTAAGAATTGTGTTTTAGGGCTTTGAATGCACTCTTCTGTGCTCTAAAGTATATTTCAATCCAACATGCTATACAGCATTTACATAAAGTAATCTTCTTCAACTGAATGGTCTCATTTAAGTTTTTCTGAATATTCTTATAATAAGACCAATTCTTCATAACTCCATTCAGGAGAGATTGGATGCAAAGGGTTAAGTTTTTTTTCAGATTTTACCCCCAACCAATATAGAAAATCCATTGTTTCCAAAGCAGTCCAGATAACTGAAATAACTTATTTTTGTAAGTCAGTGTATGTCAAGTGCATAATTACATAGTCAAAAATTATATGAAAAGTCTACTAAATCATTTGTATTAATTTACATCAGTAATACTCATTTACATCACTTGCATAATTATGTAGAAATGATGTAAAAGTTAATTATGATACTAAGAAATTGTATAAATGGTATAAATGGAAGCTATTGATGTAAATTGACACAAATGAGATAATTTCAGATTTAACTGGTATTTCTAGTTAACAAAATCTCTTCCCCTGAATGGTCTGTTAAGTTAAGGTTGTCTGTTAAAAGCACAAAACATAACCCAGCATGTTGGATTATAAGTGTGGAAACCCATATCCACAATCAACCATGGAAACACATTGGGCGATTTTGGGTCATCACTCCCCAGCCAATCTACCTCATAGGTAGGGGATAAATTCCCATTCTAGTCACCCTGAACTCTTGGAGAAAGGACAGGATATAAACTTAACAATTACATCCTGTAGTCTTATTTTCCAAGGGCCCACAATGTATAACCTAAGAAACCATGTTTTCACTCTTTTGATTTTCTTATCTATATCATCTACAGTAGATGACTTACACATTGTGGCTTTATTGTCCTGATAAAACATAAGACACAAATCTACCACGGTTCTTATTATATCTCTTTTCAGCCCAATTCAATGGCTCAGATTTGAGACAAAAACATGGGTTTGTAGTTTTCAAAAGAACTTGAAGGGAGCTGGATTCTGAGAGGAATGGGAAAATCAAAAGCCATTGAGGGCTTAACATTGAAAATCCCACCCATTAGATCCATGAATTAACTGCTTAGTTTCCCTTGCCAGTCTCCATGCCATCAAGCCCTTGATATTTATGCTGGCAATATTAAGAAAGCAGCACGTTGTCTTTGTGAACAATCTCCATAGAATCTAAATCATTCTACTGGCATCTTTTGCAGATGCTATCCCAGATATTGTAGTCACTCCCAAACTTTGGTGGTGGGCTTTTTTTCCTGTATTTTACTAAAAGGCAGAGTTAGCTTGCTTCTCTGCTGTCAAGAAAAATTACAGAAATATTCTAAATGGAATACTTTGCAATCCATAGAACAGGCTCTGTTAATCTATGTTGGAATCCATGCGTTACAAACCACACTGACAACACTGACAGCTAATATACAGAGCTAGCTTTCCATGCCTGGGGCAAATACTCCACTGCCTATTGCCAACTCTTTAAGATCCTGCCAGAACAGCAACAAGGGGTGAAAACCACACTCACCCCTACACTGTAAGCATGGCTACCAGTATCCTGCAGTGACAAAGGCTTGGAAAATTACTTGGAGCAATATTGTGCCTCTTCCTGGTTCTAGGATTGTTTTTTAAATGACGCAAACCCATTAAGACAGTTAATCAATTCCATAGTAAAATACAACCACTCTACCCTTAATGAATAATTTGCAAAGTGGACAAGGGAATGTGGGGTTGCTAAACTGCTTTAATTCTTTTAGATTTGCTTTTCTTGATTGCACACAGCCACAGTTTTCCTCAAACTTAAACGTTGATTTGGTAACTCAGCAAAAGTGGAACAATTACAAATATTCAGCACAAAGTCATAATGTTTTAAACCAGGGGTCTTCAAACCTGGTCCTTTTATGACTTGTGGACTTCAACTCCCAGAATTCCTCAGCCAGGCAGTGCCTGGCTGAGGAATTCTGGGAGTTGAAGTCCACAAGTCATAAAAGGGCCAAGTTTGAAGACCCCTGGTTTAAATATTTAATGAACTTCTCTTGCTAACTCAACCATCTTTCCATCCTTTCAATATTATCTCAGAATTATTATCTGATACTGCAGAAGGCAAGAGGGTGCTTAAAAACTACTATGGACCCCTGGTGATGGATGCTCTGCTTTGGACACATGGCTTCATTATGTCCATGCTGACAACTGAAATCTCTGTTTTGTCATCAGGCCTCTATCACACTCAAGCATTTGAAGATTTCTTTGTTAAAGCTATTTATGTACAAGTGTCTGGAGCTTGGAAGAAGAAGCAAGAACATAAGGGCAAGGAACACAATGATGGTAGTGTATGGTGTTCTTATAAAATGTAAAATCTATGATACTCACTCTCTGTAGTCACGTGTATATTACCGCAGCCTTAAAAAAAACTACATATATTCATTTTTTGTCTTATCTCCCTTTTTTATTGCATGCTGTTCTTTTATATTATGAAGTCATGCCTTGAGAGGACTGGCAATAAAGTGCAGAATGCTGTTTCTACCCAATTCTTTCTAGAAGTCAGTTCAGCTGGTATCTACTAACAGAATAGTAAACAAAAGTGGTTAATGGAAGACCAAGAGGATGGGGTCAGTATCCTCAGAGGAATTCTTTTAAGATTTGCAAAATTTAAAGGAGCCACATAAACTACCTAGACATATCAAACAGGAACTGAAGATATGAATATGGCCACAGAAGACTGGATGTCTAGTAAGAGGTGGGGGCAGGAAGGAATTGGAAGTGAGCATCCTGGGATGGACTTGGGTGGTGGAAACCCTGAAAAGAACACTCCAGACATTATTTTCTTGTCTGCAGAAGCTCCCTCTCTTGAACCTCATTCTTGGCCAGTTGTCCTTCCTGTGGAATGAATGACCTATCATATCTTATTCTGGTTACCATTGAAATTCTCCTGCCATCCATCTCTACTCCTTTAGAATATGCAAGCAGGAATTTACAAAGCTGCTACTTTATATTATAGCACCCTAATTTTTTTCCTTATCAGTTTCTGAAGTGGAATTATAGATTTTTAACAACAACAACAACTCTGGTATTCTAATGCAAAGTTGAGCTGGTCATTGTCCAAAACCATTTTAAGGTAAAGTTTACTTAGAAGGAATACTAGAATGTCAGTATGATTTTGTTTTGGGGCAGGTATTATCCAGCACCAATAAAAAGGAGCTGAAAATCACTGCAATGTTATTTTTCTTGTCTGATAGCAAAAGAAAGCTACCTTTGTGCATTTGTATCTATACGTGTGACAGGGGCGCGATGGCTCAGCAGTTAAAGATGCTGGGGTTGTTGGCTGGAAAGCTGACAGCTCAGGTTTGAGACCTGATTACTGCATGTCAAGGTGAGCTTCTGTTACTTGCCCCAGCTCCTGCCCACCTAGCAGTTCGAAAGCATGTCAATGCGAGTAGATAAATAGGTACCACTTTGGTGAGAAGGTAGCAGCGTTCTGTGCACCTCGGCATATAGTCATGCTGGCCACATGACCACGGAAATGTCTTCAGACAATGCTGGCTCCCTTGGCTAAGAAATGGAAATGAGCACCGCCCCCTAAAGTCAGACATGACTGGACAGGGAAAACCTTTACCTTTACCTATAGTATACACACAGATATATGCGTATATTCATCTATTCGGGTGTGGGATTTTTTTCTATCACACAAACAGAGCAGATAAAAATTGTTCACCTAAAGCACATAAAATTTCACAGCGTTAATTGCAGTGGGAAAGCAGCCATCGACTCTCTGCTGTACATTAATTATGCTGATCAGATGGATACAGGAAAAGGAGGTGCAGCTCAAAATAGACTGCAGATTACCCATCCCTCTGTCTTTTAAGAACCATCTTTTAAGAGTCTAATTATAATGCAGGTGATCAATATTTTGAATTTGTGTGAACAATATGTTAATGTATAAATAATTGAAAAGATTATTTGTTGTGTGAAGCCAGTCCAAATTGATTTGCATTTACATCAGAGAGGTAAAACAGATAATAAAACAATTAGAATGAGGATTCATAGAATTTAGTGCCTTTTGCACACAGGAGAGAAATAAATGGAATAAAAGGCACATTAATTTGGAAGAATGACTATATCCATAGGTCAAAGATTGCAGTAGATCTAATGACAAAATAGCCACTGTTCTGTTTCAGGGCCTGTAAGTGAGAAAATAAAACTCAACTATTGAATGGTTTTAAGTGAGCAAATAAAATTAGCTTTGTTGAAAGAGTAAAGAATTGATCAATATCATTTGGTCCTCTACTATTTTATTAGATCCTCATCTTCATCAATATACATGTTCAACATTTTACAGTATGTGTTAGAAAGGAATGAATAATGGTGTAAAAGAGTCTCGAGATATTTTAGGGAGGGGAAGGATACCATACATTGATGGACACGGATTTTGATGCAATGCTATGAAGCTTAGAAGCATTTGATCTATTGTTTCAAAATTCCAGGAATTATCCAAGCACTAGGACAGAGAAGGTGCTTCTACATCAGTGTAGTGCAACTTGAGGGAGTATAGTGTCAGAAACAGACTTCATTCACAGATAGATACAATTAGTCATAACTAATTTTAAACCCTTGAGATCAAGTCTGGTTAATCACTGTAAATATTAAATGCCAATTGCAGGAAGGAGTGTGGCATATCTATGATGGCTTCTGTGCCCAAACATGGCGATGATTATACATAATTCATAGTAGGTTGTTAAACTAAGAAGAACATCCCATAAAAAGACATTGGCAAACAACTGACAAGCTGCTGCCAAGAAAACTGCATGGTAGTGCTCATGCTATCACCAGAAGTTTAGCTCAATTCTAGGGCACTCTTTGTTTTCTTTGAGTTGCTCCCTTGAAGTTGAACTTCAGACTACACTTGGCTAGCCAAATCAATGTCTGGTTCAGTATAAAGCAGCAACTTCTTAGGGCAGGGGTATGCAACCTTGACAACTTTAAGACTTTAATTCTGGGAGCTGAAGTCCACAAGTCTTAAAGTTGTCAAGGTTGCAGACCCCTGTCTTAGGGCATCAAGCTCACACTGGCTGTCCTATTACTCATTAAATGCATAACACTGCACTGCACTTAATAGTTCGCCATCCATAAAACAGAAAACAAAAGCCAACCTCTGCAGTCCCTCCCCCCCCAAAGAGTTCCTGATGCAAAGAGTTCTTAACCATTAAAAGGTAATTGTAGAAATCTAAAAAGAAGGAAATATTCATAATCCATTGGGTAAACAACAACAAAAAAAGGACCGATGCATTCCTTAAGTTCTGGAAAGGGAGACAGGATTAAGAGTTTCAGGCTGACTCCTCTCTAACTCAGTGGGGTCCAAGAGGGAAGGGAGAAAAAGCACAATCAGACTTGAAAGATTTTATTAATATAGCCCAGGCATGTCAAACTGCCGGCCCACGGGCCGGAGGTGTCATGCCGAAACCGCACCCACCCCATTGCTGGCAATGGGGAAAAAGTCACGATACGTTGCGCGACGTCACATGACGTCACAAGTTTGACATGCCTGATATATCAATAGCCTATCTCAATAGTTCTAGTCTTCCAGTGGAGTTGGTTTCCTATTCTACCTTGTAAGGCTAACAGTAATAGAAGGAAGTTGGGAGTCATTTTTATTTAGTTCCATGATAAAGGGGCACAAGGAGAAAACACAAAATACAAACAGACTATGATTTACTGCAATATTGCTAGGCATATGCACAGAATCTTATTTTTCATTATTCAATGGAGAGCCTGCATTAAAAATTAATTATGTTAAAGTTATAAAGTTATATAAGTGTATTTGAAACACAGACACATTTACATAATGTTTGCATTAGATAATTACATATAGAATTGTAACTACTGTTGTAACAATATATATATATATATTTCTTCTTTTTACTTATTTTTAAATACTTGGTATATTTATAATATAAATATCTTTGTGTTTTGTTTCATCTTTTTTATTTTTCTATTATTTTAAAAACAATTTTAAAAAAATGAAGGCCTGAACTGACTTTTTCCAGATTTTGCAAACAATGACAGTTCCCTGCCAGACCATCATCTCTTTCTTGAGATTTACTCAAGTAATAGGGCAAATTAGAAAACCTTGTGTTTCCAGTTGTTTGACAGTCAGTAGCCAAGAACAATGTTACCCAAATACTTAGAATGACCTCAAGATTTACTCCTGCACTAGAGTTAGCAAAGAACACAGAACAAACCGTGATAATATAATTATCCAAATAAACATGCAAAAAATCTACCCATGGTTAGAAGAAGCCAAACTCAAGTCTAGCTGCATTACAATAAGCAAATTATTGCTCCTAAATTATTCCGACTTGTTCCCTACTTATTATGCAACATTGCAAGACTTCAGTTCTGAGAAAAGTAGCAGCCAATGAAGTTTTGTTATCAACAATTTGTCCCAAAGGAACAAGAAAAGCTACACGATAAAGCTTTTATCCATCTGTATAACCCTTAAAAAGTACAAGAGTGCTGTCTTTCTCTCCTATCTGTTTATTTAGCAGATAAGTTTATTTCAGAGCAATAGTGTCCCCATCCAAATATAGTTTAACAACTCTCTGAAACTTACAAGTACTGTCACTGGATGACTGAGCTAGTCGGAAGTTGACTCCAGATTTCATTAATTTCATGATTTCACTTCATTTGAGGAGCCAGTGTTGGTTCTTTTATTTTTTGCTCTGCACTGGTTTATTTGAACAAGAGAAAGTTGGCTATTTTCTGCATTACTTACAGCTGAACAGAGCTTGTTGGCAGTTTGCATTCTCATTGGCAAGAACTCAGGCCTTTCCTTGTCTCCAGCTCCCGGGCTGAAGTAAGCTTTAACCCTTTCCTCTCCATCCCAGAAAGACTTGGCATCTCATTTCTTAACCCAGGAATTTGTGATTAATTAAGATTGCAATGGAAGGATGAGAAAGAGGTACTGGCAAAATGACTATATGAATAAATACATGAAGGCAGAGCAGATACAGACCAATTCATACATACATCATAGTCCTATGCTAGGGTCTTGTTCTGGTATAGATTCTTAAGAGATTATGAAGAAAATACTGTATATAACTGCTGGCTGTGTGTAGTTAGAAAACTAATACTCTAAGCTCCAATACAAAGAAATCTCAGCTTCTACCCAGTTATTAGTCTACTGAAGCATTTCTCAACTTTAAGATGTGTGAACTTTAACTCCCAGAATCCCAGATTGAGAAATGCTGGTCTAATGTATATAGCTTTCATTTCAGGGGTCCTTGGTACTCTCTGAGCTTGATTGTTTTCTTGCAGACATTTCATTATCCAAACTAGGTAGCATCATCAGTGCTAGCAACCAAGCTCAGAGAGCACCAAAGACCCCTCATTCAATCCTAAACTACAAATATTCTCTTTTATTGGTAGCTTTCATTTCAAATATGAACAGCCTACTTAAACAACAGTTATAACAGTAAGGCATCCCCCATTGATGGCAATACATTGCAGGTACATCTTAGTTGGCAGGACAATATTTCAGCTTGCAAAGTATTTTTCAAACTAGAAGTACTAGTTTGCATAGAACAGAATGGGTATTATTAGAGTAAAACTGAGCTTTGGTTGCACTTGTGGCATACTTGCCCAAACGTGTCAAAACTCACTGACACTGTCGTTACGTATAGCAGGGAATATTGCATATGGCACAAGTGCAATCAAGGTTGGTAACGTGGCTTATGCCTTCTCTGTTTCCTTAGAAAGCATTATATCATGGGTGTAAAACTCGATTGTGTCATGTGTCATATCGTGACGTATTGTGATGTTTTTTATACCTTTGCGAAGCTGGGATGGGTGTGGCCTGCACGTGACGCATCCGGCCCATGGGCCACCAGTTTGACACCCCTGCATTATATGAAAGTCTGCCATGCTATCCTTAGCATGAGGATAGCAGTGTCAGAGCTAGCAGAAGGTTTTTTAATATAAGAGAAGGAATGGCATTTGGCTTCTGGCCACTCCGAATAACAACTGGTCATATTGGTTAATCAATGGCTTAAAAATGGTTGCAATTTATTTTTCTAACATCAACTAATCCAGGGACTGTATTAGCTCAAAGGATGGGATACAATTTGAGTCACATTTCATGAACTTTTCAACTATCAGTTTGAGGAAGAACTGACTAGCTAACAGAGCTGCTTATTTTCTCTTTGCATTTCAAAGTCAGCAGAATGGAAGACAACTGATGGCCATCTTTAAATTGATTTTTAAAGGAATTGGGGTGGACACTGAAATCTACCATGTGAAAGTGTCCATGATTTCTGTTATCGTCAGGACTACCCCATGGAAGGAACATTTCAAAGTGTTCTTTTCTGAATAGCTTACATTTCTTCTAATACTGTATAAAGTTTGGATGAGTTATCAGAAACAGTACTTATTTTTTAATTTAATGGTGAAATCTCTGTATGTGCTTGCATGAACATGTGCAACCACTAACAAAAATGATAGTGATTATACAGTGAAAAAAGAAAGCCTAGATATACAGTATTCAAGTGATTAAAATAAACTAAAAGTGACAAAAAAGGAAAATTAATAGGAAAAAAGAAAAAAATCCATTTCAGTTCCTGTTTGAATTAAAGAATTGCGGTTAATATCCTGTATTCTGTACAGGATATCAGCCAATCTCAACAGGCTTTGCAGGATGGATTTGAAAGAAAAAAAAGCAATTAGCAGTGCCTTAATCTTAGAACTTGTAGGCAAGGGAAACAGATGGTTTTTCAGTTTGAAAAAGAAGGCACAGGCTATAGGTAACATTTACTGAAGTACTCTGAGTAGGAATCAGACAAAAGTAGATTTAGATGAGTTATTTATTATTCTACCCTTTAGTACCTGTTTTCTTTAAAAAAAAAGTCTCTTAGCAACTGCAGCAGTTAACACAGGTATCTAGAATTCAATTAGATAGTTCCCATGGCCTACAACGATCCTGCACAATAAACTTTCTAAAACAATGTTTCTCAACTTAGTCTCTTTAAGATGCATGGACTTCAACTCCCAAAATTCCCCATGCTGGCTGAGGAATTCTGAGAGTTGAAGTCCACACATCTTAAAGTGGCCAAGATTAAGAAATACTGCTCTAGATCATTCCCATTATTCACTAACAGCAGTCAGAATGTAGATAATCCTATTTACAGCCAGCATGTGTTTTTGCAGCACTGGCTTCTGTCCACAATAATTGACTGTCTAATACGAAGCAAGCGATACTGTCAGTTTTATTAAAAATGTATGCTTTTAAAAATATCCTGTTGTTAATCAGAGACCTGGAAAGATTGTATATCCTGAATAAAATAGGTTTGTTTTTTTTAAATAATCCTAATGATCAGTGGTGTCCCTGCTTTTCATACCTAAGATCCCAAGTCCCAATCTCAGTATTTTCATCTTTAGGAAACTATGAGCAGGAAACATTTTCCTTTAAGGTGCTGGGAAGCCTGTGCAATTTACTGGGATAAATTTTCTAATCTTTACTTAGGACAACTTCTCTTTTTCTAAATTCTGCAACACTCACAGCAATTTATATTGGATGCATGACAACAGAATATTTTTTTAAAGTTAAAATAACTGAAACTACCCACAATGAAAAGTCTTTTTAAATTTTTTTTTAATAAATGGGCATTTTAGAATATCAACAAGAAGATCTGTTTAATAGGGAGCACTTTCCAGGAATTCAGAATTAGAGAAAATACAAGATGCTAAATTATATGAACAGTAGCCATCTTGATGTGAACAGATGTATGTGCATGATCTTGAGTGTTGGAGGCCATCATGCTGATGGAAATGTTTCAAGAAACTGGAATGCATTCAGACACATATACATTGCAGAATATCACCCAAGCAATACTGGGCTTGCTTATCCAAACGTTTCCTTTCTCCATTTTAAACATTGGATCCAAAACAAGGTCCATTTAACTTGCTCTACATACTAAAATTATAATGTGCCTTTCACATTTGGTGTTTACTGTTTTCATTATGTACAAAAAGGAGCGCTGCCAGAATTTTTAGGCTATTGTTCAATACTTAGATGTAACCTGCGTGGTATCTGAAGTGGGAAACCTTTTATCCGTTTCGCAGAATGTAATAATTATGCTAAATGCACGGTGGGAAAAAAGAGTAGGCAGAAGGTTCTTTGGGTAAAGGAAATGCACCTTAGGGATGCACAATATCCACTTTAAATGACTTTCTATTAATAAGAATTCTTAAGAGGGCGCTCCATAATAGTTGGTATGACAAACTACAATTGTGATACTTTTTGGATATTGGACATCCTGTACAGGTGCTATGCAATGGTTCAGTGAGTGCAGGTTAAAATGAAACAGTTGTGCTAAAGCCATGATTTGAAAGTAAGGAAACTATAAGATTTCAGTGTGCTGGTGACACATAACTTTCCCACCTACATCTCTGAACTATGATATTTTATTGAAGACTAACCTTCCCACTTGCATGCTGAAATCAATTAAGCGCATGCAACAAGACAAACATAATCCATTGCCTTCTCTTTCAGCATTTAATGAGATCTAATTCTCAAAAACATGGATACAGAGGAAGAAGAGGATGCAAGTTGAAAACCACTGTCTAGTTTTTCAAGCAACTGTAGACAGGAAGAAAGTGGTCATATAGTCTCAAACAAAAGGAATTACCTGTCTATGGTCAAGAGCATTTTTCCAGGAAAGTAAGTAGGTAAACTCCATTCATTGGAATAAATCTTATGAAATAAAGTTCTTAGTCAGATTTCCTAGCTATTCTAGCCAGGGGCACATATATCCCTAAAGAATTAAGGGAGACAAGAACTCATTTGCTTTCTGAACAAAGTTTAGAAAGAAGATGTCAAATTGATGACCACTACTGAATTTGAACCAGACCTTTCATTAGACCTGAGCCAGGAAATGCTTATTTTAATGATGGGTGATTTCAAGACCCATTATTGTTGTGGGTTTATGGCTATTGTCTATGGGTTTATGGTTTATTATTGTCATATTAATGTAAGCCTAAGGGATTGAGAAAGGTTACAGAAGTAGTTAGCAATTGTATTTTGGTGGCTGTACTGTTTTGTTAAACCAGATACTGGCAGAAAGCACATTTATAATGTCTGCTAATCAAGGAGATAGATGCTCCTGGAATTTCCTTCAGTTCTTGAAAAAGATCTTAAGATGCAAACCCTATATATTCAAAGTGTAGCCTTTCCTAATATAATGTCCCCAATGTGTTCTACTGAATTTTCAAGGACCATGTTGCTATGGTCTTCAATCTTTTATTTAAGAAATCTCAGTGTTTACAAATATAAAGCCTTCAACTTCTACAACACTTTCACTAATTGCTGGTTTGTTTCTGGTCCCAATTCAAAATGCTGATTATCACTTTAGGTGCATTCAGTGACTAAAACTCAGAGCACTTTAATAGTCTGTCTCACCCCATCTCTCCATTGTTAGAACAATCCTTCAAGACATCTTATCACCAACACTATTTGCTAAGAACAATATGAAATTTACCTTTCTGATGGCAACAGGAAATCTGTAAATAGCCTGCTCTGAAAAACAATCATGATCTATCATGATTGGTTTTCTTTTGTGAAATAAAGAATTGGGGGGAAATTGGTTTGTCTTGGGTTTTATTTTACACTTTATACTATTCTGCTCTGTTATTGTTTTTCTTTCTTGGGTCATTATGGGGAGGTTCAATTGCAGGATTTAGAATCCATATTGTCAGGCACAAACAACCAGGTCCGCATGTGAAGAATTAATTAATTGATTTTATACACAGGAATCTTCTCAGACTAATGGTTTGCACCTGGGTGAGACTAGATAAGGTTCAATGGCATTTAGGTGTGTGTGTGTGTCAGACTGTACCCTCTTGTGCCCACAAATGGATTCTAGACTAACTCCCCACTTGACTCCTTCCCCCTGGCTTAGCTAGTCTCTCTCTCTCCTACATATATGGAATTCTATGTTGTGAGAACTAGTTACCATTTAAGTTCTTCTCTATCCAAGTTAGAAGATGGCAAGTTTTGTGACAGAAGAGAGGCTAACACAATTAAATGTTACTTTATTTTAATTCCATGGGACAGAATGGCAGATGAGGGCTGTATATGAGAGCACAGTGGGATTACAGTATATGCACATGCACAGAACAGAACAGAAAGTTTAGATTTAGGTTTCATACCAAAGCCACTTTTTAGGGTGGAAGACCCAGTAATGGGTCTTCTGTGCTTTGCAGGTACTCTCCTCTCTTCTAGGGAAGAGCAGCATTAATAACATGACCTGCCCTGAGTAGCCTAAGGAGACCTGCAATCTCAAGGTACCAAGATGCAAGAAGTGGCTTAAAAGGCACTGCTTTTTTAAAGTCTCTGGACACCTTTCATTTAAAAATAATGCTTACCAAAGAGGAAAGTCAGCTTACTACAGAAAATCAATATGTTCTTGGGATAATTGCCAACCCATTAAAAAAGTGAGCTAAGAAGAAGAAATAACAGTTAAGACTATTGTCTTCTTCAAGAAGAGAAGCAAATGGGGAAATACTTTCTTCAAACTGCTGACTCAAAGATAGCCAAAACTGATGATTATTAAGGTCACACAGGCTCAAATCAATATCCTCAGGAGGCACACAGAACCAAGAAAAACACCTTCCATAATGATACAAAACGTTTACCCACAAAAACACTCAGACCAAGACAGAATGACAATGGTGCTACTATGGATAATGAATGAGTTGAAACTGTTTCTATGCTTATCTTTTCCTTCTTAACAGAAGTACCACTGTAGAAAAATTGGATGGTTATTAAAAAGGATATACATCTGTGTGGAAGGTTAGAATGTCTTTCAGAGTTGCTATAACTATCACTTACAATCTTGATCAATGGAGGGAAGGGGTCATCAGAGGTCAACAAGACTTTATATGATGTGTCAGAAAGAAACTTACAATATTAATCATACATATAATACTGAAGTACTTTTTTGTTCAGCCTGAAAACCAGACTCTTATAATTCTTTTTATTAATACAAATTAGAAACAGATGTTTACCCAGAGTTTCCCAAGACCACTGAATTATATACTAGTTAAAATCTCTCTGAATCCATTCTGATCCACCCAGATACAACATTAGGTTTGTACTAAAGAATAATGAAGATGAGTAAATGTAATAAGGATAGCATTTATTTTTTAAAAAAAAAATAGATTGAATATGTTACTGAATTGCATCTAATTAAAATAATTCTATACTGTCCTTCATCCAAATGGATCTCATTGCAGATGTACAAGACATACAAAACTCTTCAAAGTATAGAAAATAGCATATATACATTAAAAATTAAAAAGACCAAACCCAACTCATGCTTTGGATTAAAACAGGCTAAATCATTATAAGAATAAAAATGATTAAGCAAAACTGATCCAGTAATATTATAATGTTAGTGCTAATTATAATTCAATTATTTAGAAAACTTACATGACTCCTTGTGTTGTACATGATAATTGTAAGTGATTCACAGCAATAGTCCATAAAAAATGAAATATAAAGCCACAACATGCAGTACATCATTCTTCCCACCAAAGTACCAGAACATCTCCTCAACTCCACATTCGCTGGGCTCACTTCCATCCTAGCCCAGTGCTTGCGTGAACAGGCAGGTCTTCATGGCCCACAGGAAGGATAAGAGGATGGGGGCAGAGCTCAATAAGCATTCTGGATATTTCTGTCTGCCTGAAAAGTGAAAGCTGATGTGGTGGTCAAGCAAAAGATAGGATGAAATACATGGTTGGTTGCTGGATTACATTTTGTGCACATCAAATCTAATGTCAGGTTATGTCACCTCTTCTCTTCTAGCATCTCTTATAACCCAAATGAAGAAAGGGGAATAATCTATCATTGTCTCTAATGCTTGTAGAGGACAAAAGGCATTGAATGATGCTGATTGCTCTTTTGATACCACCAGAACGATCACTGTCAGTGGTGTAATTCCTGTTTATTAATACATTAGAAACTTCAGCATTGCAAATATGAGAAAGAAGCACCCGAGTGATCAAAGAAAGGGTGGGATTTCAATATTGCTGTTAAAATTTACTTAGTTGAATTCTAGCTGTTGCTGAAGTAACAATGCTCCTGTTGGACAGCTCCCTTCATGAACCTGAGTAATCTGATCTTTGACCTATTACTTTGATAAAAGCAGAGGCTAAACCTTTTGGCCTGAACAAGTCGTATGTATATTATTGCTCTTCTACTTTCCAACAAGAATATTTAAACTCCAGTATAAAAATTCAGAGATATCATAAGCAACTTGTCACTATGATTCCAAAAAAGTTACTTGTGAATTTAAAAATTAGTAGCTCGTTAGGCAAATTGAAATTCTTCCAAGAGTTGACTACTACTTCTAAACCATAGAGTCTTGCCAAAATAAATGAAAATTGCAACTTTCTTTTGGAAAAAGAAAGTTCAGCTCTTGTGAGTACTTGCTGTGCCCGTATCACTCACTACAAGCAAAAATAGAAAGGCATCAATTTGTTTCCAAATGCAAAACGTACTATTTTTAAATGTTCAGAATTGCAGAGAGGCTCTGCAGAAACCATGAATTTGCAGCTTGCATAAAGATACATTTTCAGTTTAAAAAATGAATAGAAATGTCTCATATTGAACAATTAACAAAGTGTGAAGTTAATAGTAAAGAAACAATATTCTGCTCAGGTAGGTATTTGTGATATTAAGGAGGCTAAAATGCTAAAATAACAACCAGATTAGTTAAATAAATTCGTCTTGGTTCATTTGTTTTTTTAAAAAAAAATCTCCAGGTTCTGTTCAGAGTACAACAGAGACATGTTTTATTCATCCTTTTTATTTCATATACTTCTAAAATGTTCGTTTTAAAAATATCTGACATTTAGGGATATGACTGGAAGTCAAAAGATGCCCCTTTTTTTCTTTTTTTTTAATTCTTAAACTTTACTGTTCTTCCACTGAGGTTGAAGTTTGCTATATTTGCCCGTTTTATTTGTCTTCATGATGGAATATCATTCTAGAAGGGTTCTGGATATAGGTGCCATGAGCATAAAGTCTCTCTCCATCTGGCCACAATTGCACTGAGCCTGGTTAGTTTTCAGCATCAGTTAAATACATGGCTGACTCCATGCTCCTGTGTCATTTAATGTAGGGGTCCTCAACCTTGGCAACTTTAAGACTGGCTGAGGAATTCTGGGAGTTGAAGTCCACAAGTTTTAAAGTTGTCAAGGTTGAGAACCCCTGATTTAATGTGCTCCATAATTCTGATTTCTGGCTTAACCTTTGCAATTTGGTACAAATTTAATTTTTTGAATTGAAGTGAGTGTCCTGGTTAAAATTATTTCATGTTCTGCTTTAAGATTACTACTATATGATACTATATATTGCTTTGGGATTATGTTAGTAAAAAATTGACTATAAATATATCTGTGTATTTACACAGACAGGGACACACAAACACACAACATAAACTGTAAGAAAGGAAAAGGGGAGATAAAAAAAACACTGTTCAAACAAGCATGCTAGAATAATACCATGTCCCTGGAGGCTGCTCATTGCAACTATAGAAACACATACTGAGGAGGAACAATAGAACTTAAAAATAGAAGGAAAGGAGGAAAGGCAGCTACTCCTTGTCTCCTGGAAAATTTTATATCCCAGTTTTAAATCTATGTTTTCCCCTTCTCTAAAATGGCTAGGGAAGGAGTTTGCATGAGTTGGGATAGGCTTCCTGTTTGGGTCTTCTCATTCTTCCTTACAGGAAGAATGTAAGGCCAAAAGTCCACTTAATCCAGCACTTTGTTTCTCTCAGTGGATTGCCAGAAGGCTCTGGGAAAGCTCACAAGCAAGACAGGAATACAAGAGTGTGTAAGAGTGTGTACATTTACTCCCAGACATTTCAATGTTTGAAGCCAAGCCAAGGCCCACTCTCAAGTGAAGTTAAGTCCGAGTATGTTATTTTGGCACATGGGGCAGAAAATCCCACGAGTACCTTTTCAATCTCTGGCAATAAAGATACAATAATAACAATAATAATTTAGTTTACAAATTGCTTCTTTTTTGTTATGAATACTGGCTGTTTAACGGGTCTACTGCTTAATTTGCCTAATAACAGGATTGATCTGAAGATAGGCCCAGAAGTCTACATACTGATTAATATTTGTGAGTAAAAGTACCACTATAATCAAAACATTGTTGTTCCATTTTAAAGAGTCAAGCAAATATACCTTACTTTCCCCCCCCCCCCGAGTGATGCCTATGTGAATGTAAATAATACCCATCTAGAAACAGCCTGTTTACAAAATACACAGACATTCCTACTTGCTGACTGGGTAAAGGACACAAAAAAAATGCTTACATCAACATTTGAAATCAAAACACTCTTAGCTTTTTAATAAATATATTCCAGCAGTTCAAAACTCTTCTGGAGATTATTAAGAAAGAATAAAACCCAATGTGCTTTTATTTACAATAAAATCCAGACTGTTTTTGATTATGCAGAAGTAGCTAAAAAAAACCCAAGTGTGTTTGCAAGAAAGTGGGCAAAAGAGGGAATATAAGCTTCATTAGCCACTGACCATTAGCCATTATACATATAATGATGTGTTATACATTATTGCTTGTTAGCTGCCCAAAATTATTTCATTAAAATGGGCGATCATATATATTTGTATAATAAATGTTAGAGATTTGTTTTCAAATCAATATGCTGGTTCTATTTTGCTTCTACAGTCTTGTGGTCATAATAGCATAAGTACCAAGTTCAATAGACAAATCACGCAAATACAGTTCAAACTAGTTTATGTTCCGAATGATGATCAATGAACCAATGCATTCAGTTTCTCTGAAAAGTCTTATAGACTGTTAATATTCTACTGCATGGTTTGGGTAGGGGTTTTATGTCTGTGTGTATATTCATGCAAATAGCTCTGAACTTTCTAAAAAAAGAGAATAAAATAATCATCATTGAACGTGGTACAAGTATATCCTGACAATATGCTGTACACTCATTATTGTGATATATATTGTCAGTCAAAACTTGTACCATCTCCCACAATAATTATTATTTTATTCTCTTTTTTTAGAAAGTTCTGAACTACTTGCATGAAACTTTCAAGGTTGTCCTTTAGGCATTGATCAAGGGTACAATCTCCTGGCTGCAGAAAAACACAGAAAGAAACACAGTATCAGATTTATTCCATCGCTGGCTGAATATAAAAAACTAACCTGTGGCATGTTGCTATAGCAGAATCACAGAGAAGAAGGAGCCATTTAGGCCAGACTTTAACCTCTTGTTCAATACTGAAATCCAAATTAAAGCATCTTTAACAACTGGCTATTTAATTTCTGCTGGAATACATCCAGTGAAGAGGCCCCAGCACTTCTCTAAGTAATAGGTTCCCTATCTAAATGCTCTTTCTGCTGGGAGCCGGGTTTTTTTTTCATCTGTCAATCATCTGGGTGCTTTCTTTCAATAAGCAACTGGGCTTTCTTGTTCTTCTGAAGAAGCTTCTTGGATGAGAAGGGAAACGTCTTCAAGCAAAATAAGAAAGTCTAGTTGCCTTTTGAAAGAAAGCACCTTTGGGACAACCATGACCTGGATGACTGAAAATCTCCATAAACATCTGGGAACTTTCTTCTTAGAATGTGTGCATGCCCACATATATAAGGGAGTCCTTGATTGGCTTAGCTTCCTGTGCCCCAGACACACAGAAATCTGTATATTCGGATAAAGAGCTCTTGATCAGGCTGAAAATATATATGTATATCTTTGAGTGAATACAATAAAATCTAGCAGTTTTACCTTCACCTGAAGAGCCTGAAAGATCTATGATGACGTACACTCTTCCTTCTGGCTCCAAATCAATCTGCAAGAGAAAGGAAGCAAATATTTATTATTAGAATTCCACTGTGTTCTTTTCATAGGGTGTGTTGTTTTCCTGAGAATTCTTACAGGATTCTTAATGCATTCTAGGCAGGCATTAGCTTAAAGGATTTTTTGGGGGGGGAGAATAGATGCCATTGAAGCATCATAAACCAACCTTAGAAAAAGTAAAAAGATTTACTATAAATATTTAGCTACATTTCTGGATTTGGATCTCATAAGACCATTTCCTTATTTAGAAAATGAGTAAGGATAATACTTCAATTGCTTCAGTGTATAGCATTACCTGTTCCAGAACTTTAGAGGAGATAATACAAATTAAAACCCAAATTTAAATAATGCAGACCATAATATGTAACAATAATGAAAACAACTGATGGCAAAATCTTCATAACTTTATCTGTTTAAGAGTGGTTGTCAGAGATGTGCCCAATTTTTTTTTGATAAATGAAAAATGGGTCCAACTTTTTATACTGTTTAAAAAAGAGATTATAAGACTCATGCAGGCATTGTCACATTTCTACAAATAAGGTATTTATAGAGCTCATCCCTGATGGGCTCTGCAAATATCTGTTTGCTTTTACAAATGCTAAATCTTTCCTTCTAGGTTTAAGGACAGATAATTTCCACCAGATATTACATGAGAGGGATAAAGATATGTAAGTATACATTACTATGCTGCTTTATGCCTATACTTGATAGATGTCAGAAGGAAAAATGTGCAGCGCAAAAATACCTTGGAAACGACATAAACAAGGAGCAACTAAGGAAAACATATCTTTAAATGATCTTTAGATGCCTTATGTTGGCACACAGTTGGTAGTTTCATTTTTTTTTTTTTGCTGACCTTGCTGAACTAGGCTGGGGGAATCTAGCATTCTTAAAGAGCAATTAGATTCTTCTGGATCTTTACCAGTGGTGGGATTCAAATATGTGAACAACCGGTTCTCTGTGTGGATGCCACTTCTAGAAGTCCATTCTGGGCCTGGGCAACAAAAAATTAGCTACTGGTTCTGCCGAAGTGGTGTGAATCGGCTGAATCCCAACACTGATCTTTACTCTGTAGCTATCTATTCATATAGTCACAGACACATAGCTCAGTATGGAAAAAAATGTGTGGATAGAGAGTTTGACTCATCCCTGGGGCAGTAAAGAAAGAGCAAAGATGTATTCCCTGTTGAAGACCAAGAAATGAATGCTTTACATTATGAAGGGTGGTTGAATCATTATGTAAATGAGGTGACTGGATATAATTAGGCTCATGCCAAGTCAGGTTGTGTTCAGCTGTATCATCACCATTTAAGCAGGGAACAAAGCAGGCAGGTCTGGTTCTAGCAGAGAGAGCTCAGGAAGGCTTAGGTGGATGGATTGACTGCCATCACGTGACTTTCAGCTTTTAGACATTAGAAGGCAAAAAGCTCTGTCTGAAGCCAGAATTTAATGCTTACGACATTCTTGAACCATATAGAGAAATGAGCTGCATAGACCAAGCTATATCCCAGTTCCTTTGGATTTTGCTATTGCCTGTTATATAATTAGAATCCCAAAATCTTTGGGAAATAATCTGCAAATCATCCAGTGAATTTACACCCAAGCCTATCTCCCCTTCACCCTACTTTACGTCATAAACACTGTCAAAAATGTAAGACAGTCTTTTCTGTCTTCTGGGTTTTAATTCAAGTAATACTTTAAAGGACTTGGAATCTAATTTCCCAGTTAACCTTTCTTCCCTTTCTTGATCAGTCAGCAAAAATCTTTGTCACCAAAGGATCCCTAGCAGAATTTGAAAAAGCTCTACAGTAGAGATCACCCTGTTGACCCATGACTGTTGTGCTAGGTTTGCCACCAACCATATTGTGAAGTTCGCAGATGATACAACAGTAGTGGGCCTTATTCATGATGACAAGGTGGAAGCTTACCACAAGGAGTTTGAGGAGTTGGTGAACTGGTGTAAGGAAAACAGCCTAGTTTTAAATACCGGGGAAAAAGAGAGATCATTGTTGATTTCAGAAAAGGCAGGCACAGCCACACATCTCTGTGCATCAATGATTCACCTGTGGAGATGGTTACCAGCATCAAATTCCTGGGTGTGCAGCTAATGAGTAGGCTGGCTTGGTTACTCAACAGTGAGAAACTGGTAAAGCGGGCACAACAGCGCCTGCATTTTCTGCGTCGCATGAGAAAAGCACACCTTCCTTCCCCTGTCCTGACCACTTTCTACAGGGGGATGATTGAGAGCATCCTGTCATACAGCATCACAGTCTGGTTTGGAAGCATCACTGCTTCAGATAGGAAGGCGGTGCAGAGAGTGGTGAGAATGGCTGAAAAGATCATTGGCAGTCCCCTCCCTCCAATCCAGGACATAGCACAGAAGCGCTGCTTGAGCACGGTCCGAAAGATTATCTGGGATACCACACATCCTCTTCACGACCTGTTTTCCTTGTTACCTTCTGGGAGGAGGCTTTGTGGTATCCGCAGCAGAACATCCAGATTCAGCCATAGTTTCATTCCATACAGCATTAACCTTGTGAACTCTCAAGCTTCCTCCTTCCGTTATATATTCAAGATTGGACAGTATTTAATATTTATTTGTTATGTATATGTAGGGGTGTGGGTCTATACATATGTTGTATATAATATGTTTTAGGTGTGTGTCATGTATGTGTTTCACTTTGAGAGCGGGCAACTAAATTTAATTTTTGATGTGTGCCGTTGTGCCCACAGTAAAAAAATGACAATAAAGGTTATCTTATCTTAATCTAAGAGAGAGAGAAAATCTTTCAAAGCAGGTCCACATATACTTCCCCCATGTATGAGGAAGATAAACTTTATAAGATGTATTGGTAAGTATAGAAGCAGATTTGCTAGGCCAGCATGAAGCTCATAAACACACACAGAGTGATGGGTACCATTCATGTCAACATGTGTGCAACCCCTCATAACCACAAAAAAGATGGGGATTTTCACATCAGAAGAATGCTATGATGGCTCACATTATGTGATCCAATATATTCTAATGGACAATCAATTTTGACTCTCAAGTCCCTTTATTGACTATGATTATTAGGCCTCCTAAGGCATAATGTGGTCTGGGGTTTTGCTTAATGTATTGTGTGAACCTAGCCATAGTTGTTTAAAAATCATTCTTTATGATTTTTTGTTGCCTGAACTTGAGCTGTGGTTTATTTAGTAAAAGCCTGTTAAACCAATCATGCTTATTCCATTGTGGGGAACCAGCCACTGTATATTTTTTCTCATGTACTCTGCTCTGAAGGGAAGGGATATCTTTATTATTTGATTTGTGATGGGTAAGCTTTCCTGAAATTACCTGGGAAAAGGGATCAATTAATTTTATGGTAATGAAGTTCAGGTTTAAGTCTGCTCATTGTAAGATCAGATTCATCCCAAATTCCATGTTTTGTTGAACTATTATGTCATTGGCATATTAATAGATCTGGAGGCTTCCTATCCTAGTTCCAAACATCCTTCCATTACTAGGGAATAGTATCCTAAGATACTCCTCCAGCTGTCCTATTCTCTTCTTCCCAAAATGTGCACACTAGTGACAGCAAGAGTGATGCAGCCTTACTGCAGGGGACAGGCCCTTTTGGGCATTCAGTTTCTTAAGTCATTAAGGAATTGTTCGGATTTTTATTAGCCCTGAGCAATTACAATTCCAGATTTCCTGGCACAACTCCTAGTGCCTTGTGAAACCCATGGCAACAATCTCTTATCACTCTTAGTATATAGATAAATTCAACAGGCTGCCTGATGGGTACAGTAGCAAACTCAAACTTCAGAGCTTTGCATGCAATCTGCAATGTGCCACATAGTCCAAAATGTTGTTATTCTGAAATCAGACATTCTGAATGTTGTCTAGTTAATATTCAAAATCATAAGGTTCCCCTTTCCCATGAGCCATTCCACTTAAGCAGGTGAACAAATGTTCTGCTCTGTATAAATGAAAAGGAAAGAATTATAACCTCTTTGTAGAAAACAATGGCACCAACGACATTCAATAAAATATCACTATTTTAATAGGAAGAAAGGCAGGCAACAAGAAAGCTAAAATGCTCACTTGTTCTCTTTTGCAAATGTTTTAAGTGCAGTCTGTTAGAAGATCAGAAGAGCAGGGTGCTAGGTAAATGTTTTGAAGTCAGAGATGATGGTTGCTTTTGAACCGTATCAGTAATATTATGCAGATGGCCTCCGGGAAAGGCGAAGAGGGGAACTCTCTACTCATAGTTATCCAGTTAATGCCACACAGAGATATTTATAAACACAAAATGATTGTACTGTGCTGTATATGCAATTTCAAGGCAGAGGGCCGACTTGCACTTTAAATTACAAGCACGTGAAACAAGTCCCATTTGCTTAGAAACAGTGGATAGTTTCTAGCAGAGAAGATAGATGTTCACTCCTATGGACAATCAGAGTAAGGTTTATCTGACAAATGTGTGGATCTGGAACACAGCACCCTCAGCTTGACTTCCATAGAGGAGTTTAAAAAGTCTGATGTTCGAGAGATATAACGTGGGTCTATATTATGCCTGTGCATCATCTTAGAATAAAGACTGAAATCACAGCAGTTCAGATCAATTTAGAAAGGTTTTTTTTTACTCATCCAAGGCAGAGTATCTAGCTCCAATTTACCTGTCCTAATCCAGCATTCTTCATGAATCTTGTCCTAGCACTGTGCTCCATTGGAAATAGCAATGTGCAACACCAAAAAGTAACATTAAAATTATGTTGGTTATAAAAATGAGAGGGTGGCTTGAGGTATAGAGTATATAGATTCATCTAATTTGGAGAAATGTATCTATGAAAGCCTCATGTTGAAGATAATCAGAAGGGTGAACAGATGATTTTATGTTCTGCTTGGAAGCTTCCCAGACCAGACCATCTTAAAAATGTGGCTGTATTCCATGGCCTTCATGTGGCCTTATTTAGAAGAGATTTTCCATGGGTTTTCATACAGGAGTGATGTTTAAAGCTCTGGTTATTACCAGGGCCAGGGATACTTATAGAGCCAGCAAGGGATAATGAAGAGGGCACTTCCATGCACACCTAGGCCAACTGAGCCCATTGTAAAAAATTCATACAGTTTTGTATTTCTCTTGACATTTCACTGAAAGAATTAATATCCTCAGACTTATTAAATACGTGGCTAGGCTAAAATATCAAAACCTGGATTGTTTCAAAAATTTTAAATGAGCTTTTTATTCTGAAAAGCCTGAGATAAAAATAAATACTTGAGAAGAAAATTGAAATGACACAGCAGCCACCTTAATTGTTTCCTCTTCTAGCTCTTCTCAGAAGATGTCACTCATTGAATAAGGGGAGTGATAGCAATCTGGAATTAGTATTAACTTACAGCACTAAAACAAAATTGACCTTGCTTGCTATTGTTTCTGTCTTCCTCTGGCATTCATGATCTATGTGAAGCCATAAAATTAAATGGACCTGATCTCAGCCATAGCAGCAAACACAAATAAACTCCTTTCACATGGATTACATGCTGCTTTTTTCCCATAGAAGATTCTACTTGTGTGACATTAATGCATCATGCAAGGTTACGTCTGAAAATTCTGGGCATTGCAGATGACCGCATTAGTAATGCTGGACTGCAACCTCTCAGAACATGTCTGATTGGAGGCATGCAAAAAAGGCAAGGTTTCTTTGTGGACTAAATAACTGAATTGCTACTATATATGAAAATGCTTCTCCAGATTGAAATTAGAGTGTCTCTCCCTCCCTCCCTCCCTCCCTCCCTCCCTATGTGTGTGTGTGTGTGTGTGTGTGTGTGTGTATAGATAGACAGACAGACAGACAGACAGACACACACACACACACACGCGCGCACACATACACAGAGAGTCAGGGTCGTGTCAGAACACTATTTCGGAAAATACTTCAGTTGAACATGTTTTGCCATATTCTTCCATTCTACAAAAGGAATCGTACAAGTGACTGATGTGGACACTGCTAATGCTCTCATTAAACTGTCAGATTTATCTGGAAGCAAGGTTTGGCATCCTGGATTTCACTACAGTTGCTACTTCACACTCTCGGAGATCTAAATGCTCTGATACAACAGGTATTTCCATCACCCTGGCTCACCTGCCATAATGAATAAGAGTCCAGGTGAAAAAAAAACACATTTGGAAACATAGATGCCACTGTAGAAGGAGAAAATCAGTTAGGAATAGGCAGATCTTCAAGATGTGGCTGCATCATGTAGGGCATCATGTAGATGGAATCACTTCTAGATCAGTTCTGAGTTGAAATCTAATAGGACTAAAAGTAACTAGCAGGGTTTTTTTTTAACCTAAGAACTACACCTTCAGAGCAGTACTGTATAACTTGAGATGAAGTTATATTGCTTAGGAATCATTTTAACAAAAAGAAGATTCATAAGCATTTGATTACACAATGTTTAACTACAGAATAGACAATCCAATCTACTCAGATGTTGGTTGAGAAGAACATGACATATGCTTTAGCACCTGGTAATCTGAATTTGAGAATCTCTGTTTTTCGCAGATGTTAGGAGGATCCACATCTATAACAGAATACAGGATGCATTCAGTTGCAAAAGTATAGCTATCTCTTAAGGTAAGCAGGATAATTTCACATACATATTTATTTATATGGGAAAGTAACAAAATGTATTGATATGACATTTATTACATCATCTTGTTTTACTGAACCTAATGTTTTCCACAGACCTGGAAACAAATGCTTTGATTGCAATATATGATGAGAAAATACTTTGTTCCTGGTCAATACACATCAAATTTAATGATTATATGACTGAATAATTTATGTTTCCTACTTCGGTTAGATGGAGAGCTAGTTATGTCAGCTCCACAAAGATCCATACAGTCTTTCCTATCAACCTCCTGGATGAACAGATAACTAAGAATCTAGATAACAGTTCAAACACCAACAAGGCCTTCTTCTATTCAAAGAACACAGGACACTCAGAAGTTCTTAGAAACTTGACCGATCCAGCAGGTAGCTTGGGGAAAAAACATTATTGTAGCAGAGACACATACATTTTGTATTATTATTCATATTATTAATCATCATACTGATGTGAAAGTTTCTGTAGTATGACATGCTACAATGAAGCAACATTTTGATACTCTACTCTGTAACTAAACCCTTTTCATTCTGCAGCTATGCAGCCTGCCACCCATTGCCAAACATTTTTCTTGCATTTTTCATCTTCAAAGTGTTTGCATGAATAATACAAAAACCACTAATTGAATAAGACCAGGAATCAGAATACAGCAATTACAATCAACTTAAACAGCCTGCGTTTCATCTCTGCCTCCACCTGAGAAAGACGTTTTAAGGCATTTTCACTGAGGAAATATAAATCTTGCTTCAATTTACATTGCAATGCAGAGATCAAGTTCAGACTGGCCAGAATCTCAGTTTGTGCAAGGTAAGCAATAACTCAGAGACCAAACAAAATAGCATTGGATTGGGAGGAATTAAAAGCTGATTTTAGTTCTGTGCAAGGGAACATGTTAGTAATGATTCTTAGCAATCACATAGATGGGCCTTCTCAAGATGATTTGACCCCAATCTGTTCCTTCAGGTCTTCCGGTGGTGCACCCATGTTCTTCAACCTTACTGCTGGTCATTCTCTTTTCTTCCATTTTTCCTGGCAGGAAAATTATATCTTACCCTAAAGTGTCCCAAATATGACAAATTGAGCATCAGGTGGTAACTCTTGATTTGTTCTATGATTCATTTAACTCTTTTATTGGAAATTCATAATATTCTTAAGAATTTTGTCTCAAGGTTTAGGGCTGGATAAAGCTCTAAGATAAAGTGAGATTTCTGCAAGTGATCTCAAAGCATTTCCCTATATAAAATGCCTTACTCCCCCTTCATGAGGGACATTCAAGAACATTAGTCTTGTGCTGCATGTTTGCTGTTAAGTCAAAGACGAGGCTCATGAACTATATGAAGCCATGTTTTTTTCACTACAGTTTCACCATGGTTTATTGAACCACAACCGTAGTTTGCTAGTTAGCCATAAATTATAGTTTTCAGACTGTAATGGCTATATTCAAACAAATACTCAAGCCAAAACTAAGACAATCACATTTTATGATTTTGATGGTTAGACAGGATAGATGTAGAAACAAGAGTCATGGTGTGACTTTAGAAAGAGAAGGTAAAATATAATTCTACTTATAATTACTATGAAGAAAAACAGAAGCCACTTCTTTATAGCTTCGTCTTTTTCTTTTTTTATATACTTTCTTTTTTTTTGCTCTGTTTTAGTTTATACCACTTCTTACTGTTGTTGTTAAAATTCCCATATGTGTGTATGCACGTATGTGTGTGTTTGTATGAACCAGGCCCTATCACTAGATGGGATGGTAATCTCAAACTGTTGGTTTACTATCAGAAGTTCTCAGAGAGTGAGTGAGCCATTCAGGTCATTGGCAAGAGTAATCTAGCTTCCCTGGCAACCAAATGGGCAGGGATGAAGAGAGAAATTTGATTCTGCAACACCCAAGCCCCCAGGAGAAAAAGGATCCTGACAGCTTTTGAATTCAATTTAATTTCAGTAATATGTGACCAGCCACTAATAGGCCTCCATGAAATTCTCCATACCCCTCCAAAAATTGTCTCCTTCCACAACTGTCATTCATTGGTACATTTCTTAAAAGTGCCAGCAGACAAACTGCAAAGTAGCTGGACATGGAAACAATTACTCAAAGAAAGGTGAAATATTTGTAAGTCCAACTGTGTGTATCATTTCCTCTTACTAAGAGATAACTGGAGCCTTCTGCAAGGGAATGGTACAACTGCAAGGGAATGGTATGATCTATGCTGAATATGAATAACTTTGGAATAAGGTCTTAGTTTTGTTAGGTGCCAACAGAAATGCAACATGTATAACATTTTTATTTAATCAGGTTTTAAAAAGCAACAATGAATGATATGCCTCCCGAGTATTAAAACGTCTTGAGAAAGAGGAAGCTTTCCTGTTAAAATGAATATTTCTATCACATTTTAGGGTAAAATGGCTCCTGGATAAAAACATAAGAAGAACCCAGCAAAACCCAGTTTCATCCAGCAAAAGAATACAGTCACTGATGTCAATTGTAGCAACACAAATTACTTAGGTTGAAACTACAGTAGACATTGCAACAAGTGTAGCAGATCCATGCTTTGTCTCCCATATAATGGGGTTCCTGCCTACATTTCCAGCAATGCAGTCTCCTCAACAAGGTGTACAGCTGTCTCTGCGGTGTTTCTCTTTGTTGCCTCCTTCATAAGAATATGTCCTCGACAAACACTAAGCAGGCCATTTTGATAGGCTGGGACAAGAAGAGTGTGAGATGAACCAAAGAATTCGTTTCAAAATGAGCTGCAGCAGCAGCTGATTGACCTTATCTATAATAATAATAATAATAATAATAATAATAATAATAATAATAATAATAATAATAATAATAATAATAATAATAATAATAATAATAATAATAATAATAATAATAATAATAATAATAATAATAATAATAATAATAATAATAATAAAAGTTGGAAGGTACCTTGGAGGTCATCTAGTCCAACCCCCTGCTCAGGCAGGAAACCCTATACCATTTCAGACAAATGCTGTCCAGTCCTCCTCTTAAAAAACGTTCCAGTGTTGGTAGCATTCACCGCTTCTGAGCGCACGGTTGGTCCAGCTGTTAATTGTCTAACTGTCAGGAAGTTTCTTCTTATTCAGGTTGCTTTCTCTCCTTGATTATTTTCCATCCCGTGTTTTCTTGTCCTTCCTTCAGGCGCCTTGGAAAATATTTGACTCCCTCTTCTTCTTTGTGGCAGCCCCTGAGATATTGGAACACTGCTATCATGTTCCCCCTCGTCCTTCTCTTCATTAAACTAGACATACCCAATTCCAGCAACCGTTCCTTATATGTTTTAGCTTCCAGTCCCCTAATCATCTTTGTTGCTCTTCTCTGTACTCTTTCTAGAGTCTCAACAACTTTTTAACATCGTGGTGACCAAAACTGGATGCAGTATTCCAAGTGTGGCCTTACCAAGGCATTGTAAAGTGGTATTAATACTTCACGTGATCTTGATTCTATCCTCTGTTAATGCAGCCTAGCACTGTGTTGGCCTTTTTGGCAGCTTGCAGCCCGGCCTGGCTCATATTTAAGTGATTGTCCACTAGGACTCCGAGGTCCCTCTCACAGTTACTGCTATTGAGCAAGGTACCCCCTATACTATACCTGTACATTTGGTTTTTCTTGCCTAAATGTAGAAGCTTGCTTTTTTCACCATTGAATTTCATTTTGTTAGATAGTGCCCAGTGTTTAAGTCTGTCCAGATCCTCCTGTATCTTAAGCCTGTCTTCTGTAGAGTTGGCTATTCCTGCCAGCTTGGTGTCATCTGCAAACTTGATGATTTCCCCATCTATCCCCTCGTCCAAATCGTTGATGAAGATGTTGAAGAGCACTGGGTCCAGAACAGAGCCCTGGGGCACCCCACTACACACTTCCCTCCATGTAGATGCAGTTCCATTGAGAACCACATGCTGAGTATGGCCGGTCAGCCAGTTACGAATCCATCTGGTGGTGATGCTGTCTAACCCACATTTTTCTATCTTATCAAGTAGTAGGTTGTGATCTACTTTATCAAATGCCTTACTGAAGTCCAAGTAAATTATATCCACAGCATTCCTCTGATCCACTAATTTTGTCATTTGGTCAAAGAATGCAATAAATTGGTCTGGCATGATCTGTTTTTGACAACCCTGTTGGCCTTTTAGTATGACTTTGTTTGCCTCTAGGTGTTTGCTGATTCTTATTTGATTATCTTTTCCCAGAAATCTTCCCTGAGGTATTGGTATGTCGGGGCTGAGATGTTCTGTATTTTCCCGGTCCCATTTTTTTTTCCTTTTTTGAAGATGGAATCTACATCGCTCTTTTCCTCCTCCATAGTTCCCCAGTGCTCCAGGATCTTTGGAAAATATAGTTCAATGGTTCTGAGATCACATCTGCCAGTTCCTTGAGAACCCTGGGGTATAATCCATCTGATCCTGGTGATTTGAACTCGTCTAGGCTGGACAGGTGTTCACTTACCGTTTTCTTGCCTATCTTAACTTGTGTTTCTATTCTGTTTTTTATGGCACTATTTTTGGTAGGTTGGTCTGTTTTTTCCCTTTGTGTAAAGACAGATGCAAAAAAACGAGTTAAATAGTTCTGCTTTCTCCCTGTTGCTTGTCACCTTCTTGCCACTTTCACCCACTAATGGACCAATTATTTCCTTCACTTTTTTCTTGTTTTTTACATGTTGAAAGAAGCTTTTTTTGTTATTTTTGACTTTGGTCCACAAGCCTTAGTTCATTTTCGGCCTTATCTTTTCCCTCACTTCTCTTTTGCATGCTTGGGCTTTTGCTGATATTCTGACGTAGTTTATGTGCCCCCTTTCCACTTTCTATGCTTGTCCTTCTATCTTTCAATTTTTACCATATAGTTCTTTATGCAGCCATGCTGGGTTTCTTTCTTTTGAGAGCTGTTCTTTTTCCTCTTTGGTGGTATTGTTCCTAGGACTGGGCTTTTATTATCTCACTTTTCAAAATTTTCCCAACTTCTTGGTTGTTTTCCCCTTGAGGATTCTCATCCATGGAATCCTTCCCAACCCTCTCTAGTTTATTGAATTAGCTCTCTTGAAGTCCAAGACTCTAGTTTGACTGTGTTCTATTGCTTGTGCTTCCATAATGTTGAATTCCAATATTGCATGATCACTTCTTCCAAGGTTCCTGTGGCTTCAACACCTTCTATCATTTCATCTCTGTTAGTGAGAATTAGATCCAAAATGGCTAATCCCCTAATTCCCTTCTCTACTTTTTGGGAGACAAAGTTGTCTGCTAGGTTTGCAAGGAATCTGTTTGATCTTCACACTTGTGCAGAGTTTGGCTCCAGTTGATGTCAGGTAGTTAAAGTCCCCCATTACTATTGTGAATGTGCTTCCTACATACCTTAGTTAGCTGACTAGCAAAAAGTTCATCTATTTCCTCTGTTTGGTTGGGTGGCCTGTAGTATACACCTATGGCAATGTCATTTCCCCCCCTTTTATATTGACCCAAATGCATTCAAGACAGTTTTCATCATTGCTGTGCTCTATTTCTGTACAGATGTAGTTATTTCTTACATATAGAGCAACTCCTCCTCCTCTTTTATTTGGTCTGTTTCTTTTAAATAATTTAAATCCCTTTAGCTGTGTGTTCCATTTGTGGGTTTCATCCCACCATGTTTCCATAATGGCAACAATATCATATCTGCCCTCATTAACCTGAATTTCTAGTTCACCGTTTGCTGTTCATACTCTGTGCATTGGTGTATAGACATTTGAGTCCTTTATGACTGATCCTGTGTTTACTTTCTACGTAACCTGTGTGGTGCCTGAGTTCCCCTATTGTCTTACCACCTATTTGGTTAGTGCACTTTGTGTGGCACTCGCTGTTAGAAGCTTGAGTAGTGGGACTGAACTGGACACCTAATTTCTGCCTGAGGAGCACAGATTACAGACCCTAGATAAATAATCTGTCCTTGTAGACTAGTGATTTGTTTACAGATAGGACAGTTTCCAAGTTTGAAAAGGGTACTGCGAAAGACAGCTGCAAAGCAAGTGTTGCACTGAACTAAGCCAGACATTCTTAGATACAGGGAATCTCAGACACACTTGCCCTGAATGTACCACTGCTTTTGATTTTTAATTATATAATTCGCGCGCCTAACGGCGCGCAGGCCACTACCTTTCTGTTGCAGTCTTAGAGTTTGTAAAACCTCCCAGAAGCTCTGGGCAGTTTAAATACAGCAGTTTAATGTTAGGAAGGAAAGCAAGCCTTGACCTTCCAGTTAGGATCTGGAAAGGAGAACTAGACTAGATTGAAAAGTTGGGCGGGGGGGAAATGGGAAGAAGAAAATGGCAAACACCTTTCACACTATTGCCAAGAGAAGTACAGGGAAGTGCCCTTGAAGTCCCAAGTTGGAAGTCTTTACTTGTTTTATACACAGTGTATGCTGTACTATAATTACAGCTTCTCTTAAGTGAATGCCAAAGCAATAGCTTTCATATCTATTGACTAAAATGTGTATTGAATATGTCTACATTACTAATCAGAAATGCATTATATACAGCAAGAGAACCATTTGAAGTAGTCATTGAATGAATGGAAAGAACCACTCATCTTTGCCCATTCCACCAAAAACTTGGTGTCAAAGTTCCCTGTCCCCTGTTCCTTCTCAAGACTGGCAATAGAAAAGCCAAAGCATTACCTTATGATGCAGTACTACATTATTATTTCAATTCAGTTGAGAATATGTTTCAAATCTTGCTAGCAAAAAAGGAGACAGAGAGAAAAACAGCTGCAAGAAAAGCAGGATAATTTTCTATGTGGCACATTGTGCTTCATGATTGCCAACACGTTCATAAGCAAGATAGGTAAATGAAAGACATCTGCTAATTATGTGCCTCACAAAATTCCAAATTCAGCCTTCCAACATTTTCCCTTTAGTTTTGTTAACATGAACAGAGGGGCCCAATCTCCTTCTTAGCCAGCATTTGATAGCCAGCCAAGGAAGTAAAATAGACTATATGAATGCAAACATTTAGAAGCTTCTTCATAATGTACTCCTTTCCATTTCCACCCATTACTGTAATGAGAAATGCTTTGAATGTACTGAAATAGATTGTGAATTACTGATATTCAGAGCCACAGCCAACTTGCCTGCAGGATTTAACTGGTCTATTGGGTTAAAAACAAAACTCAGGAATTTACTGGGATGACAGAGTTGGAGGTGAAAGCAGCTCCTCTATATGAACAACAAGAGCAAAAACTATGGAAAGTGAATGAGGCGCTACTACTGAAATGCATTTAACTATAAACTTAAAATACAAAACAGAAAAGCATATAGGCTTCCTATGTACTTATATACAAAACGTCTCTTTGTGTTTATGAAGACTGAATCCATAAGTTTACTCAACCCAAACTGTCTCTCCAAGCTCTTCAATATGCAACAAGGGTTTAAAGAGAAAGACAAGCTTTTAAGCCTACACTAAAATAAATATTAATAGTTTTAAAATAAATATCTAATGATATACAATCAGAGCAGTGACAGAACAGAACCTCCAAAGGACTGTTTAAGCAATGTACCCTTCTCTGCAAATATTTGGACTTGGGTACCCGGCTGTTTGCCAAGCATTTAACTGATTTACATGCTCTTAAAAACATCTGTAGCCAGCATTAATATCTATGTTTCTTATGGAAGGAAAAGGAAAGTGGAAAGCTAAATTTATTTGTAGGATAAATTCAACTTTCTCTCCTTTTTTCTTCATGTACCACAAAGTGGCTCCTAATGGGACAGTCTTCTTGAACTCAGTCCCTTCCAGATGAGTATGACTCCAACTTAATATATGTATGTTCTTCATACAAATATGCATACTATACTAGTCACAGGAAAGGGATAAGAAATAATAAGCCAAAGGCATTAAAGGCATAGAATAAGAAAGAGAAAAGGAAAGAAAGCTGAAATTAATTTGTATTAACACCATTCAAAATACCATGTCTTCCTAGCCTTACAAATTTTCTTTGCTTATATTATGCCTTTTTACTTCTGGCTGAATGTAACATGTGTCTATCTTATCTATCTTATTAAAAAGCATCATGTGATGTTTGCAGGAAAAATCATCTTTGTAATAAGCATTCACCTAATCCAGTGTTTCTCAGCTCTGTCAAATTTAAGATGTGTGAACTTTAACTCCCAGAATTCTCCAACCAAATTTCCCCAACACGCTGGCTAGGGAATTATGGGAGTTAAAGTTCACACATCTTAAAGTTGCCAAGGTTGAGAAACACTGGCCTAGTTAACTGTGTTGAGAACGGTTTCAAAAGACAGGGAATTTAGAAAATTACTTTCAGGTAGAGTATGAGCACTTGAGTAATATTTAAGGACTTTTAGACTAGTTGGACAACAACAATAATAACAAAAAAACTGGAATGTCAGTAATTCAAAATGTTACATTTCCAAATTAAGTGAAATGTCTCCAAAGTCCTACTCACCAGCACATATTTTGCATCTCTATGCTCTGGAGTGGTTAGCTCTAAAAGTGAAGATATTATCACTCCTTCTAGTAAATGTATTTTTGAAGATATACACCATCTAGTATATCTTCCTCCCAATAACAAAAATTGGACGAAAGCTGTTCTGAGATGTGTCTATGGATCACTTCATTATCTTCTTTATTTACACAGCTTTTCTCTCAGTCTGAAGCTGGTGTGCTTTTCTTTACTTTAGAAGATTAGAAAAGGATTAATGAAGCCAATTCTCTTCACAAAATAGACCTGTTTGCCACACATTGCAAATTGCTGATGATTCACTACTGCTTTTTCTCCAGTTCCTCAGCCATAACAAAACCCAAGCAATCCCACTGTCAACCAACTGGGGCTAAACAAGAATTTCCTTCAACTGGTGTTTAAGGACAGGTTGGAACAGCTGTGCACTGTCAAACACCAGCTGCCCTAAAATACTATAAGCAATTTAAGAACAGATTGGCTATGAGGCAACATTACATTTCTGAACTGGGGCAGGGGAAAGCAGGTATCAAAACAATGAAAAATGTGCAGCCTGGAGGTGTACTAATTTCAGAGAAAGAAAAAAAATCAGTATAAGATTAAGTAATCCTTAGAACATAGAATAACAGAGTTGGAAGGGACCTTGGAGGTCTTCTAGTCCAACTCCCTGCTTGAGCACCATTTCAGACAAGTGGCTATCCAGTCTCTTCTCAAAAGCCTCCAGCGATGGGACACCCACAACTTCTGAAGGGAAGGTATTCCACTGATTGTTATCACCATCAGGAAATTTCTCCTTAGTTCTTGGTTGCTTCTCCCCTTAATTAATTTCCATCCATTGTTTCTTGTCTTGCCTTCTGGTGCTTTGGAAAATAGGTGGACTTCCTATTCTAGATTGAAATAAGTAATGAATATTCTAGATTGAAAGTTTTCAGTTGACATAGAATTATGTTATGCCAACAAGGGGAAAAAATGAAAGAAGACTAAAGACATCATTATCAGACTGGGCATCTGTGTGGTTGAGTTACTTAGCCTTTTAAAACAATCGAATGGAAAGCTGTATGAAAAGGATCGCCATAACTGATACTCTGATGAAGCAAATGAGTTAGCTCAGCATCTATAGAAACAGACAAATAGATAACAACTAATTTTAATAGTTTTAAAAGAGGAGGAGGCAAATTTGGAAGATAAGCCTATCAGTGTCTTGTGGTGCCATCAAGATCTGAGTCAACATGTACCTACATATCTTAACAATGGGACTTCAGGCTTCCCTTGGTCATTGTGAGAAGAAAATGCTGGTTAACACCTTTACTCTGAGCCCACACGGAATTCTTATGTTCTTAAGGCTGGAACTAAAGTGTAATGGGGGGAGGGGGAGAATTCAGCCAGCAAGTATAAAGAAAGTTCACTGTAGATCTAAATGGTTTCCTGAAATGATTGGATTTGGAGGAGTTCCACAGTCATAAACCAACAGCATCTGATACTTTATTACAATTTCTTCCAAGTACAACACAGTTTACTCTAAGCTAGGGCTGTCATACAAACTATTTTCAGTACCAAGTCTCAGCCTCACACCTATATCAATCCTTCTTTGGAAGAATCATTTTCTAGTCCCCACTAACGCTTTACCATATACAGCTAATTCCTATTCTATCTAAAGAGAAATGTTTCATATACACATGTGGGGTCAAATTCACCAATAATTTATGGTAAAGATTGGGATGTGCCATTTCAGATAACAGATCATATGCTCCTCTACATTTAAAAAAAAACCAAACTCTATATACATACCTAGAGATCAGGAAAAAAAGAGCTTAATTTTCTCTTTGCTTTTTTGTCTTTGTGTGTGTGTGTGTGTGTATTTGTTAAAGGATCCTTCTCCCTGCAAAGATAGTCAAGGCTTCAGTTGTGCCATTTCCACCTGCTGTTTAAAGTACTGCAATCCCAAAACAGTCATTTTATTTCATCTGCTTTGGCTAAATCATATTACCAAACATATTAAATACCATTTACTTTTCCACAGTTATGTTAGTTTGTATAGCTGGGCAGTCTTCCATAGCTAAAAATTCTAAATAGGCTTATAAATATGATTATGTAGTCCTATATCTTATCTTTGAATGGATCTTCAGGACAGTTAAAAAAAACAAAACCCTGAGAATCAAGCTGTTCAAAAATTCTATCTATCCATGGATATGCAAAGCCAGTTTATTCTAGTGGCTAAGGCACCAAGCTAGCAAGCAGGAGACCATGAGTTCGAGTTTCACTTTAGCCATGAAAACCAGCTGGGTTATCTTAGGCCAGTCACTCTTTCTCAGCTCAATGCATCTCTACAACGAACCTGGCTGCAGCCATCTTGCTCGTTCTAGGTTGCCCCATGAAAGGGAGGGGGGACGGGAGTATTTCTGTTAGTCTAAACCAGTGATGGTGAACCTTTTAGAGACCGAGTGCCCCAAAACCACCCCCCACCCGTCCCCGCTCCACCGTGCCCGCTGGACCACCCACCACCTCCATGGCCTGCCACAGATCACCCAGGCAGCCCACCAGCGCCATGGTGGCCACACCCTCCACCCGTACCCTGCAGCATTATCTGCGCCCAATGGGGTGCAAGGGCGGAGTCTTGTCCCCGCTGCCCGGCTACCATGTCCTTGGCTGTGCAGCATTGTGTGGGCCGTGCCCGGGGGCTGCTGGTGAGGAGGGGGCCATGGGAGGAGGCTGGGCTGGGGCGACGGTGCGTGTGCCCACAGAGAGGGCTCCGAGTGTTCGCCACCATTGGTCTAAACAATGTTGTGTCCTGTGGGAACCAAGGTCATTCCTTTGCTGGGGAGAAGAGGGTTGGGTGTTTTGTTAGAAAGCCTGCCAAACTGCTCTATTGGGTAGCATAGTTATTGCATAGCCCTGGGGTGAGAACTTTTACTTTGTAATAGTGTAACTCTTTGGAGGGAATTTCAGACTTGGTTCCACTTTTGACTGTGCTGATATTTTGTATCCAATAAACATGTTCTTTGAGGAAGATTCAAGCCTCGGAGTTCTGATTTATTCGGCTCTATCTATCGGAACCATGACGTTCAACCCACTTGACAGAGTTCTTGTTGTGGGGAAAATAGGAGGAGGCAGGAGTATTGAGTATGTTTGCTGCCTTGAGTTATTTGTAAAAATAATAAAGGTGGGATACAAAACAAAACAAACAATGTATGGAAAGGGAAGAAGGGCTCTGTCCACTGCCCCTGAGTTTCTGTCATTCCATTCGACCTGCAGAACAGCTTTCACCAATGTAAATAGCCTAGAATTCTTAGAGTTGGCATCTCAACATTCCTTGGGGGCAAAAGTTTGGAAAAGTCTACCACTTATATTGAACTTATTTGATGATAGCTGGGAGTTGGGGAGGAGGCAGTTCTTTTTCACGTAAGGATGCCCAGTTAGTATCATTAGGATTAGAGAGTAAAAGTAAAGCCTCCTTCAAGTTTTGTTTAGTTCATGGAATCTTCACGGACACATTCATCAGGCAATTTTCTTGACAACTAATAAGAGGTGGATTGTTAGTGCTTTTTTTGTTTTTAAATTTCCCAAGTTAGCCTGGATATTCCCTAGTTCTGCAGTACCATCTGAATAGTCTTTTTCTGTTTTGACTGATGTGTTGGGGAAGTGGGAGAGAGGGTGAGCTCAGATAAGGTTGACTAGATATTGGAACATTGCTGGGAAGATTTATAGATTATTTTCTTTATTAATTTTCACAAGATTTGTTCTAGATTTTTTGAACACACATTAATCTTTAATGCACACCATGGTCTCCCTCCAAATACTTTCCACCTTGGCTCCATCTCTAACATTCCTACTAATTCTACATGGGGGGAGGGAGCTTCAACTCTGTACATTCAACTGAATGTATATAGATATTTTTCATGCAGTCCAGAATTCCAATAGTGCAATACTCATAGTCATGTGGAAGACATATTGGTTCAGTCTTTCTGACAATTTCTAAAACTAAAGTAATCCTTTTCCAAGCATGATTCTATCAGAATCTCTTTAGCAACAAAATAATTGGTTTATAAGAATACTGGCAATTGAACCATTTCCTATGTAGAATTCTACACACACAACTTCAATAAGGTGAAGACTTCTTTATCATATGCCTAACAGCTTTGCTTTGAACTGATGGTGACTCTTTTTACAGCTAATGCAGAAGCTTGCAGCTGGTTGTTTACAAATCATCTCCTAAATATTTAGAGAATGAGCCATTTTGTGGTGTATTCAACTGAGAATGCATAGGTTTCTTCTTCAGTTCTTAATTTTTTAATATAGATTTGTACCATTTCCTATTACTATAAATATCAAACTGGTTTCTGCCAAATGCTTGACACTCTGAAATCAATGGAAGCTTGCAGATAGAATAACCAATAAATCATTCACAAATATTCCTAGAACTCATGGAAGGCCAGGATTACTACCTAATTGTCTTGAATACAAGGCTTTTCAAAACAATTTTTCCTGTTCAATCAATAAAGAAGCAAAATATATTATTAGCATTCCAATTTTGATATTGTCTGCTTAGAAATAAGTTTGTTATTTGAATTTGGTGAGACTTATTGACAAGTAAGTATGGCTAGCAAGATTACTTTATTAAGTTGGAGAGACCTTCCTTCCTTCCTTCCTTCCTTCCTTCCTTCCTTCCTTCCTTCCTTCCCTCCCTCCCTCCCTCTCTCCTCTCTTACTTTTTTTCTCCCCCACTGCCTGCTTCTGCTAAATGGGATCCAATTAAACTCTTGACAGAATCTAGACAGTCATACAGTGTTTTGGTCCAGTGAAACCTTGAGATTTTCATAGAATAAACTTTATCATTTTTCCCTGTAGGCTTTAATCTGTATCAAGTACTTTTCAACTGTACTTCTAACTGCATTGTGTACATAGCATGCTTCCAAGCTATCCAATGCAAAAGGCATTTCATAAAAAATAAAAAGGGGCTTCAGTTAACATTCACATTTCATTATATTTTCCCATATTCAGATTTCACTTTAATATTGAAATTCACTGAAAACTATAATAAAAAAAAGCAGCCAGCTATATCGTATGTCTTATTTTAATTCAAGGGTCTGGAGAACTCTGGCCATTTTTATATGGTTTCAAATAGAGAACTCAAGAATTGGAAAGGAAAGAAAAGCTAAAACCTCAGTAAAGTACTTTAGGTTGTTTTGAATTAATGATGGGGAACAGATGACATCTTTTCAGTTTTGTACCTTCTACCTCCCACCATTATTAGCATCACTATGGAGCACTGTGAGAAATTACATAGTGCCCAGAATGATCCAAAAGTAACACGATAGGTAAGCAAGTGCACAATAAATGAAATCTCAGGCAGCTATCACTGGAAATTTCTGCCAGTGAACAGGCAGTTACCTTAAAATGTTTTATTTTGATTTACACATAGTTTTGGTTGCTTTTTATCAAATAGCTAATGGGGATTGTGTCCTTGCAAGAACTTTTCTCTGCACCCCAATCCCTTTTAAATCTAAAATGACCTGATTTAACTCCCTCTTTCCAAAAAGAAAAAAGAAAAAAAAGCACCTATCATGGATTTCTCAGAATTTTATACTCATTGGCTGTGTCCACACAATACATGAAAACCTAAACTTGGGATAACATAGTTCAGTTGCTTTGTTCACATATCTTGCTATCCCCAAACAACTGAACCATATAATGGCTCAATATAAAAGCCTTATTGTACAGCATGGTAAACAAAGATGGATTTCTGGAACATGTTCAAACACAGATTACTAATGCCATTGAAATACCGTAGCTTAAATGACCCACAGTAGGCTATGCATAGAGATGGTATGAACTCAGTCTTCATACATGAACAGAATTTTCTCAGCTTTCTCCAAATATATTCTCTCTGATAGAATCTAACTCTGACAAATACAATCCCAATTTATCTGGAAAATGCCAAGTTGAAGAACATATTTATCAGAGGATTCTGATGAATAATACATATAAAAACCCTTAGGCATGTGCATGGGCCTGCTCATTGTCAGGGCAAACTTCTTTGAATAAAGTCTTCAGAGAAACCTTACAGAAGTCAGTGGCACATATTAATCCTATGAGTGTAAGCTTTGGACCAATTCAATGTAAGTTACACTGACCAGCGTACTGCTTGTAGCCATATTCAATATACAACATGCTAAACATTTCCCATGAGCTTGTAACATTTACTCTTTGTTCTTGGCTCCTCTTGATCCTCAAAAATTCAGCTGTTTCTAAATGCCTTTAGTCCATTAGTTACTTTCCTTCCCTTGCTCCAGATTAGAAAGAGTTTGTCATTCTCACCTCCATAAGCATCCCTTTTTAATTTTTTAAATAAACTTATTTTTTAATATATTTATTTTTTAATCACAGCAAGAAATTTGAGAAGGCATTTAAGGAAGTTTAGTCATCTACTTAGATTACCAACTGTCCTGTTCTCTTCAATTTCTTCTGTTGTTTAACACTTTTGTATATTCCTCTTTGAATAATCTTTGAAACAATTAGTCTCTCTTGCCTCATTTCTGAAACTGTTTTTTCCAACATTTACTCAAAAGAAAATTGGTCTGCTTGCTTTGTATAAAGCCAAGCCTGATTCTGAAATATTTAAAGATGTAAAAAAAAAAATCTGCCCCACATTTCTACAAGAGTCCTGTAGGGATCTGTAAAATAGATTTCACTATAATAGGGACAGTATAATAACAGCACTGAATAAAGTCCCTTAGCACTCATCTTCCCCTGGTTAAAACTCCATAAACATAAAGTGTTTGTGAATTATGGACCCTCCCTATTATGTATTTCTAAAATGCCATACAATGAGGTAGTTATAGTTAAAAGATTAGGCACAGTTGAAAGTCTGCCTCAGGAGCATTTATGAAACCAACGATGTTAGAGATAGTCACATTCTTGGAGAATTTACACTGATAACAGTATAAATTAAGGGGAAGCTTAAAGGAAGCCTTTTTAAAAATTCTGTAAGCCCCACCCCAAATACACTAGAATATAATAAGCAGAAAAATATATTCCTAATTCAGCCCTATTCCTAATTTCCCGATTAGCAAATTTTAAAGTATAACCAATAGAAATTAAAGAGTGCCAACTACTGTACATACCTAGGTTTAAATAATTTGATCTAAAATCTATTCTAACCCAAAATATACTTTAAATTTTATCCCCCCCAGGATTCTTTATTTTGGGGCAAATTCACCAATTTGTAAAAAGCCAGTTGTGGTTGAATAACTATTTTCAATATATGTCTTCATTTTATAAATATTTCCAAAAGAAACAAAGAACAAGAGAAGATATATCACAACTGATATACTGCTTTATAAAAGGAAATCCAAATATGTTGATTAGCACTCACAATCTCATAAAACAAGAAGTAAGTATTGTGCACTTATTTTTGTGAGAAAGCAACTGAGATAGAACTTCTTTTCTAGCAGGGGCAAGTAGACAGTCACCTCATTATGGAAATAATTGTGATTTGGTTAAATAATTGCAGAATAAACTTTGTAAGAGGTGATCCTTCTTTGGCTTTTTTCGAGCACAAAAGGGGAGTGGGGATCAACTTTTTACTGAGTATATTAGATAGGAACCCTACTCTATGAAGAGTTACTGTGCCAAATATAGAAATTTAATTAAACCATTCAGGAGGCAAACAGAGTGTGATTCATGCTATTTTAAATAGAAATCTTAATACAACCATAATCTACCAAATTGCTGTTGTTCTTTGTTGCCTCTGGTAAAAGTTGAAGGATTCCTACTTAGACCATTATATGCATTTTACATGCACTATAGTTTAACTCACTTGGTGTTATGACAGCTATAGGAACTAAGAAGATTTGTGTTAGTGCTGATGGTGGGATGGTAGACACATTTAGAAACTTGGTATAAATATTTTTCCAATTCTCTATCACAATATAACTTATTTCTTTGTCCTTTCTCATGTGGATTGGTAATAATATGAGAAGAAACTTATGAAAATAACAGTCCATCTACATCTGCCCTTATGAATATTTCATCAGTTATAAATAAGAGTCCTCAGAGAAAAAAAATTGTAAGAGTCCAGAAGTGTCCTCCGACAACAGGTAGAGGAGCAAAAAAGAATTTTTGAAAGTCTACAGTCATCCTCCAGATGTACAACTACATTCCTGTACAACTAACAGGAACCACAGTCAGCAGCATGAGTGATACTGGGAACTGCAATTCAGCAAAATTCCTGCTGTATTCAGCTTGGCAGAATGCAGCTCTATTGGGCTGCAGACAGTCTACTGCAAACCTAGATGGAGATGCCATTGATATTGCTGATTGGATCTGAGCCACTGAATTTTTTAGTGTGTAAAGCCTTTGCTCTGCTGCAAAGCTGTAGCTCTCCTGGAACTTAGATATGTTAAAAAAAGCAAACAAGGATAACCAGTTGCCAGAAACAATATTTGAATTCCTAATTTGCCACAGGCCAAGGAGGTGGAGGGCAAGACATCATATTTACCAGATCTATCAGTAAGACACAGCCAAGCACAGCAGGGCTCCCACATCTTGGATTAGTTACCTTAAATAAGGCCCTGTCCCAACATATCTTTCAGATGGTGAGTAGGTGCACTCTCTTTAGATCCCAAAGAAATCCTGACTGGAAATAAAAAAATGCCTGAAAGAGGATTTGGAGAAGGAAAGGTGACATTTGGTATCTGTGAAAAATTGCATGTGGCACCTAGGGTGGGTTTGCACAGCCATATTAGGGCGTAACATAAACTTGGTTTATGCTTCTGAATCTCTTATTCATATATCATGGGAATCACACTAAATAGGATCCTACTCTTTACAGTTTAAAATATAAATGGATAGTTTTGTGTTTACGTGTGGAATTCTCCCATTCTGAATTCTGAAGACACTTCTGGAAGAAAAATGAAGAAGCATAAAATTGTCCCTGCCCAAGTGTGATGTTAACATCACGCTGGCATAATTTATGGTTTACCAGCAATGTATGTTTTACCAGCAATAACTTCAGTAATAAACCACATTTTTTCAGCTCATTCTATATGAGTTCCTTGTTTCAGGATTACCTAACAAGATATCTGAAGATTACCTCTTGTCATCTGTAAACCAGACTTGCCTATTGCACAAACAACAGTTTCAAAGCAAGTCGCCTCTGCAAAGGTTCCCATGACTTTCATGAGTAGCTGAAAAATGTGGGACTTGGGGAAAAAGTTGTGCCTACATAGACTTCTTTCTCTGCATTATGACCTCTGGAATCTGGCCATTCTGCTATCTAAGTTGGTATGCTATATAACTTCACATTTTCTTAAATTCTTAGTGCCATAAAACCTCTAGGGGAACTTCATAACCTCAGACTTCAATGGGATGTAGGTTCACATCCATGTGTAGTCTAAATTCAGAAAAAAGCCCCAAGTAAGTGCAAGTAGATGTTCTTATCCATCCGGCCTAGTACAGTTAGTCCTCAACTTACAACAGTTCGTTTAGTGACTGTTCAAAGTTACAGCGGCACTGAAAAAAATGACTTACGGCCGTTTTTCACAGTTACGACCTTTGCAGCATCCCCCATGGTCATGTGATCCAAATTCAGATACTTGGAAACTGGTTCATATTTATGACCGTTGCTGTGTCCCAAGGTCATGTGCCTCCCCCTTTTGTGACCTTCTGATAAGCAAAGTCAATGGGGAAGCCAGATTCACTTAACAACCGGGTTACTAACTAATCAACTGCAATGATTCACTTAACAACTGTGGCAAGAATGGTCGTAAAATGGGGCAAAACTCACTTAACAGAAATTTTGGGCTCAATTGTGGTCGTTAAGTCGAGGACTGCCCGTATTGACTCCAAAAGGCACAGGTCTTTCAAGGCAGGCTTTCACATCATTGCCCGTCTAATTCTATTTTAAATGGAGATGTTAAGGACTGAACTTGTATTTAATACCATGGGCTCTCTCACAGGTGCATGGCCATCTACATTTTCATTTTCCTAATTACAGACTTCCCCATCCTGGTGGCTTCCAGATGTGGTAGACTATATTTGCCATTCATAGATAAGTGTGAATGAATGACAAAAGTTGTAATCCAATACATCTGGAGGCCCATCATGTGGATGAAGGGTAACCTAAGCAATAGAAAACACGATGGCAGGTAAAACACACTCAGAGCTGCCAAACGTTTTTTGATTCTGTGGGGATGGTGCATTTTTACTACAGAATACTGTTAGGTGTATTATTCCTGCATGTAGGATACTGACACTCTTCAAAATCTCTTCTAGGCAGAGAGACAGAAAGAAATATTGCATAGGAGATGGTGCCAAGAACCAAAGCTGGAATCTTCCAATATTAGCCAGGTGCTCTGCAGCTGAGCTATCATCCTCCCTGGAAAATATTCCTCTGTATTTTTCTCCCTTGAGAAAGAAAGGTTGTGTGTGTGTGTGTGTGTGTGTGGTTGTGCAAAAGTTAAACAGCAAGAAACCTCTGGGACTTTTTCTTTCGTGCTTTTTTTTTTTTCCTCTGAGGGGATCCATACTGGGCAGTATATGTACAGTAGTAGTTCACAAAGACAATTGCAACACAGCAAAATAAGTACCTGCCTGAAGCACACAACAGTGTGTTCATAATACCCATCAATTAATATTAGAAGTGTGGAATTTTGAACTAACCTCTGTGGTGCTTTATAAAGAACTGTATATATTGCCTCCTACAACATGCTATATATACTAGTTTAAATCCACCTTTGCAGTTACTGCTTTTAATGACCTGGGTTTCCCCCCCCCCCTGCTTTCTTTCAATCATTTTCCTTTCTTTTACAGGCTACATGTCACTACACTTGCCATGTAATATTCTATCTGGTAAGATCTTTAGCTCCCTGTTTACTTGTTCTGCTGATTTGCCCAAAGCGCTGCTTGGAAACTGACCTTGACGATTTCTACTTGTAATACTTGTCTGAGCCTGTCAGAGAGACACAAAGGTCAGATCTCTCTCTCTCTCTCTCTCTCTCTCTGTGTGTGTGTGTGTGTGTGTGTGTGAAACAATCTAAGTCATCAGACTTAAAGAGTGCTATTCCCAGGACAGAAGGATTTGGGTTAGTTGCAGTCAAATGATCAAGTAGATACACAGGATACTCACTATATCAAGATGCAGGGCTTTTTTTGTCATAGAACGCCCAGAACGGAGTTCCGGCACCTTTTTTGGATGGAACCTTGTAGGATAGGCAAGGCGGGTTGTATGATGTGTGTGAGTTCCGGCACCTTTTTTTTTTTTTTTACAAAAAAAGCACTGTCAAGATGTAATTGCAAACATCCAGTTGGATAGTTATAAAAGGGGATTTAGCAAATTCATGAAGAATTGATCTCACAGTTGCTAATTGTCTTAATGGCTATGTATTATCCCCAGCATCAGATAAAAATAAACAGAAGAGGGTTTGTGGCTCTTCACAAGTGTCAACTAGTCACGGCGAGAACAAAATAAGGATTAGATCAATATTTCACAACTTCTGCAACTTCTACTGAACTTCTACTTCATCTACAGTATATACTATATACTACTAACACTCTTGTGTTTGTTTATTTGTAACTTTTAATTGCATCATAGGCCAATGTACCTCAAATGTGTTAACTTAAAAATGTGTCCAAAATCTGGGGCCCATGATTTCTGTGGGATTGAAATTTGGCAAAGGTGTAGCCCCTTCAGTGCTGCTGCATTGCTGATACAACTGCAGTCAAGTGATAATCATTTCCAACACTCCCTGCCAGCTTATAACAAGGAAAGTCAATGGGGAAGCCAGCAGGAAGTTGTTCCCAATCTCATTGCTTTTTTTGCTTGCTTGTGGTTATTCTATTTCTCTGTTTAGGTAAGAAATATCTCTGAAACAATTACCCAATGGATCATGTGCTGTTTAGTACACATTAAAATACTATTTTACAAAAACCTAAACAAATAAAAATGGTAAATTCTTTAAATCACTATATGTCACCTGTTTTTTATTTTTGCTGCAAGAAAGTAATTCCTCGGCTGCCTTGCAGGAATCCTCAAGGCATAAGAATCTCTTTTCTCTTCTGAAATAAATTTTAAATTATTTAACAATTGCTAATTGTTATATTCTAACTATTTAAGAAATTAAAACATTTTTTCAAACTGGATCACAACTAGTAGGAAAAAATACAGGTTTCTTCCAGAAATCTGCTGGATCTTTAGAATCTCAGACTTTCCCTTCCTGGAAACTTTGAAAGGCCATCAAGTGGATAAGGGCTTCCTTGGGGTAAGGAAGCCATGGATTTTCTTTACTCCAATAGAAAAAAATCTATGTAGCTCAGGGCTGAACTGTGGAATCCTTCACACTGATAATGTTACCTAGTTGGGTAATGAAACATCTGCAAGCAAATAACCAAGCTTACAAAGTACCAAGGACTCCACATTTTCTTTTCTACTACAAGTTTTGGTTTTATGCCAGGACCATAGCATTCCAAGGGAGAAGTAATAACAGATCTTATTATACTAGTATCTTAAATCCTTTTCCCTTGTTGCTTTTCACATCTTGTTGGTTTGCTGTTGGCTGCTTTGGATACCCTAGTTTACTGTGCAACACAGTCAGAAACAATATTTTATTCCTCTAGCAAGTACACAGACTGGCAGCTTTTATACTGTCTTAGTTTTGAGCACACTGTGGTTAGCTGTAATAAGAGCATTTTGCAGATCGTTTGTTTCACATTGCATTTCATGGGACTCTTCAGTAATCCAGTTGTCTATTTTGGGATCCTTCAGAAATCCCTGTTCTCATTTTAATCGTTTTTTTCTTGCCATGTTTTGTGCAATTCCATTCTTTTAATTTGTGGAATGTACATTATAGTCCTCTTGGCCATTTTGCTCTGCTGCTCAATGAAATAATGTATTTTAAGACTTTTGTCTTCTCTCAGATTCAACAACTCAGATTTGTGCTCTGATTTCAGTGACACTGGATAAAGTCATAGTTTTTAATACTTTATCTAAGCAGTGTTTAATTACTGCAACTTTTTTACAACTTGTGTTTCTCCTTTGGGGTTTCCCTACAAAGACAATTTATTAATAAGGCTTGATTTGAAACAAGAAGCCCTCCTGCTATACTGCTGTAGCTCCAATGGCCAAATCTTTGATGACATGAAATGAGAATATAATTTTCCTGCAGAATAAGTTAGTTCTACAAATGTTCAAAAGCAGCATCTCTAGACAGTATCTCCCCACCATTTCCAAATCTAAAGACAGAGATAAGAAGTGCTTTAATAATAAATATTTGGAAGAAGATAACTTTGATGGAGATATAGCACTTCTACTGACAAAACGTTCAAGTAATCTTGTTGGGGAATACATACAAGCTAGGAAAATGAGATTGTTTTTAAAAAATAAGAACATAAAATGGATTTTGAATGCATTACAGTATAACCGCTTGGACTTGGGAAGAGAATGAACAGAGGTCAATGTATGAGTCTATGTTCACTGAACATTTTAGCTAAGTCCTTTATATAAAAAAGGAATGTGTGTGTTATTTGAATATCAAATAGTTTGGTCAGTATACTTGGGTGAAGTGAATTATAGCCCACTGCTATCAAATTATGAGGATTTGTTTGTCTGCCTTTGTGCAGTTTCTTGAAGCCTACCAAGACAATGTTTTTGGACTTTCTGCTTTGTCAGTCTTCAACACTGATGAGAAGCATTTGAGGATTTTTAGAGAAAAATGCATTTTAATCAAATATTGGTGATAAGAATAAATGTTGCAGGATCCAATCTGGGTCAGTTACCAGGACCAGAGGTTTTGTCTTCTGAGCTTTTGGACTCATGCTGGAGCCCATCTTCAGGGGACTTCTTCCCTGAAGATGGGCTCCAGCATGAGTCCAAAAGTTCAGAAGACAAAATCCAGATTGGATCCTGCAACATTGTCCTGGGATACATATACGTATTTGCCTTCATTCATATGAATAAATTATGGATTATCAAGAATTAAAGATGGGGATTTGAAAAATAAGCCCTTTTTAGGGTACAGGTCATTCATTCAACCCTGGTGCAATTAGAGGTTATGGAATATTATTTATGACCACATACATAATGAGGAACACTCTTGCATACAGGTACTTTTCAACACAGAGAAAACTTTATAAATGCAGTTACACAATGATCTCACCTTCTGATGTTCAGATAATGGGAGGAAGCAGGCATATTGCTCCATCACCACATTCAATTAATTTATGGTGTGGGGGGAGAGATCTGTAAACTCTGCCTATACAGTAGTCCATAGCAAATTGACTTTATATTTTGGATAATTCGCCTGTACTTCAATAAGCCAGAATGTAGCTTGGTTATGTTTTAACATGTAACATGAACCCAGCTAATTATGGCTTATTTAGCAAACCAGTATTACACAAACAACATTTCAGAAGTCGGGACAATATGCATTAAATTACAGCTCAAGTTTTGAGTAAGATATGAGTCACTGTGCACCAAAAATGAATCATTAACTGTTTTCCAGGTATATCAAATCTGACAATGTAATACATGAAATGAGCTCCAACAGAATGTAATTAATTCTAGGCAACTGCCATAGCCTTGAACTAATTTTCCTATTATGGTTGGCCAGAACATAACAATGGATTTTGACTACTAGGCAAAAATCTGTTTATGATTTCACACTTCAGCTGCTTGACTCAGTGCTTTAGCTAAGCTCCAAATACTGTATAGTGCAAGTAAAGAAGGGGAAAGAGAATCAATAATAAATAAGGATTCCTTAGAGGTCAAGCATGGAGTAACAACTGCCAATAGCTGGGTGGAATGTTCTTATTAATGAAATAATAGCATGCACAGAAGGCTAGATAATCAGGAAGTCCCAGAATTGTAGGTCAGACTGGGAAATAAAATCAGTGACAACATAGTGGCTGGATTCATGTATGTTAAACCAAAATGTGCTCTGGTCTTCCATCTCTCCAGATAGATTAAATTTCAGTTTCCACAATTCCTAGGTGCAGAGCAAATGCTTAGGAATTTTGGGAAATAAAATAAAGAAATAATAAAATAAAAATTAAATTAAATTAAAATTAAAAATTGGTCTTATAAAGAGAACTTAGGACAATCTGCCATTTTCAAGAATAGTCCCATGTTATCCTAACATACAATTTTGCCCTATAATCCATGGTTCCCAACTATTAAGGTGAAGGTGGGCAAAAAACAAATCACAGGATAGCTAATATGGAAGATTGATACTTATTTATTTGGGGCCAAACTCTAGGCTACCAATAACATTTAGTAGGATGACCACTGGATATAATGGACAGCTACACTGTAAACCTGTTGAATATATAGCCATGGACAATTAGCAGCTCCAGCAGCAGGTTGTAATATAGACAAAATGCTACTGATTAGAATATACCCAAAGTATATATTAAGTAAGTACTGTGTCCTGGCAAATATTGTTTCTAGTAAGTAACCAGCTCTTTCATCAGGAACAATAAATGGAAGGATATGGTTTGAGGCATAACCAAAGCCTGGGATGAATGATATGCCTACACCAATGTAACCTGGTATAGAATGCAATGGAGCAGCACTGGGCTACATTTTTTGAGGAATCAGCAGTGGCTGAAAACTAACATCAAAAGCACAGATGGCATTGATGGTTGACAGCTTCCAGTACGGGCAGCATTAAAAACAGCAGATTATGGAAGTCACTAGCAAAACTCCCAGTTGCATGATAGTTCCTGAATTAAAAACTGGTTATTATACTGTACTAAGTATTGTACAGAAAACTCAAATGGTACATAATCTGCATAAAAATCTTAAGGCCAGTAGACTTTAAACAAAAGATCTTTAGGAAGGTAACGAAGGTATTACTCTGAATTGGATTTGGCATTTTATCACCTGGTTCTACTGAAAACTGAGAGCTGCTGAAACCATTACATCACCTGTGGTATAGGCAGACAGAGCCCAATTCTTCAGAGGGTTGATGGTTTGCATGTGTATTCACCAGGACCTAAGAAACATCAAATCAATCCTCCCAAATACAACCCATCAACCATATAACATGGTATAAAAAAATACCTTGATATATTTCCAAAATTTACTATGTGTCTAGGTCTGTGAGAACAGAACAAAGCAGACTATAAAAATCAGCCTTCTTTGGTTAATTGATTAGACTTTGCTCAAACCACATTTACATCTATAGACTTTGAAATATTTATCACAGTGAAAGACCAGTACAGCATCTATGGACTTGGTTGACTGTATCTGACTGGGTTAAGTAGCTAAAGTTAAAAAGTGTAAATGTATTTTATTTGAATACATTAGCCATCCAACCCTAATAGACTTTATGATTATATAATAAATATTACATAATTGATCATTATATTGTAAATATTTAAAATATTTTAAACATTTGATCCCAATCATAGCTGCAAACTAATAATGGTTTTGAATTACCACATAACAAAGGCCTAGAAAAAGAGATGTTTGGTTTCTTGAAACAGGTTCCTAAAACAGATCACAACAGATCACAACTCTAGCAAAGAGTTGCCCCAAGAGTGAGAAGCACCACAGAGAAGTTCTCTTTTCATATAATCATCAGATAACAGTACGAAGCTTGAAATGCAAACTACAAGTCCTCCATTAACTGTGACAATTGCAAATTCTATATTAGTTCTTTATCATCTAGTTCCATCTTGTTCCAAACTACCAGGAATAAGTACCTGAATTTGACTTAATAGCTAAAAGATAAAACTGGATAATAACCCTCCTCAGAATCCTGAATACAAAGGTAGCTCACATGTGGCTTATTACCATAATCTAAACCTGAGGTTATCAATGCATAAACTTGGATCTATCTTCTGTCAAGGATCATATACTTATTTGCAAACTGTAATGTACAGTTTCCTATTGGTGTAGAGAGAACAAGAAACTGAGGTGGTGTTTTACTGGGATTTCTGTACTGAATTACCTATCAGAGATGCTGTAGTGCAGGGGTGTCAAACTGCCAGCTCATGGGCCGGTTGCATCATGCAGAGGCCACGCCCACCCCAGCTCCGACAATGCAAAAAAAAAAGTCGTGATACGTCGCGACACGTCACGTGATGTGGCAAGTTTGACACCTGTGCTGTAGTGGATCTCTGCTCAGAATAAGGGGTTGGAATACATGATATACTTCCAGCTCCATAATTTTATATAGCTGATTCCAATACACTCCTGATGTACTTCCTGGAATATAATTCTTTCCTTTGTATTGGAAGGTAAGGTAAGAGCAATTATTTTAAATCATCACACAAAGACTTGAAAAGCTAGACTGCATTACTAATAAATGATGTGCACATGTACTAAAACAAAAAGAAAATAAATTTAAGTGTAGAACCCTTCAGTGGAATTGGATAAAATATGTCTTCCATGTGGTTTTAGATCTCAGATTCTGCTAGTGGGATTTTATTCCAAGCTGGAAAGAAATGCAGTAGAATTATTGTTTCCATATCTTGTAAAATTGTAATCATCACATGAATACTTTTATCTTCTTCAAAGCCTTTGCTTGTGATAATCATACTCTGATCTTTGAGCTCATGCAAATATTTTTCTTTGCTGGTAGAAACCTAGTTATTTTCTATGGTTCCAAAATTAGCTTGTCATAAAATTTTGCGGGCCAAATTTTATGTTACATATAGAATATGCAGGTCAACTAGCTGCAAAATAAGAGCTATGATTTAAGTTTCTATGGAGATTCTCAGTCATCCAGGCCATGGTTGTCCCAAAGGTGTTTTTTTCAAGAGGCAACTGGACTTTCTTGTTTTTCTTTGAAGATGTTTCACTTCTCATCCAAGAAACTTCTTCAGCTCTGACTGGATGGTGGGGAATGGAAGGATTTATATTCCTTGCAGACAGCTGGTCATTTAATAAATTTCCAGAATTCTTAATTATGCTGGATAGTAAATAAAGCTAAAGGGATCAGAAAGGAAAAGAGCTTGCTGATATTGGCCATTTAATGTACATTTTGCCATTGCCTTATGATGTAACAAAGGATGAGGTTGTATATATTCAAATTAAGCTCTCGGAATGCTCTGATGGTGCCAAAACAAAGGATTATCTCTTGAGATGAAGAAATAAACAATGACTATGGGTTTTTAAAATATAAAATCCAGATGTTATCTAAATCTCTCTATATATTTGAGTAAGAGATGAATTTTATTTTTTCAAAAACAAAAGTTCAGACATTGCTTATATTTATCTCAGCATCTTTGGAAGAAACAGTAGCAAAATAGGTGCATCAAGAAACATTCCAGCAGCAAGAAAAAAAATCATTTAAGTGATTGAAAGATTCTCCCATAACTCATTATTAGACAATGACAAAATAGAGCTTCTTGGCTTTAGCTTTTCCTGCTTCCTCTCCTGACCCCTGATCCCATTTTATTTATCTGAATGAAATGAAATGAAAACCTTTGCAGTACTTTGCAGTCCCCTGGGAGAGACTAGTCCCATTGTGATCCTTTTTATTAAATTTCTTTTATGTCGTCCCACTTGAAAAATTAACAATAGAATACAGATAAAATGTAAGATTATGGTTAAAGCTAGAAAGATGTCTGGAAGCACTCATCAGATTATACATCCAAGTCAAGTAAGTTTGGAAACCAAATGTTGGCCTGAATATAAATGTCTCTGCATAATCAGTGGAAAGAGAACGAAAACATTTATTAGCCTTCCTTAGCAGGGAGCTTCAGAACCTGGGAACAGATACTGGAAAATTCTCCACTAACTCCCAACAAATATGTCTTCATGATGAGGATAAGAAAAAAAAAATCCCTTTTGAAAAAATACACCTTTATACCATCATCACTGAGTGGTACAGTACAAGCTTTATGTGCAGAGAGTTTCTAATATGTATAATTTTTTAAAAGAAAAGATAGTGATTGGAAATACCAAAGATCCTTGAGCATTATCAAAATTAATCAGTGTTATCAATCAGTCAATTGATAATGAGTGAAATGCTACACTAATGGGGAGGAAGACAGCCTCTTCGGAACCTATGATAATTCTTAGCTTGTTGAATATTAGGAAAACGAATTTCCTAAGAAGTGGGGAAAGGAGGAGGGTCTTTTCCTGGCTGGAAGGGTTCAAGCAGAGGTTGGACAGCCATCTGCCAGGAAAGCTTTAAACTGAACTTCAACATTGGCAGGGCCTGGATTTGATGCCCTAAATGGGCTATTGTAACTCTATGAGTCTTACAAACGAAGACAGTACTTAGACCTTCTTAATTAATGCAATGGTGCTATGAGAACCTCTGGTGTTACTCCAGAGTCCCTGTAATAGTTACCTATATGTCATTATCATATCTGCCCACCTCCTGTTTTTGCTCCTGAACAACACTTGCCAGCAATTTCATGCTAGATTCGCCTCCCTGATTTAATCTTATCCTCTTTAAACCAATTGCTTTTCCATATGGATGCAGCGTAATTGCTATGAAACATGACTTTCCATTTTCTGGTTGCCTAAACAGTGTAGGCAGAATCCTTGTGTGGGAGACAAGATTTAAAAGAATACTAAGTCATTTGCTTGTTCAGGGGAAGGGGGAAAAAAAGAGAAGAACTTGGTTTGAGTAGAGAAAAGCAATGACATTTGCAACTGATAGCACACACCTCCTACATGCAACCTCATAAAACAGACAAAAAACAGCCAGGACATGGAGAACCCTATACTGAAATGACAGAGAAGGCAGAGTAGGAAAGAGCCGGTGGAATAAGAATTAGGAAACCAAAGATGGGCATATCAAACATACATGGTTTGCTATTCTATTCTCTTCCTGGTCAGAGGAAGAAATAGAATTCATGACCTGCTGGGTGGCAAACATGAAGAAGAATGAAATAAAGAAAACGATATCTTTCTGAGAATCAATTTTAGAAGTAAAATTTTAAAATCACATTTTAGAAATATGCATGAAAACAAACATAAGCACATATAGACCCAGAGCTATAATCTTATTCTACATTTTTTTAAAATAGAGGAAACCAAGTTAAAATACAGGCCTGAGCAAATGCACCTTGCAGCTGCTACTTCCACAAGGCAACAAAATATTGAAAAATTGATTAAGTTAGTCCAACTGTCACCAGAAAAAGAGAATCCCACAAATATTTCTGGGAGGTATAATTAAATAGTTTACCTGTTGCCTTAACACAATTGTTTTACAGGACTCTGTTTACAGACAAGGCTAATTTTGTTAGCAATTGTTAAGGGAAAAAAAAAACAAATGGCATTCCAAAGGCATCACTCAAGAATAATGTTCATTTATTTGTGTTTTAAGTATTTTTTTTATTAACATGTGTGGTAGCTATCTGGTGATGAATATTCATGTATGTAAATTACATTGTTAGTTTCAGTTCTTGTCATCAATATCTAAATTTTAAGCTTTTCAGAGACTTTCTTTCACGTACTATCTGAAATGCACTGGGTAGTAATTAGAGGTAAGTATTTGTGATAGATTTCTTTCCCCAGAATAGGTCATCTGATCTTATCAGGTTTGTATCTGTAAAAAAAACGACTGTTGTAATTTGTATTTTGTTGTATCAGTTTTATCCTCTATTGTATGAACTGTATATTTCATAGATCCTGCATTTATTTTATAAACATTTAATGTACGGTATTCATTTTACTTTAATTATGTGTTCAATTTACTTTGGTTACCGAGAAGCATTTAACCTAAAAATGAGAAGCATTTAACCAAGCATTTCACCAAAAGAAATGAAATAAATGCATGTATCATTATTATAGGCAAATGTGATTGTAATTCTACCTTATTTCAGGACTACTGTTTTTTACTTACTGAGGAAAAATCCTTCCCTTTCTGCCTCTAAGATCAAATGGGAGAAAAATCAATGTATTGAAGTGACCTTTGCCTAAACTCAGCTTTCATCTGTTATTTAAACTAGACTCTGATATAGCTTCTGTAGGTAATTAAATGATTCTAATATCATCATAAATTCCATTTTTAAACAAAGAGGAGAGGAATGAAATAACCTCTGAAGAGCTGGTTTCATATAAGATCAAGAACTGTTCAGTGTTATGGAAGCTAAACCAGAAACAGGTGGGGGATGCAAAGCCAGACCTATAGAACATAAGCAGGGACCTTAAATAAAGATTTGGAAGAACCAAAAAAGGAAGAGAAAATTGAGACAACAGATGTTCAGTGGGTGTTCAAATCATATCACACCATTGTCCCCCCCCCCCAAAAAAAGCCTATCTTCATTATTGAAATGTACAGATCTTGCCAGGCTTTTGATTATCTGGTTGCCTAAACATGGCCAGATGTTTCATTGCAGATATAACCAATGCACTGGTAATGAGAAAGGAATCTCATTAGAGGGAACAGCTACTTTGTTGTGCTATATAGTGTTAGCTTCCTTAAAAATGCACTTAATTTACTGAGCTACAACAATCTGTGTAGCATGCACTGTTTCTTCTTGAGTAGAAACAGTGGCCATCTATACCTTTTGTTTTGTTTTGCAAAATATTCCTGCCCTTTGGCTCAGTTTTCCCTTCCAATTTAATCCTCAAAACAACTTGTGAGGTACTGCTTACCTTAGTAGGTGAGTAGTAAGCTATTCATCCTTTGCATTATGTCCATTCAATATTACCCAATCCAAGTTTATCACAAATTGCTTGTAATCAAATAGGGATAAGGGATAAAATGAAGCAAGCATTTGCAATAAAAGAGAAAGCAGGAGGATAAGAAATCTGCAGGCCCATGTCATAGTAATTAGCATCATCCCCTAAGCATTTATGTTTATTCCGTGGTCTCTAATTAACTGGGGTAATCAATCCAATGACACCAATGGGGAATAAAAATGACAATGTAAAGTCCCAAGTCTCTAAGGAAGCCCTGCAAATACTAGCATACTGTATATCACAGGAGGAGACAGGCCAATAGCTTCACTAGATGAAGTGATGTATGGCAGAACTGAAACTGTATGGCTTTCACTTCTCAAAACCTTGTAATGACTGCAGCACAGGAAAATATATTGGGCAAGGGAATATACTTCACATTTTTAGAGAACACTTATAAAACAGTATCCATAGGATATTTGCTGCTTCCCAAACTGGTCAGTCATAAAACATGTATTTTCCAGTTAGGCTGAAGTTGAGCAACCTTAACAGATGAGTTTCCTCCTCACAATCTTCTGGTCTGCAGCATACTTATTTATCTGAGACAGGATGTCACATTTCCAAATAAAGCATTGGTGTTGTGTATGTGTTGTGTATGTTTGTGTATGTTAAAATCTGCAAGATGGCTCAGAAAGGAATTCTTGCTTAAAGAATCCAATCCCAAGAATAGCCCTAAAAATGGACCTGTGCTGAACTGTAATTTGGAGTACAATAGGAACAAATATTATTTAGAGGCAATATTAAACATACTTCATAGTCCTATATTTCATTTTATTTAAATGTAATTGAAACTATTGTGCCGTCAGGATATAGTATGCAGAATTAGAATTCATCATGACTCCATATATAGCATACAATATACTATTACATCATCTCTAATCTCTAACTATTTTATCTTGGAAAAAGGAACTTTACTAACAGTCTTTGAATAAGATGGACATTTTATCAAGTATATAATCAAAGTTATAGTTGACCCAGGGAAAGAAGTACAAAGCAAAAATTCTGGATTTACTTTTCTATCTACTGGTGAAACAGATATTGCAGCCTCGTGGGAGTATAAAAGCATCTCCCAATAATTCCTTTTATCACCCTGAATAAGAAAAGGATTTGCTGATACAAGGGGAATGAGGAAGGCAGGGCAAAATCTCCTTTCCCACTAGATGGCAGTGTTGTTTTCTTTGGGGAAAAAATAAAATAAAAAATAAAACTTGCTTATAATCAGTGAATGAAAGGAAAAAGAGGCTATTCTATGAAAGTGAAAACTGAGGATCTGGAGAGAAGGACAGAAGAGAACGAGTGCATATTTCCAACACCAAGTTCGCCCAACAATCAAGAGCCAATAAATAATTAGCCCAAACAATACCCAAGATTTTGCAAATTGGAGAGTTTTAATTAGGATTCTCTAGCCATGCCAGCTGATAATTCAAGTGATTGTAGTTTCACTAAACCATCAGTTCAATGTCTCGCATAACATGGCAATAGGTGTGAATAGCACCACTGAATCTGCAGAATCAACTCCAGAAGCAAATTATCTTGATTCACACTTCACCTCTCATTGTGATTTTTGGCAGCTGGCTAAAGCATAATTTATAGAGTTTCACAGGATTTAACAGTGCTCTATAGCATTTTGTTTAGAGAGAAAACTTCAAGAAAAAGAAATTGAGAGGAAGAAAAAGGAATGAGATTTCCAGGTTTTAAAATATTCGGGCATTAATTCAAGATGTTTTTATCCCTTTCTACTACTACTAATAATAATATCCAAAGCAACATCAACAATATAAAAAAGATGCATGAGCAGCACTGAGAGCCAGTCTGGGGTAGTGGTTAAAGACAGTGGGCTAGAAACCAGGAAACTGTGAGTTCTAATCCTGCCTTGACTACAAAGCCAGCTGGGTGACCTTGGGCCACTTACACTCTCTCAGCCTAAGAAGAAGACAAACACAAGCCACTTTCAAAAATTATACCAACTAAATTGCAGGAAATTATCCAGGCCGTCGCCAGGAATCAACACTGATTCCAAGATATGTGAGTTCGCACACACAGAGCAGCAGCACTAGAAAACAGAACAGGGAATAAAAAGCAACAAGCTATTTAAAAGGATTCAAGAAAATAAAATGCCCATGTAGTGAGATTTTTCCTTTTCTGAATTACCACCTATTTTATTTGGGACAGGGGAATCTAGAGGAGTTAACCTCCTACAGCTTGATGATACGATATTATTTCAAGTGTGATCCAGCTATTCAAACCCCAGATTCAGAGTACATTTGAAGTCCTCTTCAGGATCCCACCTGGGAGTCAATTAGCCTTTTTGGTTGTAGCATGAAATACCTGCTTACTGCTCACCTAGTACTCACTCTGATGTTCTCAAAGCCAGCTGAGGATTTCTTCTCAATATTTGCTATTTTATCCAATCAAGTAACAGATTTAAATGGTTTGGACCAGTCTACTAATGATAGACATTGTTTTGGGTGCTTTCCAGCAAGTATGTAGACACAAGGCATCTTTTGTAACGGAAGCTTTTCTCCCCTCCTTCGTTCCTAGAATTCCCTAAATCCAACCAAGATGCTCTCCAGATTAAAAAAAAAATATCTATGGAATACTACATTACAGAGGTTATGCAACTGCCCAAAATTGGAAGGAGGATTTTTATACTGATATGGTCTAATATGTCAAAGTATCTTTTCCAATTTCAGGGGAATTTGCCTGCACTGGATACAAGTTTTTTCTTCTTTCATTGTAAGTGTCAGCTGTCCCAACCTGGTCAGTTAGAAAAGAAAGACTCTTGAATCCATTGATAATGAAGGTACACTTTACTAAAGCCAAGTAGTTACAGTGTAGCAAAGCCGGATCTGAACTTTCATGCCCAAAGCATCTGGTTAAGTTTTCCTTTCTTCCCCACTTCCCCCCTGGTTATCTCTAGCTGTCCAATTACATTCAAACAAATTATTTTGGTAACAGTCCCTGGCTTGGCTGGCTGGAAGGTGTTGCATTCCTTTGTGTGAACTTGGAACAGCCGGCTGCTCTCATGGGATGCCACGACAAGTAGTTTCAAATCCCCTTATGCTAGCCCTCCCTCTTATGCTAGCCCCACCCCACCCTGCAGCTCCCTTCCCGTTGCATATGGCAGACTGGCATCTAGTGAAGCAACAGCATGGCAGTCCTGACAGTAACGTTCTATTAGTGTTTTTTTTTAACTATTCAGCTCCCTAGCTGCATGGAAGAGTACTTCATAAATTTCCTAAAAGAAATAAATTAACAAAATGAGGAGAATCTCCATTGCACTGGCAAACAAGGCAACTCAACTGAAAATGGGTCACCAAGCATTAAGCTGGCAGGAATAGCCAACACCCCAGAAGAGAAGCCTGGGATCCAAAAGAAATCTTGACAGACTTGAACAATGGGCCCTATCCAACATCATGAAATTTAAAGAGGATAAAAGCAAGGTTTTACACCTAGGCAGAAAAAAACCAAAGGTACAAGTACAGATTAGGTGAAATCTGGCTCAAAAACCATAACTGTGAGAGGGACCTAAATATGAGTTACTGTAGCAGTGTGCGGCAGCAGCCAAAAAAGCTAATAAAATCCTTGGTTGTATAAACAGAGGCATAGAATCAAAATCACGTGAAGTATTAGTACCGCTTTATAAAGCCTTAGTAAGGCCATACCTGGAATACTGCATCCAGTTTTGGTCACCATATTACAAAAAAGATGTTGAGGCTTTGGAAAAAGTGCAAAAAAGAGAAACTAAGATGATTAAAGGCCTGGACACAAAAACATATGTGTCAACTCTACAAATGAGCATGGCTGCAGCCATTTTTCCTATTCATTTTCTGTTGCCACATAGAATGGGGGGAGGGGGGGTTGCCCAGGTGTTTCGCTAGTCTAAATAATCTTTGGTCCCATGGGAACCAAGGTCATCGGCTGCTCCTGAGACTGCAGGCTGGGCGTTGCATAAAAAGCCCGCAAATTGGGGAACGTAGTTGCTTGCATAGATTTAGGGTAGGCTTTTTTTAACTTTGTATTGGGGAATTGTTATGTGTGTCTCCAGACTTGGTTTCACTTTTGACGTGCCAATACTTTGTAACTAATAAACATGTTCTTTGAGGAATTTGCAAGCCTCGGAGTTCGGCTTTATTCGTTTCTGTCTCTTGGAACCATGACAATATGAAGAACGGTTGCAGGATTTGGATTTGGCTAGTCTAGAGAAAAGAAGGACTAGGGTTGACATGACAGCAATATTCCAATATTTGAGAGGGTGCTACAAAGAGGAGGGGGTTAACTTATTTACCAAAGCACCTGTAGGCTGGACAAGAAACTAATCAAGGAGAGAAGCAACCTGGAACTAAGGAGAAACTTCCTAACAGTGAGGACAATTAGCCCGTGGAACAGCTTGCTTTCAGATGTTGTGGGTGCTTCATCACTAGAGGTGTCAACCTCCAGCTGAAAAGCCCAACCAAAGCAGAACACCAGAGCCATTGCATTTTCTAATGTATACTTTATTGAGCAGATACAAACCGGCAGGGTTAAAAGAAAGCTAACTCTGAGGAAATGGCAGGAAGCAGTTAATTAAAAAGATGGAGCTTTCCCTCCCCTGTCTGACAGGTTCAGGTCACATTGTCCAATACATCGTTCAGTAATTATTATGAGAAGAAACTTTAGTTCACCAAAACAACTCTTCAACAGCTCTGGCTCTCACACTGACAAGACACCTGTGGATTGAAAATTCTCCCTTCTCTCCCTCCCATGCTGTTGGCAAGTGAGAAGCATGTAGTGGTCCTAAAGACCGTAAGGTTCGTAGCTTTACAAGAGGTTTTTAAGAAGAGGCTGGACAGTCACTTGTCTGAAATGGGTATAGGGTCTCCTGCTTGAGCAGCGGATTGGACTAGAAGACCTCCAAGGTCCCTTCCAGCTCTATTCTGATTGAATGATTGAAAATAGCCAGGGTCTCTCAACCCTTCCTCCCCAAAAAACTAATATACATGGAATCTGCTTGAGAAGGAAAATGCCTCTTCCTCAGCTACTCTCCTTTACTTTTTACCTTAAAGCTTCCCAACCAGTGGCCCAGACTAGCTCTGTCTATTTTGCTCATCTTATCAAAAGCAAAGAACCGAAATTGACTAATTTCATTTAGAATTTACCAGCCTTCCCCAACCTTCTACTCTGACTGTGTTGGATTTGTCACAGAATTTAGTTCCAATGGGAGAATCTGAGCATAGATACAATGTTAGACAAGGCAATTCTGTGGAATCATTATTTCATGTACATTAAAAAAATACCCTGTGGGCTGCAGGACAGAATGCAAATTAAAAAAAAGTGAAACAAAGTACAAACTTGCAAATTTGTAGACGCATTAAAGCGTCATACAGATAGTCACTAATTTAATAAAGATTTGTATGCTTCTGCTCTTTCTGTGTATAGTATAGTATAGTATAGTATAGTATAGTATAGTATAGTATAGTATAGTATTTATACAGAATCTGTGATATCTAAGTTGCCTTTTATACATGTTCTGGTTTGAAATATACATGGTAATATAGATCTTTCTGGGTGGTGTTACAACTGAAAATATTTGGGAATCTGGTAATGCAGGAAATGGCTACATCAGAATATGTCTGGCTGAAAAAGAACAGTGGAATTTTAATGCATATACATAGCATAGGCACTAGATCTACATACTACCAAAATGACTCCTGATCTTTAATTGGGCAAAACGCTGCATCATAGGGCAAGAATTTTTTAATCAAATACCTCAAATAGGCTAACTTACTGAATGTGTCCAAAATCCAGGACCCCAAGGGAGTGAAATCTGGGGATGTTGAATAGAATAGAATAGAATAGAATAGAATAGAATAGAATAGAATAGAATAGAATAGAATAGAATAGAATAGAATAGAATAGAATAGAATAGAATAGAATAGAATAGAATAGAGCTGGAAGGGACCTTGGAGGTCTTCTAGTCCAGCCCCCTGCTCAAGTAGGAGAACCTATACTGTCTCAGACAGGTGAATGTCTAGTCTCTTCTTAAAAATCTCCAGTGATGGAGCATCCACGATTTCTGGGGGTAAGTTGTTCCACTGGTTGATTGTCCTCACTGTCAGGAAGTTTCTCCTTAATTCCAGGTTGCTTTTCTCTTTGATCAGTTTCCAACCATTGTTTCTCATCCTTCCCTCTGGTGCTTTGATGAACAACCTGGCCCCCTCTGCCTTGTGGCAGCCCCTCAGATACTGGAACATTGCTATCATATCTCCCCTATTTCACAACAACAACAACAACAACAACAACAACAACAACAACAACAACAACAACAACAACAACAACAACAACAACAACAACAATAACAATAATAATAATAATAATAATAATAATAATAATAATAATAATAATAATAATAATAATAATAATAATAATAATAGTTGGAAGGGACCTTGGAGGTCATCGAGTCTCAGGCAGGAAACCCTACACCATTTTGGACAAATGGCTGTCCAGTCTCTTCTTAAAAACTTCCAGTGTTGGAGCATTCACCGCTTCTGGAGGCAGGTTGTTCCACTGGTTAATTGTTCTAACTGTCAGGAAGTTTCTCCTCAGTTCCAGGTTGCTTTTCTCCTTGACTAGTTTCCATCCGTTGCTTCTTGTCCTGCCCTCAGGCGCCTTGGAGAATAGCTTGACTCCCTATTCTTTGTGGTAACCCCTGAGATATTGGAATACTGCTATCATGTCACCCCTAGTCCTTCTTTTCATTAAACTAGACATACCCAATTCCAGCAAACGTTCCTTATATGTTTTAGCCTCCAGTCCCCTAATCATCTTTGTTGCCCTTCTCTGCACTCTTTCTAGAGTCTCAACATCTTTTTTACATCGTGGTGACCAAAACTGGATGCAGTATTCCAAGTGTGGCCTTACCAAGGCATTGTAAAGTGGTATTAATACTTCACGTGATCTTGATTCTATCCCTCTGTTAATGCAGCCCAGCACTGTGTTGGCTTTTTTGGCAGCTGCAGCACACTGCTGGCTCATATTTAAGTGATTGTCCACTAGGACTCCGAGATCCCTCTCACAGTTACTACTATTGAGCAAGGTACCCCCTTCTTTTCTTTAGACTAGCCAAACCCAAGTCCCTGTTTTAGTCTCCAGGCCTTTGATCATCTTTGTTGCTCTTCTCTCAACATCTTTTTTGTGATATGGTGACCAAAATTGGCTGCAGTATTTCAGGTGTGGGCTTACTAAGGTTTTATAAAGCAGTACTAATACTTCATGTGATTTTGATTCTATGCCTCTGTTTATACAATCCAGGATTGTTGTGGCTGCTTGATTGCTACTGGCTGCTGCTGTACTGCTGGGTAGCTGCTGCAATCATGTGATCTTCATTTTCAATATTCTGTGACAGTTTCCCAGGAAGGAAGGAAGGAAGGAAGGAAGGAAGGAAGGAAGGAAGGAAGGAAGGAAGGAAGGAAGGAAGGAAGGAAGGAAGGAAGGAAGGAAGGAAGGAAGGAAGGAAGATTTCTGATGCACCCTGCCAGTTTTCCAGAAATAAACTCAGTGGGGAAATTGGCAGTAAGTCAGAAGTAGCTCCTACTACCACTGTTTTTTGCCCACCTGTGTAATTATGTTTCTCTGTTTAGGTAAGGAAATATCTTTGAAATGACTTTTTAATTAAATACGAGAAGAAGTTACAGTATTTTGTAACTTTTGTTCTGAAGTAATTATTTCATTAACATTTCTTAGAAGGCTGCTTAAAATAACAAAGATTTGCTATAAAAATGATCTAAAACTCAATTCTGCACTTTCTGAACTTGGAAGGTTACTTCTCTCACCTAAAACAAACATAATTTATTCAAAACAGATTGAATAATAACACTCATTTACTAACCTTTGCATAATGATAAGAAACATGGAGTTGATGAAAAACAAACATCAATGTAATCTGAATGGAAAGACAAACATTAAGTGCAAATACATATTCTGCTGTAGTCACTTGATTTAGTAATCTTATACTTTTTATTGTTATCTATTTGAACAGTTTTGTAAAATTCTACCCCTTTATTAAAATCACAAGTAAAAATGCACCTCACTGATTATTCTTTACAGTTCCCCTTAGATGTCTGTCAAACCGTCACAACATAGAAACAAGTTGTTGGTGACAATCACTTCGTCTGTTTATATTTGTCAACTTCTTTTCCTCATTCTTTCATGTGTCATAGACATGGTTCCTTGGAAGTAGACAGGGTTATACTATGGCTTGTCATTTCCAACAATGCAGCCAATCATAGCATAAAATACATAATATTTAAGGCTCAAATGGTTCGTTTTTATACAGTTTACCTGTCAAACTGTAAGTTACTTTTTAAAAACTTAAGATGTCATTCCAAATACTTGCTTAGCTACCTTAACATGATTTTGGAGGATGTCTGAATTCAACCTCCAATGCTCAACATTGTACTTTCATTTCAACCTATAAACTTCCACTCTGCTTAGTGACTTTAAGCTCATCCTGAGATGCCCTAATAAAGATATTGCTGTAATGGGTTTTTTATTTATTTTTTTTGGTCAATTTTTAATGACTATGACAAATAGAAAGTTGAAAAGGTTCCAAATGAAACTCTTCATTCATCAGTTCACAATGTTCTGTGATGCTGATTAAAGTGTAAGAACCTCTTCACACAATTGGATGGCCAGTGCAAGAATTATATAGTACTCAAATGGTTCTGTGAAAAATTGGCACTTGGTATATAGAATCTTCCGAATGCATGAGTCTAAGGGGAATACAAACAAATTCACAAAAAGTGTTATGAAAAGATTAACAGGAGAGCACGCTCTATTGGGTCAGCTGTAACTATCTGCCAAGACTTCAGCTTCTATTCTCCATGGGATATTTGAGTCATCAGCTATTCCCATTCTGGCTTCACCAAGGAAAGAGGTAATATAGCAAGGCTGGGACCAATTGCTCCTTTAGCTTTTTTCCCTTCCAGAAACATTTTCCTCAATCAGTCACTGTGAGACTGCATATATCATGTTTAAAAGCTGCCTCTGAGTTTCTTTGCCTTCTTTTCCCCTTATGACTGTTTTTGCATTTTGTGTTATGCCTGTAGACAGAGTAACCTTTCTGCAGAGTGCCTAGAGAAAAAACTGACTTTTAATATAGTACAACAAAACAGATAAAATAACTCGAAATCAGGAGATTGGTGGCACCTTTTCTGATTAACACATTTTATTAAAAGCATAAGCTTTTGTGAGCTGCAGCTTATGCCTTTTACAAAACTTGTTACTTGGAAGCGGTACTACCAGACTCTTTTGATTTTAACTACCATAGATTAAGATGATTTTCTTCCTATACCACGGGTGTCAAACTCGCCACGTCACATGACATGTCGCGACATATCGTAACTTTTTTTTGCATTGCTGGAGCTGGGGTGGGCACGGTGTCCGTATGATGCAACCGGCCTGCGGGCCGGCAGTTTGACACTCCTGTCCTACACTGTATAAAATGATCTGACAATTTATGATCAATATCTGAACTGGCTGTATAATTCTATTATGGGAAAAATAAAATCACATATTCCTTACATGCCATGATATGTTACTTGGCTGTATGCAATGGTGACCACGGATCAGCTTTCACTAAATTTTCTTATCATTGAAATATAATATTCCTTACCCATGCCACTGTGATTTCTTCAGTCTACTGTCCTCCAGTTATGTTACAATTGAGGCCTCCAATGTTCCCACTCATATTTCTAGTAACTGAAATTCATTATATTTGTAGGTACCAGGTTGGGGCATCTTGGACTATTTTATCATTTGACTTCCCAGATAAACATAAACTTTTCCAACGTTTAAACTGAAGTTGTATTTTCAGACAAAAGCATGATTTTTCCCTATTGCAAGACCATACATTCTGGACATTGACAATGATCAGTACAACTCCATTTAAGGGCATCTGCAGGAAGTAATTGGCAAAGGATTATTGCAGATTTACACAATCAGAACCCCTCATGGCTGGCTCAGGAATTCTGGAAGTTGAAGTCCACAGGTCATAAAGGGGCAATAGTTCCCTACCCCTGTCTTACTGCTTCAGAGGTGAAAGAGATTCTGACTAGATGGCTTGTCTTCATATATTGAAGATGTGCTGAAGCCAAATCTCTTTTTTCCTACCAACCAAATCCCTATTTGTGAGGATAGAGATGAAGTGGGGGTGGAAATACATGCTTCTTCCACAGAGCTGAGACTGGCTGCCATGGAAATCCCTGTATATTCTCTGCTCATCCTAATTCCCTCCTCACAATCACCCCTCTGTTTCAAACATGTCAGAGGCCACATTCAGATAAAGTCATGGCTGATTATAATTATTGTTAGTTGTATTTGGTTTTAGTGATATTTACAAATCTTGTTCTCATTTGAGCTTCAGGAGATAGAAGGAAGAACTAATGACTGACATGCATGTGTCGGTTATTTGCATTAGACCAGCAAGGTTTTTCTTTCAACCTTTTTTAAACAATAGCAATTAAAAAGTTCTCCCACCTACCCAGCCCACTCACTTCTAATAACACAGTTAAAACCGAAGAAAGGTTGGGGTGAAACATTTTTTGTATCTGTTCTGCTGGGGGGAGGGAGGCTTTTCATATGTCTCTGACCAGAGAAATGATATATTCCTCAGATATAATTTGGTACTTGGTTCTGTTGATAGATCTTGGGACCATTTTTTTCAGAGGCCATTCTCTCTTGAGGCTTTACAAAGTGCTGTCAATGAAGTCTTACTGAAATGGAGTCATGCTTCTATATTTGTGTGTGATGATTTAAGCCTCCCAATCTAACTTAATCTTTCTACTACTGATTATATGTCATCAACCTGGTATCAACTCTTAGCAACCACATAGATTGATTTTCTATTTTGTTGATAACAATTTGTCCACCACCTGATCCTTTAGATCTTCCAGCAGTGTACCCATCACTGCTATAATTGAGTCCATGCAACTTGCTACTGGTCATTCTCCCCCCCCCCCGGTCTTTTACTCATTTCAGCTTAATGTACTTTTTTTTCCTCTTCCAATTCTTGGCCTAGATTGTGAAAATCTACAAGTCCCTGCATTTTCTTGACAAGGTTTTTCAAAAGTGGTCTGCCATTGCCTCCTTCCTAAATTTGAGATAAAGTGACTGTCTCAAGGCACCCAGTTGGCTTTGTGCCTAAGATGGAACTAGAACTTATGCCTTAACCATTTATACCTTGAGGTTGAAAATATTTCTTCCAAATCATTTTTTTTGGGAACCGGCTCTCATATACTTCTTAAGAGAATTTAATAATAATATGTTCAAATACGACAATTTGAACGTGGTCATTTGTTCCGTCTATACCTTGAGTAAGACCTCTAGGTTGATTTGTTTGAAGATCCATTTGTATGTCCCTGGTATTTCTCAGAAGTCTTCTTTCCACAGCAAAGTTCAAACACTTTGACTCTCTTTCAAAATCCAACTTTCACTCACAAAAAAAACCATTGCCTGTACAATTCTGATCTTTTTAGGTATGAGCACACTATGGCCTTTTTAAGACCTTCACTTCTACTCTACAAGTGCTATCTGCAATGCATTTCTTGACTACTTGTGTCTTTAATATTGATAGTTGATTCTAAAAAGGAGAAGCTGTTCACCGCTTATGTATCATCATCATCATCAATACTAAAGCTGGTTGCTGTATTTATTGTCATGAGATCGATCTTCTTTATATTTAAACATAATCTTATTTTTTTCACCATTCTTGATTTTTCTTACAAAAGCGCTTGCATTTGCTTCTATTAAAGTTGCATCATCAGCATAGGGCAAATTATTTGTTTCTTCTATAAGCTAAATTATAGATTACAAGGACTGCAAGGAAGTCCTTATTCAACTTAAAAAAACATTTATTACACCATGGTACCATTTAATTACAAATAAAGGTTGATGAGGATAATAATAAAAACAGCAACCTAGTAACCAGCCAGCACATGAGCATTAGTCAGAGATGTTCTAGCATACCATTGTAGACTAAGGTGCTTTCCAATTAATAATCTGGCAAAACAGGAGAAATGCACTGCATTTTTTTTAAAAAAATGATATTAGTATTAGGAGTACTAATATCATTTGTTAGTATGAAGTTAGTATTAGGAGTATGCACACTTTAAAAATGATTTGGAAGAAGTATTTTAAACCTCAAGAGAATGCAGAGTGCAGTACTGTACTGTTCTGTTATTCATTAAAGCCATCTGATGTTTTTTCAAGATTTTGCATAGGCCTGAAAAAGATGACATTATTTTAGGAATCCCATCAAAGACATGCTGCTTTAATGATTCCATTTAATACAGCAATGGGATTTTTTTTCAACAGATCCAGAACATTGAAAAAATATGTCTGTGCTTTAATGAATAGCAAAGAGGCACTTTGCACACATGAGCTCCAAAGCATTTCTTCCAAATCAGGCTGAAGTGTGCATTGCCATAGATTAAAAATTGTTTTAGATGGCAAGCCAACTTGAGTTCACTGAAAGCAGAAAGAACTGAACCAAGGATCTATACAATTCAATTAGAGAGGAGAGGAGAGTACCGAACCCTGTGTGGCACCCCACATAGTAGCGGCTGAGGGCAGGACCTCTCCTCTCTAATCACCAATGATTGAAATTGATGAACTAGTACAACACTGTGCCTCCCACCCCCAAGCTAATCCAAAAGGATATCATGGTTGATGGTACTGAAAATGTCAGAGAGGTCAAGTAGGGCAAAGATGGATGCACAACCACCATCTTCCCTTAGCCAGAGGTCATGAGAAAGCACAACCAATTCCAGCCCATGCCTGGGCCTGAATCCCAAGTGAAAGGAATCCAGATAATCCATTTTTCCAAGATCCTCTGAAACCACCTTGTCAATCATCTTTGCCAACAAAGGAAGGTTAGATATTGTATGAAAATTGTCCAGGAGGGTAGGATACAATGTTGGCTTCTTGAGGATGAGGCGAACCAAAGCTTGAGGATGAGGCGAACCAAAGGAACATCTCCCCTTATTCAAAGAAGAATAATCACTGCTAGAAACCACTCACACATTTACTTTTACTAAATGAATACATATAGGAGAAAAAAAGCAAGTATAGGATGATTATCAGAGGGAAAAGTCCTGGAAAGAAATGAGTTATGGTAAGAAGCATTCAATCTTATTGGGCTAGATTTGTAGGAAGGAGAAAGCTACAAAGAAAAACTAGGCAACAAAGCTTCCAATGCTACAATCAATACATTACATCTCTCTCCTTAACAGATTTGCTGCAGAAAGAAAAAGATTAAAGAAATGGTAGGAAAATCTACAGCAAACTATATCAGTTGTATCCCCACAACAGAATAATTGCAAGAGCAAACCAGAACAAAATACCCATTTGGAAGGATGTCATATGCATATACAGTGGGGGGGGGGAAGTATTTAGTCAGCCACCAATTGTGCAAGTTCTCCCACTTAAAAAGATGAGAGAGGCCTGTAATTGTCATCATAGGTAGACCTCAACTATGAGAGACAAAATGAGAAAACAAATCCAGACAATCATATTGTCTGATTTGGAAAGAATTTATTTGCACATTATGGTGGAAAATAAGTATTTGGTCAATATCAAAAGTTCATCTCAATACTTTGTTATATATCCTTTGTTGGCAATGACAGAGGTCAAATGTTTTCTGTAAGTCTTCACAAGGTTGGCACACACTGTTGCTGGTATGTTGGCCCATTCCTCCATGCAATCTCCTCTAGAGCAGTGATGTTTTGGGGCTGTCGCTGGGCAACACGGACTTTCAACTCCCTCCAAAGGTTTTCTATGGGGTTGAGATCTGGAGACTGGCTAGGCCACTCCAGGACCTTGAAATGCTTCTTACGAAGCCACTCCTTTGTTGCCCGGGCGGTGTGTTTGGGATCATTGTCATGCTGAAAGACCCAGCCACGTTTCATCTTCAATGCCCTTGTAGATGGAAGGAGGTTTGCACTCAAAATCTCATGATACATGGCCCCATTCATTCTTTCCTGTACACGGATCAGTCGTCCTGGTCCCTTTGCAGAGAAACAGCCCCAAAGCATGATGTTGCCACCCCCATGCTTCACAATAGGTATGGTGTTCTTTGGATGCAACTCAGCATTCTCTCGCCTCCAAACACGACGAGTTGTGTTTCTACCAAACAGTTCTACTTTGGTTTCATCTGACCATATGACATTCTCCCAATCCTCTTCTGGATCATCCAAATGCTCTCTAGCAAACTTCAGACGGGCCCGGACATGTACTGACTTAAGCAGGGGGACACGTCCTGGCACTGCAGGATCTGAGTCCCTGGCGGCGTAGTGTGTTATTGATGGTAGACTTTGTTACATTGGTCCCAGCTCTCTGCAGGTCATGCACTAGGTCCCCCCGTGTGGTTCTGGGATTTTTGCTTACCGTTCTTGTGATCATTTTGACCCCACGGGGTGAGATCTTGCGTGGAGCCCCAGATCGAGGGAGATTATCAGTGGTCTTGTATGTCTTCCATTTTCTAATTATTGCTCCCACAGTTGATTTCTTCACACCAAGCTGCTTGCCTATTGCAGATTCAGTCTTCCCAGCCTGGTGCAGGTCTACAATTTTGTTTCTGGTGTCCTTCAACAGCTCTTTGATCGTCACCATAGTGGAGTTTGGAGTGTGACTGTTTGAGGTTGTGGACAGGTGTCTTTTATACTGATAACAAGTTCAAACAGGTGCCATTAATACAGGTAATGAGTGGAGGACAGAGGAGCCTCTTAAAGAAGAATTTACAGGTCTGTGAGAGCCAGAAATCTTGCTTGTTTGTAGGTGACCAAATACTTATTTTCCACCATAATGTGCAAATAAATTCTTTCCAAATCAGACAATGTGATTGTCTGGATTTGTTTTCTCATTTTGTCTCTCATAGTTGAGGTCTACCTATGATGACAATTACAGGCCTCTCTCATCTTTTTAAGTGGGAGAACTTGCACAATTGGTGGCTGACTAAATACTTTTTTGCCCCACTGTATCTATAAATAACTAAAATACTGTGGATATATCCTCTGTTCAGGTGCAATTCTACACACACATCAGTATAAGAGCAACCCACAAATTAATAGGTTTTTCAAAGCCAGATGGGTGACTTTGGGCCAGTCACTTTCAATAAATCAGAAAAGAGCTGGAAAGGACCTTGGAGTTCTTCTAGTCCAACCCCCTGCTCAAGCAGGAGACCCTATACCATTTCAGACAGGTGGCTGTTCAGTCTTTTCTTAAAAACCTCCAGTGATGAAACACTTACAACTTCTGAATACAAGCTGTTCCATTGGCTAATTGTTTTCACTGTTAGGAAGTTTCTCCTTAATTCCAGGTTGCTTCTCTCCTTGATTAGTTTCCATCCATTGTTTCTTGTCTTGCCTTCTAGTGCTTTTGAAAATAAGTTGACCCCCTCTTCTTTGTGGCAGCCCCTCAAATACTGGAATACTGCTATCATGTCATCCCTAGTCCTTCTTTTCTTTTGACTAGCCAAACCCAAATCCTGCAACCGTTCTTCATATGGTTTTGTCTCCAGGCCTTTAATCATCTTAGTTGCTCTTCTTTGCACTTTTTCCAAAGTCTCAACATCTTTTTTGTAATGTGGTGACCAAAACTGGATGCAGGTGTGGTCTCTCTCAGACCAACCCGCGTCACAGGTTTGTTGTGGGGAAAATAAGATAAGATAAGATAACCTTTATTGTCATTTTTTTTACTGTGGGCACAACGGCACACATCAAAAATGAAATTTAGTTGCCTGCTCTCAAAGTGAAACACATACATGACACACACCTAAAACATACTATATACAACATATGTATAGACCCACACCCCTACATATACATAACAAATAAATATTAAATACTGTCCATCTTGAATATATAACGGAAGGAGGAAGCTTGAGAGTTCACAAGGTTAATGCTGTATGGAATGAAACTATGGCTGAATCTGGATGTTCTGCTGTGGATACCACGAAGTCTTCTCCCAGAAGGTAACAAGGAAAACAGGTCGTGAAGAGGATGTGTAGTGTCCCAGATAATCTTACGGACCCTGCTCAAGCAGCGCTTCTGTGCTATGTCCTGGATGGGAGGGAGGGGACTGCCAACGATCTTTTCAGCCATTCTCACCACTCTCTGCACCGCCTTCCTATCTGAAGCAGTGATGCTTCCAAACCAGACTGTGATGCTGTATGACAGGATGCTCTCGATCGTCCCCCTGTAGAAAGTGGTCAGGACAGGGGAAGGAAGATGTGCTTTTCTCATGCGACGCAGAAAATGCAGGCACTGCTGTGCCCACTTTACCAGTTTCTCACTGTTGAGCGACCAAGCCAGCCTACTCGTTAGCTGCACACCCAGGAATTTGATGCTGGTAACCATCTCCATAGGTGAATCATTGATGCACAGAGAAGTGTGGCTGTGCCTGCCTTTTCTGAAATTGACAATGATCTCTTCGTTTTTTCTGGTATTTAAAACTAGGCTGTTTTCCTTACACCAGTTCACCAACCCCTCAACCTCCTTGCGGTAAGCTTCCACCTAGGTGGAGGAAGGTGTGTTGGACATGTTTACTGCCTTATTTGTAAAAATAATAAAGGTGGGATATAAATAAATAAATGGATTCACAGTTGGGTCCATATAATACTAAACCAAAACAAATAAAAACCCTTCCCCACTGCTGCTTAACATTATATTTGAACCACACGCTTTCAAGAAACCCGCAAGTAAAACATGGTTTCAAGGATTATGATTCAGATTTCATTGAATCCAGTGGGGTTTATTTTTGAGTTAGCATGTACAAAATTATATTAAGCTTTTCAAAAACCATTCACAATATGATCATTGTAGTCACAGATAGTCATATATGTACAATATCCAGAAGGCTGCTCCATTGAGTTCAATAGGGTTTACTTCTAGATAAGTGGACATCTGATTGTAACCTTAAGCTAACAATTACCATTAAATGTCATAACTGACTATAGATAATGTGAAAAACTAATATTTTACTTGCAAGTTTTCTTAGTAATTTAAAAACTCATAGAGTGTTTTATCTAATTCAGGGCTTTTCAACCTTTTCACCCATTGTATCACTTTTAGGATATGGCAACATCCGAGTACCACCAGTCGCCTAGCAAGGTGTCAAAAACTTGATGACCCCCCCCCAAAAAAGGAAAAAAGTGATAAAGTACAGGTAGTCCTCGACTTACAGCAGTTCCCTCAGTGACTGTTCGAAGTTACAATGGCACTGAAAAAAGTGCCCCCCAAGCCACAGCCGAGCAAGACAGCACCCGGCGGCGCTCTTCCTCCTGTCTGAGGTTTTCATTGTTGTGAGCATTTCGGTTGAGGATCGGCAGCGGGGGTGGGGGGGTTTTGGTTTTTATTCTCCCCGTCTGCTGGGTAGTTGCAGCAGGTTTTGGTCACTTCACATGACCCTGGGACACTGTGACCGTCATAAATATGAATCAGTTGCCAAGCATCTGAATGTAAATCACAAGACCCTGGAGATGCTGCAACATTCCAGCTGATCGGCACTTCTTCTGGGCTCAGCAGAAGCATCAGGATCAATGCTGCTTTCCAGCTGATTGGTGCTTCTTCAGGGCTCAGCAGAAGCACCAGGATCAGCGCCGAGCTCCAGCTGGAGCCTGGCGCTGATCCTGGCGCTTCCACTGAGCCCTGACAGCCCCGAAAAAGTGCCAATCAGCTGGAAAGCGGCACTGATCCTGGCGCTTCCGCTGAGCCCTGCAGCTCCAGCCATCTCTCGCTCAGGCTTGTGCAGTGCTGCCACCGGTTCAGCTCATTCCCCTCCCCCGCTACCACTTTTCTAGGATGGTCACGTACCACCTGCCAGGTGCCAATGTACCACAGGTGGTACCCGTACCACTGGTTGAAAAGCCTTGATCTAATTCATTATAAGAGAAGAAAGCTGATCACCTGCACCTGCAACCGAAATATTTCTTACACTTGACTAAATGAAGAGGTCAAATAACTAGAAACATTTAAGCCAGTCTTTGCTTGATGACCATCCACCTGAAATGAATGTGGAAATGTACATCTACTAAGAGATGTTGTCATTGACTTCCATAGAAACAACTTGAGAGTCACAGGTTTCACTACTGTTTATTTTCTTCTAAAAATAGTCAGATCAAAATTAGCTATGGTTCAATTGGTGAGAGAATCTGAAGATTCTATATGTAAGAAGACAATTCTTCTAGGTTTAAGCTCTTTAATTCTTTACAAGAAAATGGAGCTGGAAAACTGAACTTTTATCTGCTATGTCTAATTTAATGAAGTCGCAGGAAGGAAAACCTTGGATTTAAATGGAATGTATAAAAATAAGAAACCCAGAATGACCCATTGAATTCAATTGTGCTCATAAGGCAAATGATTAAAAAAAAAAATACTAACAAAAGTATAGGATATAATATTTGTACCTTTGTGCTACTGTCTTTGGCAAGCATACTTTAGCCTAAGGCTATTGCCTAGTCTGGGCTTCTTTTATAAACAGAGTAAGTCACATCAGTGGCTGAGCATGCAGCTAGTATAGGCAGTTGTAGTTGGAACAACAAACCATCTTTATGTATCTGTGAACCCAGTCTCAAGGTATTATTGACCCCAGAGCCAGAGAGCCACTTTTTACCTTAGAGTTACATTGCTTTATCTACTTTGGACCTTGGACTGAAGACATGGCTCAATTTGCATGGAATGGAAGTAGATCTGTTGTTTCACATTTCTGAGCTGTTTTTCCCTCTCTACCTTTGCGCCTTTTCCTCTTATTTGCAGGAAAATATGGCATCTGACCTAATGCCTGCCCACACTATAAAGGCTGCTAACTCAGCAGGCAGTAAGTAATGTAGTGTAAGATTCTCCATTTACAGATCCAGACATTGCTTCTTGACTCCTGCTAGTAGGTTTGGTTGCTTGCATCTACTTCCTAGTCACTAAAATCAATTCCTTCCAAGCTCAATTTCCCTAAAAATGATGCATTTCAGTTTATCACCCCAAGTGGCACACACTACAAAATTCTACAGACTATTTCATTGGAGTAAAATCTTCCAACACTACATAAAAGCTGAAAATTGTACTAATAATTTTGATTGTATGCTTTTAAACTTCATTATTGCTTTCAAGCCAAATTGGAACACCAATTTCCTAACCATTCTTGGCTTTTATAAAGCCTTCATTAGCCAACTAATATTTCCAACTATAATTTTATTTTGGAAAGCTTTCTATTTGTCATAAATAATCATAAGTGTATTTTTTTTTTCAAGATTCAAGATACAGTAGCTTAAAAAAATCTCAAAAATTGGCCCTGGGCGCTACCTGCACTTCAAGCAGGAGTTGTAAATCCAAGAGGGTCCCCAAATTGCACACAGACTCTGAATGGGAGATTATAACCTTACCCAGAAGGAAGGAAATTCTCCAGTCTTGGGAAGAAAGCTTTCCTAAAATGATAAGTTACTGAAAGGCAATAGGAAAGGACAGTCAATTAATAAAAAGCTTGCTTGCACAGTAAATTCAGATACCAAATTGAGAGAGATTAAACACACCATACACTAGCATACACAGAAAGAGGCATATGGCCATCCTCCCTTTTTGCAAACTCTGGCTTATTTAATTACTAGCCTGACCCAATTTCCTTTTTCCAAACAATTAGTTTCAAGTACTCCTTCTTGCCCCTACTCCCATGAGTACTGACTCATACAAAGCTGAAGCTGAAAGTAGATTGCCCAGCAGATGTTTGCTACAGTATCCATCACTAGCTGAACTAAATTCCTCCTCGTGCTTATAATTTGGTGAGGATTGAATGAAAATTATTCAGCATAACAAGTAATAACTTCTCCCATTGCTATTACTGAGTTACTATCACTTAAGGACAAAATAAGAAAAAACAAAATGCAGGCAGGCAGGCAGGCAGGCAGGCAGGCAGGCAGGCAGGCAGGCAGGCAGGCAGGCAGGAAGGAAGGAAGGAAGGAAGGAAGGAAGGAAGGAAGGAAGGAAGGAAGGAAGGAAGAACTGATGCTGAAATAAATTGAAATAACTGATGCTCTAATAGCAATAGCACTTAGACTTATGTACCACTTCATATTGTTTTACAGTTCTCTCTAAGCAGTTTACAGTGTCAGCATATTACACCCAACAATCTGGGTCCTCATTTTTCTGACCTTGGAAGGATGGAAAGCTGAGTCAACCTTGAGCCAGACAGGATCGAACTCCTGGCAGTTGGCAGAATTAGCCTGCAATACTGCATTCTAACCACTGTGCCCCCATGGCTCTTGACTACATGTAATAATGTAATATTAATAATAATGATTGAATTTTTGTCAGCACCAGTAAAAGGCAAGCTCACATGTAGAAATGTTTTCACACAGGATTTTAAATCAGTTGTAATAAGGGTCTTCCTCAAGGGTAAAACAATCTTCTTAACTGCAGCTCCTGCATGATAACTCTAAAGTTCTTCATACTTAAAACAACTTCCAAATTTTCAGGATCTAATTGAAAATCCTGTTTGCAACTTTTTCTTTTCTTAATACTCTGTTAAAAACCTTATGAATATTAGACCCCAAATGGTCCCAGTATAGTCCAAAACATATGACTCAGTATCCCCTGTGAAATATTACCCTCTATTACATAGAGTTTGAAGCCCAGCCCAGACTTTACTGCCCATCCTCTGGGGCTTCCACAGAAAAAATATTTCATTGAGTTAATCAGTTCTTGAAAACACAGGATACTAATTTAACACACTTTAAAACTCTAGCCCACTGTTTTGTTAAAATAGGACATTTCAGTTGACTTTTTCAAGTTGCTTGCAGATAAACACACATACAGTATACACCCCTGCAGAAAAAAAATTGTTACGCATGACTAAAAACCCTGAGTAAAAACATTTTTACATATTAGTTTTAGTTGTGGATAAAAATTAATGGTAGGTTTTAGAATTTTCAAAACTTTTTCCAATACTTTTAATAGTTTAGGAATTTCAGATCCTGTAAACTGTTTAGAGCCAAATTGTAAAATCAAAAGACCAAACATATTGCCATTTAGTAATAATCCAAATTCTTTCTGCAAAACAGTGAATCTTAATAGCCATAAGCTGGTACAAAGTACTGATACCATTTTTTATCCAGGAAGAAGTATTTACTATCAATTTTTCAGATTGTCTGAAATATTTGATTCTTGTAAGAGTTTGAATCAAATTTGAGACTTCATTCTCAAATCATCTATACATGCTTTATGGTGTTTAATGAAAAAGCACAGCTGATTTGTAATTAAATCAGGAACCAAGTCCCTGCCAAGTATTAATGGGTAGAGACAATAACTAGTGCCCATGAAAGCCATTTTGAGATGAAGAATACTATAAAGCAGTAGACATCAAAATATGATCAAAAAATAGATGGAAACTAATGAAGTTTAAATCTATCCTTTCATATGAAATTTGTAATTTAGAGTAAGAAAATTTAGAGGTTTGACCATTTCATAAAAATATTCTCAAAATCTTATCATGCTGTTTGGATTATTTAGCTAGTATTAAGATAGGGTTATTTCTAAGAATATATCAGTCTTGAAATAACATTTGTTCTTCCCAAAGACTCATGGGCATTTTTTTAACCATCTATTTGTATAGTACTAATCTGAGATAGAAAGATGAACCTTTGACAAACTCCTTGTTTTGCTCAAATTATTCAGATACTTTGTGGTATATTGGAAATGACAATGCATGCTTTATGCACTTCTAATTTTCAATGGCAAGAGAAATGCTCTTCTGGGCAGATTTAAATTAAATACCATCTTGCTATTGCCAAATCTTTACAACAGCCTCTTCATCAGAATGAAGGCAATTTTAATCCAACAATAAGACATCAGATGTATGGAGTGAAATTGGAAGGGCAGAACACAGTGTTTCTCAACCATGGCAACTTTAGAATGTGAAGTCCACACATTGTAAAATTGCCAAGGTTGTGAAACACTGGCATTACAGTATTAAAGCAAATCAAGCTAGCAAATCCATTTGTCAACATAGATCAAATGCTTTACAATATCTTCAAAAGAATACCCGACAATCATGGAAGAAGCCTAGAATTTAAACACTATAACAGAAATCTACATACACGTTTTGACAGCAATGGACAAATCAATGCATGTGGTTTTTGTTTTTTTCTTGCCTGAAATAAATGTCAGATTCTATCAGAATCTTGTGCCAAGAGAGCAAAATGAGTAATAAAAAGTTAAGCATCTGGAAAACCAATATCTATAACTAGACCTGGCATGATGACCAACATTAGGTTGGGAAAGAATACCTACACAAAAGGTAAGTTTGCATGATTTGGTTTCTTCTTATAAAGGTGTTCAGAACTGAAGAAGCTTTTTGGATGAGAAGCAAAACGTTTTCAAAGAGAAACCAAGAAAGTCCAGTTGCCTTTTGAAAAGGACCTTTGGGACAACCATGACCTGGATGATTGAGAATTTCCATAGACATTTGGATACCTAAAAGCCTACAATCTTTCTCTCTCGATTCTCATCAAATTTAGCAATCTACTTCCCCTCTTCCCCTAACGGTCAAAGCAATAGGTTGTTTTCCAGTGACTCTTCTCTTTGCATTTTTTGTGTTCAAAAAATTTAAGCTTTAACTTTTTATTTGTGCTTCCAGTGAGCATTTGATACTAATTTCACCTAATAATGAAAAATATGTACGTCTTGCTGTCCAAGTTATTCTCAACTGTTTTGTCCAGTATCATTCAAAAATCAATACTCTTTGTTCAGATTACTTTCTGATGATCAAACTTTCATAGCCATATATTACAACTGATGTGATCATCACAAGGAAAGCTTTTAATATTCCCACATATGAACTGATCATATCCAGTCCATTGGTCACTGTTGAGTTTTTAATATCTGCTTACAAACCACAAGTTGCAATTTCAATGCATCATCTTGTATAATTTTAAATCGTTCTGTTGGTATTTTATCAACAACTGCAGCCATCTTGTTAGCAATATTTTTAGAGCCAATTACACTTTCTAGAATGTCAGGCTTTAATTCAGTGAACAAACGTTCATGCAGCAAGTCTATTTATTTATCTGCTGCCATGTATCAGGTGATGATTTGGAATTTTGCAAATCATATCTGGTTGCTAATTAAAAATTTATGCTGTATTATTTTTAGATTTTATTATTCATATTGCAAGCCATCATAGCTTCCTACCTAACATGACAGGTGATAACAAGCCTGTAACCACAAATACAAGACCGATGTATATGTAATTGGCATCAACCTTTTGCCACTGCTAGTTGAAGAATTTCATTTAAAAGCACTTTATTCAATGGACTATTGTGAGAATTCATTAACTTACTTTCCACTTTTCCAAATTCCTTCCTTTGTGTTTTATAATGAGCTATTGTCTTGTCTTGAGGATATTCAGTTTGCTATCAATGTGTATATGGATATTCTTTCGTTGCTGTGGAATCACCAGAGCTGACTGAATATACAATGGTGGGGAGAAATTCCATGAATAAATCAAGCCTTAGAAACAATAAGATACAGATGGCTTTTTTCTTAGTTCTGCCAGGATGTTGTACAAGCCAACTTCATGGGACTCATTAACTCACAATAAGCAAATTGCCAGTAGCATCATCCAGCATGTATATCTTCAAATTACATTATATTTTTAATTAATGAATGTTAACAGTTAAATATTGTCTGGACCACCTACTAATCACTGAAATTTGCAAAGCTTTTCAGAAAGGAGCACATATGAATCCAGTCCTTAAAATGAATGCAACTGCATTATTTTCAAGGCTATGTGAGCACATACATGAAGAGACCCACCCAGAAGCATATTTCGACAGAACTGAGCAAGCCCTGCAAATGTATGTTGTTATATATGTTGTATCACTGCTGTACCTTCAAACAATGCCTTCAAAAAGTGCATGCCCCTGCATGTTATGAAGTAGCCTCCTGAATTCTTGACACAACTTTATTAATTATTCCAATAGGCTGGAGAAAAGCAGGGGTATTCTATTGTAGTTTCTGAGAAATTAGATGTCTTAGTTCTTCTCAGTTATTGCTAATCTGGAAGTTATTTCACAAAGCTACCTGTATGATTTCATTCCAGGTGATTACAAGAACTATAAATTTAACAATTCATAAACTCAGCCCTGGGTTTTTTGTTTTATTCCTCTCTCCTTATTCATGTTCATTGTCTAACATACTTTTAGAATGGAAGCAAACAGAACTCTTGGAAAATGGATCTGGGCATCTGCTTTAGCTCACAAGTAATATAAAATACACTATAGATACAAAAAATGTTTCTTTCTCTTGTCACCATTCACCAAATCCACCATGTCTATTCAGCCTATAAGGCAATGACCTTTTCATCTGACATTTGGAAATATCCTTCTCATATAATGCTTCAAAACAGAATTCAGATCAAAGCTCTAGTTTCTTTTCCAAGTGGAGTGCACGAAGACTACAAGATCTGAGCTGCAAACTCCAGATGCCCCCAGGCAGCAGCAGTCAAGAATTAGACTGAACCATAGATTGCCCTCTTGCTAATGCACTCTCCCCTCCAAGTTTAATTTTCTGCATTTCTTTTCAGCCTGGATTGCCTGGATTTTTTTCAGCCCATACCTGAGAACCGTATACTACATGCTACTGCAATTTAAGGAACGGTGCCCACATTACAGCAGCTATTCAGAGGGCAGTTCAAAGCAACCTATTGACCAAAGTTAATGGTGTAAATCAGATTTTTGTTTCGTGTAACTCAGATGGGAAAAAGGACATGGGGTGACATGGTAAAAACTAACAGATTCTTAAGAGCAGGCTGTCATAATTAATCATGTGATCTCCACTGGGTATGATTTAGAGTCACCTGAATGCAAAATGAACTTGGAGGGTTCTGGACTCAATCATTTTGAATTGCTCAGCTTCCCCAATCCAGCACTTTCTTGGACATGTTGAGTCTGCAACTTCCAGAGTTATTAGTCACCATATTTTAAAATCGATGAGTTTTTAAACACCCCTCTCATCTAAATATGCATAATATGGATAAAGAACATTAATGACTGTGACATACCAAAAATATTAAACAAAAATAATATAGATCAGATTACTTTCCCCATAAATGCCTATCAGTGCTGATGAAACTTTTTTAGATAAAGATTGGGTTCACGCACCATGCTAAGTAGTGGATTGCTTAAGCATGGTTTATTAAATAAACAAGAGCTGACCCCACTCCCACAAGTCTTGAGCCATAGCTACAAACAATGGATAGGTTTGCAGAACATGATAAACTAAATCTAAATAAACCTGGCTAAGCATGATAGATGAAGTAATTCAGCAAAATATACTAGAAAGGACTATCAATTCTAATGTTACCGATTGCCAAATAATCACCATAAACAAGTAAATATTGGACACCAGAGATATCTACACATCTGAAGACTTTAAAAAGCAGCAAGGAGGAGACTGACATCCATGAATTCAAGAGTGAGAGACATCCATAAGGGAGAGGCCAAATTCAGGATGGTAGCTGTGACTAAACCTCTTCCCATATGTATTGCAGCTATCACCTTATTAGCAGAGGATTTATGCTTTATGATGCAAAAATAGTTCTACCTTCACTCACCTAGGTCAGATCAGATCATGCAAACTACCACCTGCATGCAATATAAAACAACCTGGTCTCCCAGTATACAGAAATCTTTTACAACTATCCCCCCAGAGATCTGAGAGTGACATGGAACGCAATATGGTATATTCTTATATATCTGAAATCAAGGGACCACTGTGGCTGCTACTGACTCCACTCAAAATGTACATTTGAACTAAATTAATATGAGTAAAAGATTCTTGTATTTTATATTCAGAGGAACCATGAAAGTAGCTACCTCCTGCCAGAAAACACATAACCTATATCCAATTGAACTGTGTCATTTCAGACATGATTTGCAGTTGAAGTCAACTCTTTAAATCAACCACTTCTCCACTCTTTGCCACCAATCACACTCCAAGATACCTTTGGGAATCAAACCCAAATGGCCCTACTATGTAATCAAATCATCCAAACTGTTTTTCAATACTGTTTCAAATACTCTTCTTTCTAATGGGATGTTTCTTCAGGATTATTTGGAAGAAGGAACTGGAGGGTAAACCTTAGATTTATCAGTTTGTCTGAGAGACTGTGTTTAAATGTAAAGAGATTAGGTTTGCCTGTAGAGCAATGGGTGAATATCTGCATCCAACAATTGAAAAACTGCCATTGTTGTATCCTAAGACTAAGGAGAAGGAAAAAAAGATTGAAAAACTACAAGAGGACTATCTTGCTATATGTGTCTGCATGTTTGGCAGAATATGAGAGGTGACAAAAAGCAAAATTGAGGCACTGTCCTTAGCCTTCATGCTGGGCAGAGATACTGTAAACCTTATTTTTGCTCTTCTTCAAGTCATCAAGAAATAAATGAATGCGAGAAGGAAAGCTTACGATACATTTGTTGATTAGAAAATGTGTATGATAAAGGATACAGGGTTTAATTAGACTAGTGTTTCTCAACTTTGGCAACTTCAAGATTTTGGGATTTGGTCCACATATCTTGAAGTTGCTGTGATTGAGAAAGACTGAATTAGACAATGTCATGCAGAAATATGAAGGTTAGTTGCTGAATGGAACAAAGGCAGTATATGATAGGCGTAAAATGCATGAAACTAAATGCAATGTTAGTGAATGATTCAATACTGAACTGGGAGAAAAACATGTGAGATGTTCCTGGGAAATTTAAGATATTTATGGATAAATATGCAATGAAACCTCGTATATGTAAGTTAGGAATGGTGTTTATGTTCGTATATGTAAGTTAGGAATGGTGTTTATGTATATTTTCTTTTCTCTTATCTCATGCCTTTATTTTTTTTTGCTTTCTATTTCTTATTCTATTTTTGCTATCTGCATAAGATTGCTTATAATAGTCAATGGAATAGTGCAATGTAGCATGCTTTAAAAGCATGCTGCTCTAATTTTGTCTGTGACTTTAGATGTAAACCACCTTGAAAGGACTGTATAGTCCCAAAAGCATAATATAAATACTTCACTAAGTCTATTATATTTCTGCAATCAAAAGCTCATTTCTGGTAAAGAAAAATTTTGTGAAATGTTAAACACATTTATTATTGTATAAAAGAGTTTGTTGCCATAACAACTGTATTAGTTTTTAAAGGGCCACAAGACTATTCTGTTTGCTACGGATAATTCTGCCTCTGGGTTTCAAAATGCCTTCCCCCTCCCAGATACTCTGGAGAGTTTATCTGAGGGCAGATAGCAGGTTATAGACCTGAATCTGTTCTGAAGTTCTACTTATTGTGGAGGTGAAAAATTACATACATTTGTTTTTATAACCATCCTCTGAGTGCAGGTTAGTATCTTATTGGTCAATGATCTTGAAAAGTAGAACAGCTAACACCAGTAAACACTGATAGTCAATTATTAAAGACTATTATAAATGGTAATCGTTGAAGGTAGAAAATTATTTAGAAGCCAGTTTCATCTAGCGGTTAAGGCTTCAGGCCAGAAAACAGGAGACTGTCAGTTCTAGTTCCACCTTAGCCATGAAAGCTAGCTGGGTGACCTTGGGCCAGTCACTCTATCTCAGCCCAACCCATCTTACAGGGCTGTTGTTGTTGGGAAAATAGGAGGAGGAAGAAGGTGTCTTGGATATTTTCGCCACCTTGAGTTATTTGTAAAATAATAAAGATGGGATACAAATAAATATTCTTAGTAACAGAAGCAATAAACTTCTAAAAACAAGTTGCAGGGAGGGAGTGCTGCTGTCTTTACTGTCCCTTTTTAGGGGGCTAAACGGACTTTTGGTTTCATCTTGTACAGTTTTCCTGGTTTTAATAGTTTGGCCACATTTAAAAGTATTTGATTTCCAAGTATAATGGGAAGCTTAGGGGAGCTGTTCCCTTTTTTCTGCAACTCAGTTGTGTCTTCAACTTATGAGCATTTACATTGTTTGAATGGAAAAGAATCAAGAGGTAAGGCCAAGGGAAAAAAATAAAACATGGCATCTGAAACACTAATTAATGTATTGTGACATAAGCTTTTAGAGGCTACAGTCAGTTGACAGGATAATAGCTGACTGGTGTTTATGTTTGTGTCTCACTGTGTATATACAGAAAAAGGGAAGCGTGGTAGAGAAGAGGAAAAATCAAGAGACCGGTAACTAAAGATAGTCGAAATCAGTGGTAGTATCTGATGCATTATCAACTTGAAGTAAGTTTTGTAGAAGAGAGATGTAGTTCAGTAGTAGATCACATTAATCTTGTTCAAAGGTTCTAAGTATGTTCCCTTTTCCAGTCTCTTTACTCAATTTGACACATGTGGTATCCTTGCCTTATTTAGTTACAAGTACTCCATGGGAGTTACAGTCACGCCCATATGGAAAGCAAAAAAATTGTCAGCCTACAATGATAATTGTCAGCCTATGGTGGACAATATAAGGCAGCTTCCTAAATTCCTAAGGAGTTAGAGGGATCACTTATTTTACAGTTGTATCTTAAATATAGAAGTATTAGGGTGGGGGAACAGATAAAATGTCATTAAAAATGCAAACTCTACCCTTTTGTATTTGCATCAGGATGCAAGTAGAAAAAGGAAGAGTTTGTGCCATGATGCTGCAAAACACATTATTTCACCATTTTTTAATTTTATTTTATGTGTATCCTGCCTTTATTATTTTTACAAATTAGTCATATGCAAAACACCTTCCTCCTATTTTCTTCACAACAACAACCTTGTGTGGTGGGTTGGGCTGACAGAGAGTGACTGACTGGCCCAAAGTCACCCAGCTGGCTTGCATGGCTAAGGCAGAAACTGAACTCACATCACCTACTTTCTAGCCTGGTGCCTCAACTACTAGACCAAGCTGGCTCTTTTGGCACCAATGTGCATAGGAATGAAATGGTTGAGACAACAGGCTAGCATAGTACAGTCTTGAGCTGGTTGTGTGTTTCTCTACTGTTCTTTGTTTTTAAAAGTTAAAAGAAGGTTAAAAGTTAGAAGAAGGTTCCTGGGAAGTAAGTTTTGGATTTATCAGTTTCCCTGAAAGGATATGTCTGATATGGAATTCTAGTAAGCAAAGTTTGTGACTGGGTTGTAGGTATGGACTATCAATATGTCAAAGGTGTGACTACACCTTGACATGCACTGGTAAAAAGTCAATTATAGCAGGGGACTTTTTAACTGTCTTAGTCTAAGAAAGATTAATGGCATAGCTGTTTGAACACCTTCTGCCAATGCTGGAAGGCAAACACAACTGAATCTACACAGTATTTATGATCATCCTCATCAAGTGATCTAAATTAAGCTGCTTATTTTGTAGGTTAAATCAAATTGCATGCATTTTTATTTTTGTTTCTGAACAGTGATTGTAATAAAAACAAACTGAATGCAAATTTATGTTAATATATATTGATTTTGTATAGATAGTTAAGGCAGGATCTGATTACCAAAAGTAATCAGTAATTACTTCATTTTTCTGACTATACCTTGCAGGTTTTCTTCTTCCAATGGCATGCAGATTAGCCATCATGGGAAGTAGCAGTTTTACTTAATATAGGTTGTTAATGTGATATATTTGATTTTGGCTTAGCATGTTGTTTGAATCTGGCCATCATGATGTATGAACCATGGTTGATGGTTTACAACAATGCATGTATTTATTCAACTGTAGCTTATACTATAATCCATGGTTCGACATTAGAATGTCAAATGAGATGAGCTTACAGTGACCCAACACAGGCAGTTCTTATGCTACCCATTCAGGAACAGCTTGTTCAATTTGTATTCATAATTTGAAAACTTGACATTTTGCAGAACCTGCAGGCGTTGACAAGGAATATTTTAGTGGCTGAAAGAGTAACAGATATAATTGAAATTTAGGTAGGGTATGTATGTGTAGGATGTGTGATTTTGTGATAAATATTCAACATGGGTTCAAGTTTTGTTCCTGATTTTTTTTTCTCTGCAGACCTATGCCCTATAAAACTTTCCAATATTACGGAACCAACTATATGCAACTATAGCAGGGCTACAGTAAAGTATGTGTTTGATTTTAAAGAATCTAGACTTCTTCAAAGACAGACATTACAGCTGGTTTCTTCTTAATTCCCTGCCACGCTGCAGGGAATTAAGGGAGCTCTAGAATATTTGGTAAGCATAGATTGAGGAACACTGGCCAACAGCCAAACAGCAGTGATGTCTTGAACAGAAGCATTATGAATAGATGAAAGCCTTTTTTTAAGAAGCAATATTTCTTCAAGATCTTCCTTTCTTTTTCTCCTTTAATCTTCATTTCCTGTCATCTTGGATAATCAAGCAGTAATATAGTCATCAGCTTGGGCTGTTCTATCATCAGCCTGACATCCATCTGTGCTGACATTATACATCAGCTTAACAGGATGAACTAATCAGTTGCCATCTCTGCCCCATGCATGAAATATTGGTATATACCCTGTTTTGATTTACCCAGAGTCCTATAAGCAGAGGCATTTTAGGATACAAAGAACTTCTGGGATTGTTCTGAAAATTCTGCTTAGAAATGTTGAAGGTGAGTTAATATGGCTCTGCTTCTTAGATAAATAACAAATGGTAAACACCAAGAATATTACTGCTAATCCTTTAAATTATAATATTATACTATAATACTATAGTATACTATACTATATATAGTATTTTTTCAGAGAGTGAAAATGGGGATTCCAATTTCCTGAACCAATGGTAGTTCCTCCGGTTCATGCAAGCTCATTGCTAACCATGTGCCTTGTCCTCCCTACACCAACACAGTAAGATTCAACCCCAATGTATAAGATTTAAAGAAAAGAAAATTTGGGGGGGCTGTCTAGGAACATATAAAGCTGTGTGTATTCCATAGTGATGCTTACATTATTCAACAGATGCTCAGGTGGAAGGGAAAGTCACCTTTTAGCTAGGTGTTGTCATGGTTGTAGCTCTTCTTCCTATTCCTAATGTTATTCCTTCTTTCCATTACAGGGTATGAATTAAGAAGATGAAGAGGAGAATGTCTATGGAGACTCTCAATCATTCAGGTCATGCTTGTCCCAAAGGTGCTTTTCAAAGGGCAACTTTGAACTTTTTCAAGGGAAAAAAAACAAGAAAGTTTCACTTCTCATCCATGAAGCTTCTTCAGTTCTAAAACTAAACTGAAGAAGCTTCTAGAATGAGAAGCGAAATGTTTTCAAGAAAGAAACCCAAGAAAGTCCAGTAGCCTTTTGAAAAACATCCTTGGGACAATAAAGAGGAGAAATAGAGCAAATAAAAATTATGAATACTGAGCATGCTGAGAAGCTAGCTTACTAAAAACAACAAATAAAACCAATCTGGCTGAGAGGCAGAGGTCTGGACTGAAAGGTTGATAGGATCACTATGATTCATAAAATTAAATTAACAAGGACCACTTACTAGAATAATAATAATAATAAGTGACAATATTTCATGAATACAGTTGCTCCTAAATCTTCCTTTTTTCAGATTTCCCAGCTCATGAGCTAAACTACCTCCTTTCCTCCAGCTTCTGTTCTAGAAGACATACTCTAGTTGCAATATGACCAAGTACTGGTTAAATTTGTGGGTGGAAGAGGGATATATCTGTTTCACTGCATAGTCACTTATTTGCACCTAATACCATGTTCTAAATGTTAGCTAGCAAGCAGCACTGCCTCATTCAACAATACCATATGGAATTAACATCTGATACTGCTTGCGCAAGATTCTCTTCTCATTGAAAACACATCAAACAGTGCTGTAGATTACACTGTGGCATTTAAATAATAATAATTTGGATGTGAAATCTAAATTAAAAATGTGTTGCACATTAGAAGCATAAATTCCTCCAAGTATGGATGGAAAAATACCAATTAGTCACTTTTAACAGTAGAAGCCAAGGTACACAACTGAGATCCTCTGTAATCTATTATAAAATCCATGCTTCTTTTTACCTGAAAGAACAATTAAATTTAGGTTCTACTCCAACACATTATTAAGTATGTTCCTGATTGTATATGCTGCAAAATAACATCAGTTTTATGATGGATTCAGTATGGAATTCCCAAGACACTATGGTAGAGTTTTATTTATTCATAACAATGTCCCATCTGCTTTTATAAATGATGCTTAAATCTTAAATCTTTCTATATATACTTCTGCAAAAAGAGGAATTAAAACATTTTTGTTGACTAGAAGTGATGTAGTCTGAAATAAAAGATATCTATAACATTAAGTATGAAACTTCTTCTTCATGCTTTCACTTAAATATGACCATGACCAATGAACCCAAGTGGCTGGGTTAATTTGTATACCATGCAAAACACAACATCCCGTGACTCACACACATGAAAACCTTTACACTTATCCACAATAGCTGAGAAGAAGGTGAGATAAAGGAAGGATAATTACTCATGGCATTAAGGGGAATATAAGCAGACTGAGTTCATTATTTGGAGAACCAAGACTGATAAATCAAACAGGTATTCAGTTGATGGATCCACAAAAGGGAAGGCATCTCACCCACTGCTAATATAACATTGTCTCAAAGTAATACTTTTCATTTATCCATGTGTGGGGTCTGAATGCATTTTACAAAAACTGCCAAACCTATGAATGGGAGGAATGGTATTCAGCCGATGCAACTGAAGAGTGAGGGAAGTTTTCATCCTTTTCCTACTTGCCATTCTGGGTTCTTCACCCATGTTTGCACACATATTTACGATGAGGAAAGCTTCTGGCAGAAGAGCTTGTGAATGGACAGGAAACCAATCAGTATGACTTCCTTATTACCATTTTGCCATTTTTTATTATTCCCACTGGAAGAAATACTGAAGTTCAAAAACAACTTCATCTTGAAGTTACAGTTCTATCAATAAAAGACATGGATTGGGTGTAAACACCTAAAGGTATCTTAATCTATTAGTACAAGCATAGCTGACAAGCAGGTATTGTTTATATTGTTCACAAACAAGTAAGAATTCACATGCCCCATCAAAATTTATGCAGAATTGAATTCTTCATTACAGAAGCATTCCCCAGAATAGTTTCTGTGGGGCTATAAAATTTCCAGAGGTGATGTCCAATGGTTATTTTGATATTGACAATATGGCAGAAGTCTGATTTTGAAGGTCCTCGGTATCATTTTAAACACAGTGGTGAATGTTGACAATTGCTGGTTAATGCAGCTACAGTTTGTAACTATTAATACTTGTCAATATTTACTATGTAGTTAAAGGAGATTTTTTTCCATTTTTTATATCATAGGGACTTTGGGACCCTATCGTTCGTTCCAGGCCTAGCCTACCTTTGTGAAAAACAACAAACATATTATAAATCAAATCACTATAATATTCTGAGACAAGCGTTCCCAAGTCCAGAAGAAATATTCTATTTTCCTTTAAAAAAATAAAATGCCGTAAGGAAAGTCTAAAACAGCAGGCAATTCTATTGACAAACTCTTCTGAACCCCATCAAAGAAAGATGAAATAATCTGCTTCATTATTTTCTTCATTCTCTCATTTCCTCCCCCATGCTGATTTGCCCCAAACAACAATAAAACAAAAAAGCTGTTTATCACATAATTCCCTTGCCAAGCAGACCGTCAAGTATACAAATCTTCTGTTACTCTGGCACCGTGGAAAATGACATCGTCACCTTGAATCTGGAAGAAGTCTCGGAAGTGCCGTTTCCTCCATTATTCCCTAGTGTTATTGGTGACCTTGGCACTCTGTTGCAATTTTTAACCTAAGTCAAAATCTTCTTCACAAGACTAATGTAAGACTAAAAGTCTCATACATACACCCTAGTCTGTCTGGGTGAAAGTAAAAATAACTATTAGAAAAATTCACATTCTGTATTATAGCCAGAGTCCATTATGGGTAGAAAACTTTATTTATAGACCTGTGAGTCTTCAGCAACACCCTTTCTCCAATCTATGATGGCTAACAGTAAGAAATTAGTCCTAGTGGCAGCTACTCTAAGAACCCATTTTGTAAATAACTTTCTCTGCCTGCTCCTGAAATCCTTCCTTCAGAAATGCTAATATCTACACTTGGGACTTTCTGCATCAACAGTGATCTCAGCCCAAGAATTATGTATACAGCTTTAATAAACTACCACCAATGTAGCCACCATTACAGACATAAATAATTTAGGATATGGCCCAGCTGGATCTTTTAAAAAGCTGCTTTATACAGTATCTTGGCTTTATTTGTCTGTCTCACCCAGCTCACAGAAACTCTCCAGCTTTTCAGAACATGATGATGATGCTTTTTTATAAAAAAGCAATACCATTATCAGAAGAGAGATTGAAAATAACATTCAAAAGACTGCAATGTTTTAGTAAAAATCTGTGATGAAAGTGCAGTTAGAATCCCATGAATAACTTGGACCACCAGTTCACAACACCTCAGAAGAGAAACTGTAGGGCTGAAAAAAAACAGGATGAACTAAATCAGGGCTTTTCAACCTTTTTACTGATTGTACCACTTTTAGGATATGGCAATATTCGAGTACCACCTAGCAAGGTGTCAAAAACTTGGTGACAAAAAAAAAAAACCTGTTCAAAGTTGCAATTGCACTGAAATGACTTATGACCATTTTTCACACTTATGACCATTGCAGCAACAGGGTTATGTGATTTATATTTGGATGCTTGGCAACTGATTCATATTTATGATGGTCACAGTATCCAAGGGTCATGTGATCCCCTTCTGCAACCTTTTGACAAGCAAAGTCAATGGCAGAGCTGCTGGTGGCCAACTGCTAAGGTGGGACTTCCCTCCCTTCCTCCCTTCCCTGCCTCCCTCCCTTCCCTGCCTCCCTTTTTCTCATTCCCATCTCCTTCTGAAGGAAGAATTTGAACCCCTCCATATTTTCCCTCTTCCATATATTGATCAAACAAGGAAAGGCCTCCAGAGACAGAAAAGACAAGCTGCTGAGTGAACTAGCTTAAAAAGGCACTTCCCCTTTAAGAATTAGCTACTGGCTAGAAAGGAAAGTAAGGAGCCCAGCCGGCACTTAAAGAAGAAAAAAAAATGTAAGTACTGGCTGCCGGCTAAGGCAGCCTCCCCAAATGGCTCCATTTATAAGTAAAATCTGCAGCTCCAGAGGACTCTCTCACTGTAAGTCTTTGCCTGTGCTGGCTCTTTCCCTTCCCCACTACACTTGGCTAGGCAGGGCTGCGTACCACCTGCCACTCATTAATGTACCACAAGTGGTACGCGTACCACAGGTTGAAAAGCCCTGAATTAAATGAACCAGGGTCTGAATGAGCTTTAAGAGAAGCTGTTATAGCATCAGAGGGAGGGGATTGCTCAGGAAAAAAATGTAAATAGAACAGGGGGAGACAACCTTTAAAAAAATGGAGACTTTTCTCGTTTTTTCATATCTGCAACCCAGGAATATCCATTAGAGAAGATTCTGGATAAGTAAAAGGAAGTCCTTCTTCACAGGGCACATAATTAATGCATGAAATTTACTACAAGACATAGTAATGTTCACAAGTTAGAGATGTTTAACAGTAAATAAGGCAGTTCTGCATAGTATAAGGTTATGAATGGCTACTCCTTTTGATGACTGCTTCTCATATTAGAATCAAACCAATCTCTATGAGATGCTGGGGACATGAGTGGCAAGATGGTATTGCTTGTGGACATCTCATAGGCATCTAGCAGACCAGCCTTCTATTCCAGAGACCATCTCTGGACCATCTCTCAGAATTCCCAGAGAGATACTGAAGTGCACACATCTGGAGGGCATTTATGTGGATCAAGGATATACCACATATCTTCTCAGTTTAAACCTAACATGGCCATGAAGTGCCTTATACGGGTGGTACAAGTGACAGGTACAATTTCTTCCGTTCCCCTATTTTAACTTGTTGCATATAGATATTGTAAGCAATGTTCTCTTTATGCAGCAGTTTTCATGCTGGAAGTTAGAGAAAAACACTGTCTAAAAGCCAATGGTGAATGGAGCAAGTAATAATGGGGAAAAGCTTTCCTTCTACCTCCCCTTTTCTGTGTAAAAAAAAGATTCATTCCCTCCCTGATATCTATGGAAATAGGACAGGCAAGTGGATGAAAGACACATGGCAGAGCCCCTTTCATTTCTCAAAGCTTTCAAAAGGCATTTGTTGAGGCTCATAAAAACCTACAGCATGTAATGGAACTGTAAATAACAGCATGAAAAAGAAATTTCTCAAAAAAAGTCACTTAGTTTATAATAGTATTTTAATACTTTCAGCTGCTGCACTCACCTACACACACACAAAGAGAGAGAGAGAGAGAGAGAGGACATAAGAAAAATCGCCTGCCAAGATTTGAATTTTTCTAATGAAATCCAGAACAAGTGGTCTCTTGGACTCTTTCTCTGTCTCATGCACAAAATACACAGAACAAGGCAGCAGAATCAAGATGCTGTCAAACCAAAACAGAAATTTCTCTCAGCTGCTATTTAGAATAGAACAGTCAGGGTTACTAGGTCTCCTGTCAACTCCAATTTAACCATCCAAGGTTGTATTGGAGACTTCATATTCTGCACATTTGTACCTAAATGGAAAAGATTAACCCAGAAATTCCTAGTGACCAATATGCCAAAAAGAATAAGTGTTCAAAAACCCAGCTTCTATATTGCAATCATTAAATTGTCTTTCCCTTATGCTGGTATACTGCTTATTTTTCTAAAAGAAAACTTCCTGCATTTCTTCTGAGGTCTCTGTTTGGGAGATGCCACAGCAGTCTTCCCATCATAATTTTTTCATATAGCAGAAATTTTAGTTTGCTTCTATAAGGGCTATTAATAACATTTTTATCAACACCTGCAACAGACCACCTCCATGGTAAGAGACTCAACAGCTGCAGTGCAAGTAGAAAAATCATAAGGAGCCATCAGCAACCCAGCCTTCAGTGCTGGATTCCCAATGCCACTGGCACTCCTAACAGGCTGCACACTGTAAGGCAAAAGCATCCTGTCGAATGAGGCAATGACCTGAAGGCTGTTAGTTGGCTTAGCAGAGCAATGTAGATACTACAGGATGCATCAAACCTTCTTTCCAGGCAACTCCAAGAATCAGAGTATCTTAAGATGAGTAAAGCAGTAAAATCTTATCTCATATTCAAGTTGTTAACAGAACAATAGTAACTATGACTTCATGTCTTGTCTCTGCTTTTGTGTATCTAGCCAAAGTTCTTGGTAAGTAAGGCTTCAGCAGTTATATGCTAAGGTTCTTTCCCATCCAGTATATACCATTGAGGAAGGGGAGCATTAGCACGAAAACCTGTAGAAATGGTCTTCTTTTCCAACTCTGGTCTTCACAACTTGATTGTGGCCTACATGCTGTTGCAGCATATATACCCTAACTGTATATGACCCATGATACTGTCCTGGTCCAGACAGTATGTAATTATAATAACTGGATCAAAGGATGAGGAGACAGAGATCACAGAATCTTTTGGAGATACTCAAACATGGAAGAAACATGGCCTTAAAGGCCCATGTTCCAAGAAGAAACAGAAAAACCTTAATAACTTCAGAATTTCACCCGAAAAAAACAATGAGGCCATCTTGATGCTACAGATGTAGAGACATCAACTGACCTTAGTGTCATTTGAGCTAGTGTGAGGTTGGGCTCTCAGGAACTTAAAGAACCCAACTTCCTAGGCAGGTTGTTGGAACATTCTTATGTGTATCCCAAAGATACTTTTTCCAAAAGGCAATCGGACTTTCTTGGTTTTTTTCTTTGAAAAAGTTTCACTTCTCATCCAAGAAGCTTCTTGAGAACTGAAGAAGCTTCTTGGATGAGAAGCAAAATGTTTTCAAAGAAAAAAAAAAGTCCAGTTGCCTTTTAGAAAAGATTGAGAATCTCCATAGACAGTTTCACGTGTACTTCAAACCTCAGATCCCTAATATTGCTGGTCTCAAAAGTCTTGATTTTCAGACTGTCACCTGGATATGTTGCTTACTAGCACCCATGGTCCCCTTATATACTTATTAAATTTACAACCTCCTCAATCAATCTTAGTTGTTTACAACAAATACCATAAATGACAATATTCACCAAAAAAAATATAACTCCAAAAATCACAAAGATAACAGTAAGAATACTAATGACTATTTACACCATCAAGGATGTCCTCTATAAATCCTCCAAACTTTTAAATATTTTTAGAAGGCTGATTAGGTGGGGCAAATCTGATTTACTGAGGGGGGTGTTACACAACACAGGCACAAACCCTGAAAAACAGCACTATGAGATCAATCTCCCAAAATTCATGGAAGTGGGAGGCCACCAAAAGTTTCTCCTGTGATACACAGGTTAGGTGAATCAATAGCAAAGAAGAAGGCAGTCCTGCAAGTAGTTTGGTGCCAAAGCCTATAGAGTTTTATACATAACTCTATACTCTAATTTGTAGAGACAAGAAGAAGCCTTTGAAGGACCTTAAGCATCAATATAATGTGTTCACGATGGTGAATGAAAACCAGTGACAGAATCATTGCATTCTGAACTATCCCTTTCTTTCCCGATATTTATATAGGCTCTGTGTGAGTTAAAAAAAAAAAAGGTCAAAACATACAACACAAGGCCATTTAATGAAATAAGAACACATATATAATGTATCTAAAAAAGTAAATTCAAACAGAATTATTTTCAGTGTTTGTGAGAAGCCAACAGGATTGAAGATATCTGCCCTGTTCAGGGGAGGGTATTTTAAAGAGAGAGGGCATCATGGAGACCATCTGTTGCACATTGAAGTCACTCAGCTGAGTAATGAAAAGTGCATGAGTCACTATTGTGAGATTCTCCCACTCAAGGTAGGATTACAACAGGTTTACCAACACTTTTCCCTTCCATAAAACAGTAGCCATTACTCCAAGAGGAACTTCAGATCACAAATCTGCACTTGCTGGGGCAGTTATTACTCAAACTAGAGATAATACAAGATCTATTTAAGAACTTGAAGGTCTATACTAAAGGTTTGGTCTTAGAAACTGGAACAGAGTCGTCTTCTTCTCTTGCGTTACTCTCTTACTGGATTGATACTTGTGCTATGAACGTAGAGTATCATTTGTCAAGAGAATGATTCAGAGAAGAATGGTTTACACTGGATCTAAAAGAGAAACTGGCTGAGGCATTAACATTTGAAAGAGAAATACAGATAGTCCTCAACTTACAACAGTTCATTTAGTGATTGTTCAAAGTTACAATGGCACTGAAAAAAAGTGACTTATGACCATTTTTCACACTTACAACCATTGCAGCATCCCCATGATCACGTGATCAAAATTCAGTTGCGTGGCAACCGGTTCATACTTATGACTGTTGCTGTGTTCCAAGGTCATGTGATCACCTTTTGCAACCTTTTGACAAGCAAAATCAATGGGGAAGCCAGATTTAACAACCGTCTTCTTAAGTTATCAACTGCGGTAATTCACTTAACAACTGTAGCAAGAAAGATTGTAAAATGGGGCAAAAACTCACCTAACAACAGAAATTTTGAGCTCAATTTTGGTCATACGTTGAGGACTATCTGTACATAAGACAAACTAAAAGAGTGACTTGGAAAAAAAATTCTACGGAAAGCTATAAAAGAAGCTTGTTAAAGCAAAGAACTTCAGATGATGGGACAAAGAAGAAATAGAGAAATCAAATCTTATGATAATATTTAAATGAACTAAATATTAATTAAAATATTTAATAGCTCGAGTCACATAGCATACTTAACCTGATTACTGAATTACCCCACTTTTAAGTCTACTCGATGGACAGTAATCATAAAATAACTAAGCAGGCTTGGTTTAGGCAACTGGGTAAGACATCAAAAACTCCTAATTAATCAAGAACTCGACATCTAGCACACACTGTTGCACTATCAAGCAACACTTGCCTTTAGGAAATCCTCACAATTCTAGTCTCTACTTCCCCATAATTTAAAGTTTTATGGTTCTAATCTTGCCCTATGAAACAAAGAAAAATTATTCTGCTCTCTCTCCTCTGCATTGCAACATTTCAGATATTTGGAAAACAAATATCTTAATAATAATTCTCCTTAATAATTCCACCATTAGCATTAACAACATATCACAGTATAACAAAAATTAAGAAGTGATAGCTGCATATTCCCACATTATTTCACATCAACTATTTGCTAAAATGCACAGACCAAAAGTTTAACACCCATCAATTCTGAAAAAAATAAAAACACTGGAAACTATTTTAGAAACAAGGGCTTGAGTTTTCAGAAAAAAATTTCCCCCAAAAACATGTATTTTACCTATTTCAGGCCAAAACATCACATTTTTTTTAAAAAAAAGTACATTATTTTTGATAGCTACATACATGTTTAATAAAGCTATATTTACAAATAAATACATTATGTAATTGTGATTTGATAAACAATTTTATCACCTCATGGATTATACTTCTGTGTGTTATGTTGGAGGCCCTGGCTGAAAAGCTAGAAATATTAATATTATTAAATATATCATTGAGTGAATGAAAGCAAGCATATTCTGACTATGTTGTTAAGCTTTTCTCCATTAGTGGTTTTGCCAAAATAAGTTAGCTATCAGGCAATGGGGTTTACAGAACTGTAAATCAAAATAGAAAACACTCAAACTAACATGTAATGAAGAGCAGCACTATTACTATTGAGTACTTACTGTGCTGTCATAAATGGCCACCACATTTTGTAAATAAGTGAGGGAAGGAAAAGGCTTCTGCTTTGATAATCAAAAGGGAAGTGAATTCTTCATGGAGACAACAGCCTAACACGCAGGTGAAGCCCAAATACTCAGAAATCATAAGGCTATTTTTAGAAGATCCAGCTTTCAATTCAGTTTTGAGGGAGTGGGAGAAGCACTGGCATCCACAATCAGCTTTTGAAATTGCCCTTCCAATTATCTGGATCAAATTATTTGGCTAAAGAGTAACTGTGCAATCTGGATTCAGAGAAAAACCAATTTCTTCATGATTAATCATAGAGAAATGTAACCATAGAAAACATTCCATCTGGTTTGCAAAACATATAAAAACCAGTGGGAAGAGAGGACAGGAAAATATGGTACAATTAAAATAATATACCCTCAATAAAAGAAATTTAAGGTACTCTATACCAAGAGGTTTTAGATGTGTGAACTCACTCTAAGGACAACTGTACAGATGAATGGTGCTGTCCTGTAGGTCCCATTGGCCAGAACAGTGGTGATACCTCAACAGCTGAAGTGGTTATAATTAGAAATGGATTATCTAAAAATTTTGGAAGGTGGCCTTCAATGAGATAACAATAACCAAACAAAGGATTTGATTCTGACCAAATATAATGTTGGGAAATGCCCAGCAAGATAGGGATGATGACTCAAGCAGGGAATTAGCCTTGAATCATTGCACAGTCTCAAGAGGTCCAAGATTGACCCAATCCCCCACCCAGATCCATAGAATCTTATCTGTCTGTTCTCAAGAGAAGGCAAGAAATCTGGGGAGATTCCTGAGTAATAGGCAGAATATAATAAAGTAGTTAGCTTGAACACTACATATGTGGATCTTGTTGTTTGTGCCTGACATTTAGGCCTACTATGTACTTTTTGATGGAAGAAATAAAGCATTATAAAGCATTAAAGTTATTCTTTACTGTTTAAGTGACAGGCCCACCACTGGGAATATCTGGATAATTTATTACTTGAAAAATTGCTTGATAAAATTTGGTTGATTAACCTGTTTTTTAAAAAAAATTCAATAAAATTCACACGCTTAAAAATCAAAGTGGAAAATCATTATCAGGATTGCATTTTATCTGTTTTAGAAATGATAAACTGATCATCGTGGTACTTAAATGATATTTAAATGTCCAGTAGATCTCATTGGCCAAACAGTGAGGATACCACAATAGATAACACTGTTGTAACAACTGGTGTCAGGCTCAAATTAGTCACCTGCTACTTTAAGGGTTCCATACTGCCCTGATATATCACCACTCTGTAGCATTGCAGGAACATCAAAAAAGGGATATTCACCCAGTGGAAGCGCAAAAGCGCAGAAATGCCAGTCTTAGCATTAAGCTCTTCACAACTATTCTACTCACGCTGGGTGCAGCCACTGGCTCTGAAACTATAAGTGCTTACAGTCAGTAGTTGTCAAGCATTGCTCTGTGGCTGAACATGCACATCATTTGCATCAATCCATCTTTCTGTAAGGCTTTACAGAGAACCAGAGAGATACTTTATCCTGAATCACATTTTCCAAATGAAAGTATATTACTTCTAAGTGTTGGATCTTCTTTGTTATGATTTTAATTATTGATTTGCTAACATTTATATCATTTTTCCCCTGTGGTTCTAAGATGATCCACAAAGCACTCTCCCTTTATTTTCTTTCCACAGTGTAACCCCATGAAGTAGATTGAGCTAAGAGAATGAGACTGGCTCAAAGTCATCCAATGAGTTTCTTTATCAGTGTGGATCTGAAGCTGGGTGCCCCCATCCACCACTCTTACCTTTGTCCTTAGTTTTAAGCTTCAATTATCATGTGAATTCCAGTAACAATCCAATGTACCTATACATTCATTTGGAGAACACCTATAGTACATCCAACCCCAATTATAATTCAAACTTGATAGCAGAATCACCCACAGCCCTGGAGCTGCTGCATAAGAGACAACCAGAAGTATCATATATGAATGCAATAACTGCATGGATCCTATTGTGCCATGGAATATCACCTTAGACACAATTCATTAATGGTGTATTAGGAGGACTGGAAGGTATGTTAAACAGAAGGAGGTAAGTGTACGTTTATCTCCATGTACAATTTTTCTTTTATACAATTCTTTCAGCAATTCTCCCCCTTGCTATCACCCATTCAACTTCCCCATTCTTGCCCGCTAAGTTGACCCTATAATTTCCCAATGAATATAACATTGAAGCAAAAAATAACCACTGCGCTCCCATACTTGGCTTGTATTAAAGGCAAGTATGGTCTCTGAAATCCTGTATGGCTTACACTAATCTTATGGACTTCAATTGAAATTCCAAGAATTGAATGATAGAAGTACCTAAAACTCCCACCATTTTACATTATTTATTGAATATGTTTTCACACCTCCATTTATGGAACACTAGCAGCAGCTATTTCTAAGGTTCAAATGTTAATCCCACACAGAGATGGATGAGCAGTAACACATGTCTTCCACCTTAGCTGTGGAGACTCATGCTCAGGACATTTTGAAAGTATTCTCATTTGGGAATTTTGACCAAAATATCCATAGCTGATGCTTACATGGATGCCCATCTGTTCATGGCTGGGTGCCCAGCCCAACCATAGATACAGAGAATCACTATCTCTCCCTGCATCAAAAAACATATCTTGGATTCAGAGTCCAGTTATATTTAATAAACAACAGTTCTTTGGTTGTATGTGAATGCAGAATGCTGCTGCTGCTGCTGGAAGATTGAAAAATTATGATCCTGTGTAAGCAAATCTATACAAACGTTCATACTTCCTTGAATGGTACAGAGGTAGAACACAAAGATGTAAACTTTATATAAATCTGAGCTTTGAAGAGGACCTGCTGTTTCAGTGCCCATGAAACAATTATTTTGGAGAGCATTCACTGTTAAATTCCATTCAACAGATTGCTCTATACAGCAGATGCTTCTCAGTGTGGCTAGCAAATGTTCAAACAATAAGGAGATATAAAAAATGTCAAAATAACAACAGAGCAACAGTAGGTAAACAAGCCAGATTAGGACACAGGTTTTGGCAACCAATAACCATAATAGCAACAAGTGAAGGCTGAATCACCTTCGAAACAGACTGATGGAGCATGGTTCTTAAACAACCTGCTTCAAAGGTATTTAGGGCTTAAAAAGTTAAACTGGGCTCCAAAATGGAACAAGAAAATGTGTAATGAAAGCTATTGGGATATCACGGCTGATGCAGCAGACATATTTAGTGGCTTTTCAGTTGGTGAGTGGACAGATCAACTCACATGTTGTGATTCCCTCCTGAAAATAACTGCTGTGCTTACAGCAATGAGAAAAAAGACAAAAATAACAATGTGCTACATTAAATATAACATGTAGCTTTGCCTTTCCTTTTAAAATGTGTGTCGATACCCATTTTTTTCTGTAAGCATCTAGATCCAACAGGTAATCTGAAAAACAGATCTTTGCAGTTTATACTGTCAGATGGACTCAGCCGAGCTATTTATGTTTTATCTATCATAATCATAATTATAATTTTCTTCTCTACTTTAATAAACTAGAACTCATTTTTACAATTACAATCCTACATACAGTACATGCTTTTACAGTCCTAGAAGTCTTTCAAAAATTAAAAAGAGCAAATGGTAGTTAGCTTTCTTTCAGAATTATGAAGAACGTATAGAAGACATATAGGAGATTAAAGGAAATAATTTAATGCTTACAATTTCTCTACTCTAAAAAAATGATGTCTTACTTTACTTTAGTGAAATCATATTAAAAGGCTGAATTAGAAAGCAAGAAGAGATTAAAATCCAAAATCACTGGCGCATTAGGAAAATTTAGGAAAGGCATTCAGCCTCTGATTCCTTACCTGTAAAATGACTTAAGAACTTAACAAAAGAGTGAGTATGCAAATAGAGAGAATAATCATTAAAATCACCTGCAACAATGAGGCAGGACTGAGGGAACTGTAACTCACAAGATATTCGCAAACGCCAATTTTCATGAGTCCAATCTTGCATGGTTGGGAGTCAATAATCAGGGGAACTACACTCAACAGCTTGTGAAAGACTGCAATCTCCCAACATGTATGGTGAATAATGAATAAAGTTTATAATAAATAATAGTTCTAATGAATACTATTTTATAACTTTACTTCCCAGGGTTGGGAAATATTCCCCATTCTGAAGCTTAATATATAAACTTTGCAAGGGAGTCTAGGATTCCTTTTATTGCAAATCCCCTCTTATATTAAAAAAATGCAAAAAAAGTGTTGTTTTTTATTGGCACAATCCCACCTGCAGGTGCAAAAAATCTTCTAGAAATTGCTTTCCCACTATCTCCTTTAAAAGCAGACAAATAGATTCATGGTTATATCCATGTTGGCTCAAGCTTTTTTTTAAAGAGGTGACAAACATAAAATTTATTTATTCACACATCATATTAAAACACTTCTTCCCTAAAACTACAAGTCAAGTTTTTCAAAAGGAAACTGTTTTTTACCATACTCATCCAAATACACTTCTATTCTATTCTTTACTGCTTTCAGCTTTAACATTCCTGGGGAATTTCTGCATATCTATCACAAAACCAATAAATACTATAGAAGATTCTGAACTACATACTTTAAGAAAAATATTATAAACTCTTCTTTGCCAATTAGTCCCAAGACTGGAGTCTAACTATCTGTAGAGCTTTAAGAAATGACAATCTCTGAAGATCTTTACAAGGTTAGGCTAATATCTGTCTTACAAAGAACGTATTTTCTGACATGTTGTGCAGACACCTTTCTTTTTCGAAGCAAAAAAATATTTCAACTATTCTCAATAGTGAAGATTTAATTGTGGATATGGACAGAGAAAGAATCACAGGAATACTGAGAAAAAAATTACTATGGCGTTCTTTGTTTTAAGAGAAAGTAAAGCTGGGTGTAGTCAAATGTGTATCTTGGACTTCAAAAGAGCAAATTGTGATAAACTCAAAGCAATGATAAGTAGATTTACATGGCTGGAAACACTTACATGGAAAAGAAGTCCTGATGTTGGGAGTTGCTAAAACTGGAGATCTAGATATGGAATTGCAAACAAATTCATTAATAAGAAAATGAAGGACAACAGAAGAAAAACACAGAGCACAGCAAAAGACAAGGTAGCTGCACAAAAAGCTTAGTGAAAAATCTGAAAAAAGGGACACATATAGAAGACAGAAAGAAAGCTAGGTCAACCCGAATAACCACATTTAGTTCATTGACACTATGAAAAGGTGTCAGAAAACTAAAGCTCAAAATGAACTCAGGTTAGTGAAAGATGCTCAGGACAGAAAAAGGTGTTTTCCCCCAAAAAATGTGAAAAGGAGAAAAAAATCAATATACCAGATGCTTCATGAATATGGCAAAATGCTAACAACAATGAAGAAAAGTCAAAGAGTCAGTGAAAAAGGAAGTAAAACTCAACTCCTATTTCAGCTCAGTTTTATTCCAAAAAGGGGACTATGCATTCCATCAAGCAGTTATGAAGAGAAAGATGAAGGTATATGATAGAAAGTCAGTCAGGCAGTGCTCTTTCTTATCTGCAATTTTATAATATAGTTTGAATGAAAGGTGACCATATTCAGAAGAATGGAATAAGATCTCCAATCCATTCCTGCTGCTCATGCATGAAAAGTTGGCACCTACTAGTATGTGGACTCCCCCCCCCCCAGATATTTTTCCATATGTATCAAGCAGGATCCTTTCTGTTAGTTATACTTTTGCATTCTGGGTACTAAGTACAGAATGGGCAATATAAGGCCCATCTGATGTTGCTAGAGTACAACTCCCTCAGTCCTAGCCATACAACATGGTTAGTAGTATAGCTACTAGGAGACGTTTGTCCTACTCATGCTGTCAGAGAAAGTCTACTATGGATCTCATCAGTCAAAGAAGTCTGACTATCATGATCCAGAAGAAGAGTCTTCTCTGTCACAGCACCTGTCCTCTGTAACATCCTACCCTCTAAAGTAAGATCCCCCCCCCACGTCTTATCCTGCAGGTGCCTGAACCTGGTCCTGCTGGCTGGCATGGGGATCAAATGGGCAAGTTCCATGCTGAGGTGGCTGATGAATTGATGGCAGATTTGACCTCCCCTACCTTGCTCCCTATTCTCCACCATCCATCTTTTTTGTTATACAGATGTATTCTCATTATTTTTGTTTTGTTTATTTTATTGTTTTATTAGTTTACTTCTTTTTGTTTACTTTCTTTTCATTTCTTCCTTTTCATTTTTGTAAGCCATCTAGAGCAGAGGTCCCCAACCTTTTGGGCACCAGAGACCGGTTCCGTGGAGAGAGGTTTTTCTGTGGACCAAAGGGTGCATGGTTTTGTGTGCTGCCTGTATCTCGCAGATGGGGCTTTGCTTGTTTGTGTGGCCCGGTTGCTGGCATGCCATGGCCCGGTACTGGTCCACGGACTGGGGGTTGGGGACCCCTGATCTAGAGTAGCCCCTTGGCAAGAAAGATGGCAAATAAATTTAACAATAAATAAATAAAAACATATGGAGAGTTATATGTTGCCCATTCTCAGTTTAGCATTGTGTATGAATACAGTCAGTATTTGCTGCATCCATAGAAAGCAGCAGTGGGAGGAAGTCAAAATAATGAAAGGAAAAAGAAGGCCTATAGGAAACTGAAATCAAAGCTCCAAGTTAGTTGCCAGATGTCTCTCAGTGCACATATAGTAAGAGAGAGCATGACCAGCCTGGTTGGCAAACCTCTAACTAAATTACTCCAGTTAAAGCTGGCTTAATGCTGGCATTAATTTGTACCCACTAACTTGTCCCTTGTCATGCATTTCTGAAACCACATTCTAAGAATTACTTTTAGTTTGGATTAAAATAAAAATAAATAACCTTTATTGTCATTTTTTATATTGTGGGCACAATGGCACACATAAAATAATGAAATTTAGTTGCCCGCTCTCAAAGTGAAACATATACATGACACACACCTAAACATACTATGTACAACATATATATAGACCCACATCCCTACATATACATAGCAAATAAATATTAAATACTGTCCATCTTGAATATATAACGCAAGGAGGAAGTTTGAGAGTTCGCAAGGTTAATGCTGTATGGAATGAAAGTATGGCTGAATCTGGATGTTCTGCTACGGATACCACGAAGCCTCCTCCCAGAAGGTAACAGGGAAAACAGGTTGTGGAGAGGATGTGTAGTGTCCCAGAAAATCTTGCGGGCCCTGCTCAAGCAACGCTTCTGTGCTATGTCCTGGATGGTAGGGAGGGAACTTCCAATGATCTTTTCGGCCATCCTCACCACTCTCTGCACTGCCTTCCTGTCTGAAGCAGTGATGCCTCCAAACCAGACTGTGATGCTGTATGACAGGATGCTCTCGATTGTCCCCCTGTAGAAAGTGGTCAGGACAGGGGAAGGAAGATGTGCTTTTCTCATGCGGCGCAGAAAATGCAGGCGCTGCTGTGCCCGCTTCACCAGTTTCTCACTGTTTAGCGACCAAGTCAGCCTCCTCGTTAGCTGCACACCCAGGAATTTGATGCTGGTAACCATCTCCACAGGAGAATCATTAATGCACAGAGAAGTGTGGCTGTGCCTGCCTTTTCTGAAATCAACAATGATCTCTTTGGTTTTTCTTGTATTTAAAACTAGGCTGTTTTCTTTACACCAGTTCACCAACCCCTCAACCTCCTTGCAGTAAGCTTCCACCTTGTCATCCTGAATAAGGCCCACTACTGTTGTATCATCTGCGAACTTCACAATATGGTTGGTGGCAAACCTAGCACAGCAGTCATGGGTCAACAGGGTGAACAGCAGCGGAATTAAGACGCAGCCCTGAGGAGAACCTGTGCTCAAGAAAATGGTATTTGAGGTATTTGTTCCAACTCGCACATATTGGGGCCTGTTGGTAAGAAAATCCAGAATCCAGTTGCACAAAGGAGTGTTTAAGCCTAAAAGGCCCAGTTTGTCTACTAGATGCTGGGGAATGATTGTGTTAAACGCCGAACTGAAGTCGACAAACAGCAAACGCACATGAGTATTTCTTTCCTCCAAGTGCTTCAGGCTAAGATGGAGAACGGAAGAAATAGCATCCTCCGTAGAGCGATTTGGTCGGTAGGCAAACTGAAGCGGGTCAAATGCTGGCGGGAGGCTAGATACAATAGTGTCTTTTATCAGCTTCTCAAAGCATTTCATGATGGTGGATGTCAGTGCAACCGGACGGTAATCATTGAGGCCTGTAATTGTGGACTTTTTTGGCACTGGCAAGATGATGGCCATCTTAAAACACGATGGGACCACTGCCTGCTGCAATGAGAGGTTGAAAATATCAGTGAGAACACAAGCCAGCTCCTCTGCGCATTCCCTGAGGACACGTCCAGGGATGTTATCTGGGCCTGCTGCTTTCCGAATGTTAACTGTCTGCAGTGTGTTCCGGACAGAGGTGACATCAAAGCTAGGCACTTGCTCATCAGGATGGGGCACAGCTTTCCTAGCAGGAGTACTATTTGATGCCTCAAATCTACCAAAGAATGCATTCAGTTTGTTTAGGAAGTCTGTGTCATCCTTACATCTCGATGGAGCCACCTTGTAATCCGTAATGGCCTGGATCCCTTGCCACATTTGCCTGGTGTTTGTTTGGTCCTGAAAAAAGTTCTGAATTTTCTGGCAATGGGCTTGCTTTGCACCTTTTACGGCACTTTTCAGATTTGCTCTGGCTTTTCTAAGTGCCAGCATGTCCCCAGATTTAAAAGCCACATTCCGTGCTTTCAGCATCTTGCGGACCTCATAAGTCAGCCACGGTTTTTCATTCGCCCTCACAACAAAGCTTTTCAGGACACAGACATCTTCTATGCACTTTTGGATATATGCAGATTACAAATTGGTTCAGGGTTGCTGTCAAGTCATCAGTTGCTTGTTGGAAGAATATTTAAAATTGAGTGGTTTTTCACTTTAAAAACCAACAAAATGTAGAAGGCTATGTATGCTGCCAATAAATTCCATAACTGTTCTCTGTCTGATAGGCTTAAATAGCCACTAGGATGGATGAAATCCATCTTCTGAAATGTGAGCTTGAAGTGCACAATGCAAAAGCAAAGATGGCACAAAAGGACTAGATGCTTTCTTGATTATAGCAGACTTTGTTGCAGCATCTTCCCACCCCAGTGTACTTTTCACTAAAAGAGATGCTAATAACAAAAGCGAGCATGAGGTATACCATATGTAATGAAAACTCTATCCTTGTTTCTGAGTCCCTCTGTTATTCTCACGCACTGCCTGCCATTCACTAGCAGTCTGTTGTAAGTATCTGGTTTCACTAGAATCTGCAGAGACGCAATTCTTTTACTTTACATATTCCTTTGAGTTGGGGCAAAGTCTCACCTGTGATCCCCCTTCCATGAATGAAGATTTGGTTCCTTCCAGAGCCCCCATTTCAACCTGTAGTTTGCAAACTCTGGCAGCAGAGAGAACCAAGGGCTGCATGTGCTTGCTATTAAATCAGCTGGCATTCTAAAGGTGTTGTAGTATAGTCAAGAGAAAAGAATGACTGTAGAAGAGAGAGTACAAGGAACTACGGTATAAGTTTGAGTGGGTGGAGGAAAAGTTTAGTCCCCATCATTCATGTCCCTTCCTTATACAGTTGCTCCCCACAACTTTCCTTTTCATGTGATTTCAAGTGATAAAGCAAACACAAGAATCTAAAGATAGGTTTGCTGCCTTTGTATTTAATTTGTGCTCCACTCTCACAAAATACTGGCTATCACCCAAAGGGCAGTACATCTTTATAGCTGAGGAAAAAAATATATACCTACTTAGATAGACATGTATAATTGAAACTGAAAGGCTGTGTGTAGGAAGAGACTTCAAACAATTCAGTAGAGCCATGGAGTCCTTCCTTGACAACCCCAGTAATGGAAAAGAGCTCTGCTTGACAGTCTGCTGAACCTGTCAGTCAGACAAGAAACCTAGGAAGAAAATAGCTTGGTACTTTATATAGCCATTTTTCTAACCCCATATTGATAATGTGTTTTATAATGAATCACTAACATAACAATTAGCCTTGATTCAAAAGGCTAGATATACCGTATTTTTCCGTGTATAAGATGCTATTTTTTCCTGCAAACACCCTGTTCAAAAATCAGGTGCGTCTTATACAAGTGCAGCGTCTTATACACGGAAAAATAATGGTAATCTCCACAGCCCAGGGCATGCCTGTGTGGGTTGCCATGTCGCCTGGTGCAGGTGTCAAGCCCCTGTGGGCTTGCCACTAACGGGAGGGGGGAGGGGGCAAGATCGTCAGCCGGCCGAACTTCCGGATTTGCCGGCTCAGCTGATCGGTGCTCCGCCGAACAGCTGATCGACGCGGAGAAACTCGCATGCCAAAGCATCTTATACAAGGGTGCGTCTTATAGACGGAAAAATACGGTACTTCTCAGAGAAAACGGATTTACATGCTTCCTAAATTCTTCAGTTTTTCTAACATTAAGCATCCAGGTATATAGATACGAGGAAGGAAATAGCCTGAAGACTGATTTTCAGTTGTGAGGAAAAACCAAACACAACTAAACACTGAAAGAATGTAATTTGTATTAGCCCTTCTATGTATCCCCTTACTAACTCCATATTGTTATTCTAGATCAGGGATGTCAACTGCCGGCCCACGGGCCGGATGCGTCACGCCAAAACCCCACCCACCCCATTGCCGGCAATGGGGAAAAAGTCGCAATACGTTGTGACACGTCACGTGATGTTGCGAGTTTGACACCCCTGTTCTAGATAAATCACTGTAAGATTCCATCTCAGCCCCGTGACTTAATTTTGGAGCAGAATTCTGGCAAGACGCATCAGTGATATAATCTGCTCAATATTCCAATACTAAAAAAGCTTTCAACGAATGGATGAGTGAGAACACAAGAGTTAATGTCATTTTCATCTGTCAGTATATTCATACTGTTGTTTGATTTCTCTGCCATTTCAACTTCAGAAAATGAAAATAACTTTATAACCAATAAAGAATTCTATCCTATTTTCTTTTTTAGATAGTGGTTGATAATTTGGGAAGAATTGTAGAAAGCAATAATGGCAATTCAGTCCTCAACTTATGACCACAATTAGGACCAGAGTTTATTTCATAAGTTATTGGGATTGGAAATTGGAAAAAAAGGTCACAAATTGTGGTCATTAAGACACTGGACTTGTTGAACAGAAAGTTGGCAGTTCAAGACCTAAGTACCATGTGACAGAGTGAGCTTCTGTTACTTGCCCCAACTCCTGTCCATCTAGCAGTTTGAAAGTATGCAAATGCAAGTAGATAATTAGGTACCACTTCAGTGTGAAGGAAATAGTGTTCCATGCACCTCAGCAAATAGTCATGCCAGCCACATGATCACAGAAGCATCTTCGGACAATGCTTGGCGCCCTTGGCTAGGAAACAGAGATGAGCACCATTCCTAGAGTTGGATATTACTGAACAGGAGAAACCTTTACCTTTTTTTTTTAACCACAGGATGCTGCAACTGGTTGTAAATGCAAGCCAGTTGCCAAGCACCCAAAATTGTGATCACATAACCTGGAGTAGTATGATAGTCAT